>CAMZMU010000038.1:50601115-50915622 GCA_947311845.1 Poa pratensis
TGTTATAGCACTAGCATTAGGACTTCTAGCTAGCTTTTGCAAGAAATAATTATTTCAGAAATATGCAACCATCAAAATCAAAATCATTATTATCAAAAGTAATGGGACCATTGTCTCCCGCATCTCGAAAAATTTCAGCACTTTTATCAGGAACAGTTTCAGTGTTTTCAGGCAATTTTAAACGTTTTGCATAGAAGTAGAGACATTGTAACACCAATTACTTTAACCATGATAGTAGGAGGTTTGTTAACACTTGAGTTTACAGCATTTTCAGTAGTAGTAATAGTATAAACTCTAGCAATACTATTCTTTTTAGCAATCTCATCCTCTCTTGCCCACCTAGCATGTAATCAGCTAACATCCTCACGTTATTATCAATTTTAACTTGAATAGCATTGAGAGTTTTGCTCTCTTTAACATCATGAGGCATAGTTTTAATTTTTAACAATCAACATCAAGAGCAAGACTATCAACTTTAGAGGCAAGAACATCAATTTTCCCAAACTTCTCCTCAACAGATTCATTGAAAGCAGTTTGTGTACTAATAAAATCCTTAAGCATGACTTCAAGATCAGAGGGTACACTCTTATTATTGTTGCAGGAATTACCATAAGAATTAACATAACCATTGCCACTATTAAAAGGATAGGGCTTATAATTGTTTTACCAAAATTATTCCTATAAGCAATTGTTGTTGAAGTTATTTTTTTAATAAAGTTCACATCAACATGCTCTTCTTGAGCAACCAAAGAAGCTAAAGGAACATTATTTGGATCAACATGCATCTTTCCATTTGTAAGCATAGACATAATAGTATCAATCTTATCACTCAAGGAAGAGGTTTCTTCAACAGAATTTACCTTCTTACCTTGTGGAGCTCTTTCGGTGTGCCATTCAGATAATTTATCATCATATCATCAAGAAGCTTTGTTGCGCACCCAAAGTGATGGACATAAAGGTACCTCCAGAGGCCGAATCCAGTAGGTTTCTTGAAGAAAAATTAAATCCTGCATAAAAGGTTTGGATGATCATCCAAGCAGTCAGTCCATGGGTGGGACAATTCTTTACCAATGATTTCATTCTCTCCCAAGCTTGAGCAACATGCTCATTATCAAATTGTTTGAAATTCATAATGCTACTTCTCAAAGATATAATCTTAGCAGGAGGATAATATTTTCCTATGAAAGCATTTTTGCATCTAGTCCATGAATCAATACTTTTCTAGTCAAAGATAGCAACCATTCTTTAGCACGTCCTCTCAAAGAGAAAGGAAAAAGTTTCAGTTTAATAATATCACCATCTACTTTTATACTTTTGCATCTCACAAAGTTCAACAAAATTATTAAGGTGAGCAGCATCATCATCAGTACTAACACCAGAGAATTGCTCTTTCATAACAAGATTTAAAAGTGCAGGTTTAATTTCATAGAATTCTGCGTTAGAAGCAGGTGGAGCAATAGGTGTACTAATGAAATCATTGTTGTTCGTGCTAGTGAAATCATACAACTTAGTGTTCTCAGGGGTACTCATTTTAGCAAAATAAAAACAAAACAGAAAGACAACTTGAAATAAAAGTAACTAAATTTTTTTTGTGTTTTTGATAAATAAAGCAACAGGACTAAATAAAAATAAACTAAGCAAGACAATAACAAAGTAAAGAGATTGAAAGCGTGAAACTCCCCTTGCAGAAATCCTCTTGCTCCCCGGCAACGGCGCCAGAAAAAAGAGCTTGATTGCGTGGATCACACGTTCCCTGGGAGACCCCAAGAGAGGAAGGTATGAAGCAGTGTAGCAGCAGTTCCCGAAGCATGAAACCAAGGTTTAAATCGAACCAGTAGGAGCAAAAAATCACTTCTGAAGGTTGTTGGTGGCGGAATATGGCACGGCGCAATACCAGGGAATCCGGCGCCAACGTGGAACCTGCACACAACACAATCAAACTAATTTGCCCCAACGAAACAGTGAGGTTGTCAATCTCACCGGCTTGCTGAAAACAAAGGATTAAACGTATGGTGTGGAAACAGTAGTAAATTACAGAGAATGAAAAGGAACAGTGTTTGCAGTTGGTTGTATTATCAGTGTAAAAGAATGGACCGGGTCCACAGTTCACTAGTGGTGTCTCTCCATAAAAGATAACTAACATGCTGAGTGAACAAATTACAGCTGGGCAGTTGACAAAATATTGAGCGCATGAAAATGCATATATATGACATGATGATTACTATGATATTCATGTGGGCATTACGACAAAATACATAGACCGTTATCCAACAGCGTCTATGACTAATAATCCACTGCCAGGTTGTCATACCGAGTTCCCTGTTGGTATTAAGTTGCAAGCAACGGATAATTACATTAAGTAATGTGTGTAATGTAAACAAATGCATTAGACCTAAGCATCTACTAGTAACGGAAAGTTATTGTATCCCTAGTGGCAACAGCACATCCACAATCTTAGAAGTTATTGTCACTCTCCCAGATTACCGGAGGCATGAACCCACTATCTAGCATAAATACTCACTCTTGGAGTTATAAGCATCTACTTGGCCAAAGCATCTACTAGTAACGGAAAGCATGCAAGATCATAAACAACATATAAGATAGATTGATAATCAACTTGACATAGTATTCAATATTCATCGGATCCCAGCAAACACAACATGTAGTATTACAATAAGATGATCTTGATCATGATAGGCAGCTCACAGATCTAAACATGATAGCATAAAGTGGAGAGACAACCATCTAGCTACTGCCATGGACCCGTAGTCCAAGGATGAACTACTCACGCATCACTCCGGAGGCAGGCATGGTGATGTAGAGCCCTCCGGTGATGATTCCCCTCGCCAACAGGGTGCCAGGAAGAGCTTCTGAACCCTCCCGAGCTAGGGTTGACGACGGCGGCGTCTCTGGAACTTTTCGTGGATAATGGCTCGGGTGTTTAGGGTTTTCGCGTCGGGAAGAATAAATAGGCGAAAGGGCGGCGGCTGCGGAGCCACGAGGGCCCACACCACCCCACGGCGCGGCAGGGGGGGGCCCGCGCGGCCCCATGGTGTGGGTGCCACGTGGCCCTCCTCCGTCTCTCCTCTGGACTCCGTCTTCGTGTTGGAAAAATAGGAGGTTCTGTCCAAGTTTCGTCCAATTCCGAGAATATTTCCAGACTAGCTTTTCTGGAATACAAAAATAGCAGAAAACAGGAACTGACACTGTGGCATCTTGTTATAGGTTAGTCCCAGAAAATACATAAAAATGCTATGAAGTGTATATAAAACATGTAACAATTGGTATAATATCAACATGGAACATCAGAAATTATAGATACGTTTGAGACGTATCAGATGTCTCTATGATATTTGGTGTTTGTTTAGTACTACTTGGGGTGCTCATGTTGACAGTGTGGGGTGCCCTAGGTTTGGAATACGGACTTTAGGGTGTGCTTTTATAGCCCTACGCAGTGGATTGGTGTTCGTTATCCAATGGAAGAATGGTTCGGAGTAGCATAGTGAAGAGGAAGTATTTATGTATTCAATTATATTATTATTGTTGAGAGTGTCCACTAGTGAAAGTATGATCCCTAGGCCTTATTTCCAAGCATTGAAACACTGTTTACAACCAGTTCTCCTACGTGTTTGCTTGCTGCCATTTTTATTTCATATTGCAATTACCACTTATAACCATCCATATCACTTGTATTTTAATATCTCTTCGCCGAACTAGTGCACCTATACACCTGACAAGTGTATTGGGTGTGTTGGGGACACAAGAGACTTCTTGTATCTTAATTGCAGGGTTGCTTGAGAGGGATATCTTTGACCTCTTTCTCACTGAGTTCGATAAACCTTGGGTTACTCACTTAAGGGAAACTTGCTGCTGTTCTACAAACCTCTGCACTTGGAGGCCCAACACTGTCTACAATAATAGAAGTGTGCATAGACATCAGGGCCCAAGTGCCATGATTTCAGATCTGAACATGTTATTGTTTCATGAGAATAATTATTGTTTTGGATCATATCTGCAGGTTGTATACACACGTGGTTGTCCGGAACCCGAGGCTCCAAAGTGACAGAAATTGAGATAACCGGAGGGGATGGCTGTGATGTGAGGATCACATGTGTTCACGGAACGTTAATGCTTTGATCCGGTGCTTTATTAAAAGGAGTGCCTTAATTACCAGTTGTTTCCCTTGAGCCCCCTGCAAATTTGTCGTGCAAGTTTCTCATTGCGAGCACGTACGACTAAATACGGAACACATGTCTATGATTGATTAGTACTTGGATGCTTTATTATTATTATCTACTTGCAATTGCCCGGTGTTACGATTATTACATGAGCTATCTTATACATGCAACGCCCGTTCATCTATCCCTATGCGTACAGTATTTTAATCCTGCTGTTTATTTCAATCACTACTACTGTCTTTATTTCGCTGCTCCTATTATTTCACTACTGCTACTGTCATAAAACTGTTGCTACTAATAAACTGTATCGAGCAAGTCTGTTTCCAGGTGCAGCTGAACTGACAATTTATCTGTCAAGGCTTATAAATATTCTTTGTCTCCCCTTGTGTCGAATCAATAAATTTGGGTTTTACTTCCCTCGAAGACTGTTGCGATCCCATATACTTGTGGGTCATCAAGACTATTTTCTTGCGCCGTTGCCGGGGAGTATAGCTTTATTTATAAGCTCACCAAGGAGTCATATTGTTCGCTGCAATTCATTCATCACGGGTAAAACTTGTGATGATAGGGTTAACATACTACCATCCACTACAAGGAGAGGTACAACACTTAACACCTCTTTTGCTCTTGATTCACCGTCTGTTATGAGTAAACTTGTTACACCACCACATACACATGTTTCACGTATTGCTACTTCTACTGAATCTGAAAATATTTCTGATGAATTTGATGATGCTTCTACTGTGCTTGATGAAAGAGGTTCACAAGGTCCTTTTCTAGATGCTATAATTGCTAAATCTAGACAAATTGAAAATACTGAAATGTCTAATGAAAATCCTATTACACCTGCTTATTCACCTGGGTCCAGAGAACATACTAGCGATGATCTCGAGGAAACTTATGTTGAACTTGATGTTAAATTTATTGAAGAATACATAAATTGTGATTCCTCTAAAGATTTTAATGCTATTAAAAATCTTCTTGAAAGACGTGTTATTAATTATAAAATGTCTCATGATGCTTAGCTGCAATATACGCTCGACATCAATTTGCAAAAAATAGTGACCTCAGTAATTGTTCATCCCACTGTCCCGTAATCGGACTAATCAACTCAGGAGGTTTAGTGTAAGCCCTACTCCTCTGGGGTAATAATTTTCCTAACATGACTTGTGGGAATCCGCTGTATGCTGCCACCATTTCCCACTCTCCAAATATGTCCCCATTTAAATATTTTCAATCTTGCAATAATGCTCTGCCATGTGAAAGATGATCCATTTTTGGGTTCAGCTTTCAAAATATTTCCATGAGGATAATACTTTGCTTGGAGAACCCTAGCACAAATAGAATTTGGATCATTAATTAACCTCCAAACCTGTTTAGCCAACATCGCTAGGTTGAAAGAATGGAAGTCTCTAAAACCCATGCCGCCCTCACTTTTTGAAAAAAAAACACAGCTTCCACCAAGTAAATCAATGCATTTTTTGCTATTCTCACCATTTCCCCGCCAAAATTGTGTAATAGCATCAATCATTCTCTTACATACTCCTTTTGGTATTTAGAACACCGACATAGCATAACACATGAATTGTTTGGGCTACTGCTTTTAATTGTAAATCCCATTGTCTGACTAAAAAAAGAAAAGTCTACGCGTGTTCACCGTTTTCCCCTTAGTTCTGGTTTATGTATAGAGATTCAGGAGTGCATTTTAGGACGGGAGGAGATTATCCTGAATCCCGGGGAAATACCGATAATTCGTTTACTAATTCGATTTTGTAAAGAACATGGGGAATGTAAAATTCCCCACCAAATTAATCCCCATTTTCTCCTTGTCCAAAGGAAAAAACAAAATCCCCATTTCTCCCCGTCCCGCCGCCACCGTCGTCGCCGTGCACTACCTTCGGTCGTCATGGCCCGGCGCAACTGGGCAGATCTCCCGTGGAGTGTCTGCTCGAGTTCATCCGCCGTGTGCCTTGCCGAGCCGACCGCCAGGCCGTCCGGAACGTCTGCGGCAACTGGCGCAACGCCCTCACGCACTCGCAGCCGCCGCCCGCCCCGCTGCCCAGCGCACGCCGCCGCCGGCCCGCTACTTCGGCTCCTACGACGGCGCGTGGGTCTTCGCCGCCCTCAACCAGACATCAGGCCACGTCGCGCGCAACCTCCGAACTGGCGCCACCATCGACCTCCCCAACGCGCTTCGCCTGGATGGGAACACAGCGCCAGTCGACATCGTCATCCTCGCCGCCACACTCTCTTCGGAACCAGATCTGCCAGGATGCGTCGCCGCCGGCCTCGTGGCCAACCGCACAAGCACTAGCTCACGGCGGGAGATCACCTTCTGGCGCATGGGAGAGGCGGAAGCCGTGGGTAGATTCGAGCTGTTTTCAAAACAGAGGCGTCGATGATGTACCCATATAGATATAGGGTGGATGTAGAAGACCTGTGTTCCATGAAGGAGCATTCTATTTCTTTACTCAACATGAAGAATGCCGAGTCTGCAGTCCCAATTTTTTGAGGATGGAACAGTGCAAGCTCAATTCCAGGCCATATACCCCCGCTACCATATGTGCTCTGACGTTCGTGGTTGTAAGGTGATATGTCGCTACCTAGTGCAGTCACGCGGGTCCTTGCTGATGGTCTTGAGGTGTGCTCCACTTGATGAAGGCAGTCTGACTTCAGATTTTGTGGTCTACAAGATGGTGCAAGTGGGTCCTGGCTTCAGGGGCAGACTTGAGCACAGGTGGGAGCGGCTACCTGATCTCGATGGCCGCATCCTTTTCGTTGGAAGAGGCTGTTCGAGATCGTACGAAGCATCGTCTTACCCAGGAATCGAGCGTGTGTCTATTTCTTAGATTACGATTTCTCCTCCAACAAATGCATGTTTATGGATGATGATAGCAGGAACTACTACTGCCTGGATAATGGGAAATGGGCGGGAACCGCTGCTCTGATCAAACACCCGTCCCTGCCTTCTCATGAGTTCTCCTCTTATTCTTCTCCAACCTGTCTACTGCCTTGAGTTGAGGTATGTTTCTCTTACCGATGCTTAGCTAGGAACTTCTTGTACCAGAAAATTTAGTGCTGCAGATTCTAGTACTTGTGACTTCAAAAAAATGATTACAGCCTTACTTTGTCATTGATGCATTCGATACTAAGAACTTAGGTTGGTTTGGTGGCCTGTTGCTAATGTATAGAATATAGTTAGTCTATTTCTGTTTGCTATCGAGCTACATTTCACAGATGATTTCTGAAGCATACACTTCTCTGTGTCAGTAGTTAGGTGTCAAATTTTCATGATTATTTGCCCAGCCCCCACCATCTGCCAGAAATTATGTTGCCAGTTTCATTGGAAATAAGTCACTCCAGCCCTTTATACTGTGAGCCTCATGTGTCAAGGACTCATGATCAACCTTCAACTATTTGGGTCACCTTACTTATTTTCACATTCCTATGGTAATCTTAGGTGTTCTTTGTAAAATTGCATCGCAATCTATGTGGATCACTATATGTTTCATCACATGTTCTTGTTATTTGGGGACATTTGTTGGATGATTTACAAATTTGTGCTTCCTTTAGTATTTGTATGTTGTCTTCTGTTAGACCTTTGTTTGTTTACATTTTCTTCTCTGTTTGTTTTCTTGCACCCAGTCCATGAGTCAATGGTTCTAGATAGTAGATCTTGAGTGCTACTTATGCACCTAAGATAGAGTTTATTATACCCACATTGAATCGCATAATAATCTGAACACTTTGTTGCTCATTACACTGAGCAGCATAATTATCCCAGGCCATGCTAGTATTGCTAGTTGTGGCTTATTAATGTACTTGGGTTACTGACCACCCAATATCAATAGTTGACGTGCTTCTATCCGTTGCTGATTGCTCAACTACGACTTTGTGAATTGTTAGGACTCTTATCCTGTGTTCAGAAATGAGAATTTATAAATACTGTGATGGGCATGTCAATCCGATCCTTTTGAATTGTTACAATGTTTATTTGTTTTGGGGTAACCTGATGCTTCAGGTTTGTAGTTATTTACTTCTTAACGTCTGATTCCAGATTACCTTGTCTGCAAGTAGTAGGTATCCTCATTGTCGCATTGTTCACCCAGTCCTCGTGTGGGCCATTTCTTCCTTTACCCACCCCATGCGATTTTCATGGTTGGTTTAGGAGGGTTTTAGGTACAGTGGTAGACTGTTGCGTCTGTGTTTTGGTGGCCGTGTTTTTCATCTAGTATGCTATGCCATTGTTTCTATGAGACTGGCTGTTAGAAGATAGTTTTTTTTTGGGTGATGAATCATTTGTTCTCTTCTAGTTGTTCCTGTTGATTCCACAATTTCCGGTTAATAAATTTGGCCTCGTCCAATTTTATCATCCAATTTTTGTGTGATGTGATGGACTGCGTATGTGTGTCTTGTTTGTGGCCAAGAGCAACAACTGCATGTCTTGTTTTAGTAGCTCCAATACAAGTTCTCCGGTGATGTATGTTATGCTTGCTTTTTATAAACTTGAAGTGCAGAATTACCGTATTTGTTGTGTATTGTCTTTGGCAGCAGCAACTGTGCTTAGCTAGGATGATGACAGACAAGCACTATTATGTTGCCAGTTCTATTGAAAATAGGTCACTCCAGCCCTTTATCTGCCAGCCTCACGAGCATGGTTTTTGAGTCGACGAGTCGTTTAGGGGGTAGCGACTCTTGACTAGTCGTGACTAGTCGAGACTCATGCTCGACTCGTGAAATTTCCATATTATATGCATGTATACATGGTTTTAAAGGTGTCCGGCGCTTTAAGGCGCTGGGGGGGGGGCGCCTCAACGCCTAGGCGCTCAAGACGCGAAGCAAGGCGACGCCTTAGTCAGTTACTAAGGCGCCTAGAACAGATTTAGAGGCAAAAATGCTGATATAAAATTACTGGATACATACCTTGAGTTTGCTGGTTGTTGAGCCCACAGAGCATCCATTCCACATATCTTCTCTCCCATTTCTTCCTTCCACAATAGAAATCTGCATATAAGGATGAACATATATGGTTAAAACAGAGCATAACCAAGCCTGCTCAGCTCACAGCAACCTGCATCTAGTAGTAACACAGCACAACCAGCATGCTCAGCACAACCAGCAGTCCATCACTACTCACAGCCTGCTCAGCTACCATCCACGCCATCCACAGAAACAGAACAGAGCGGAGAGAAAAGAAACCAGGAGGAAGGAAGAGGAGATGTACCTTGCTTCCCTGCTGGGGAATGGATGCGCCTGGTGGAGGAGAAGCCCTGAAGCTTGGCCAGAGAGGAGGAGGCCGGCGGAGGAGGGAGGATTTTGGCCGGATCTGGCGGTGGACGAGGTGGCCGCCAGAGAAGGAGAGAGCCCAAATCTCTCTCTCTGAATCGTTTCTGCGAACCCTAGGTCAGTTTCCCTCTCTCCCCTCCCTTTTCCCTCCCCAGCCGAGCTCATTTTCCCTCCCAATTTCTCTTTTCCCGCCCGCTGGCTTCGTTTCCCGCCCGCTAGGCAGTTTCCCGCTCGCGCCTGAACCGAGGAGACGAAGGCGTCCAGAATCGAATAAGGCGAGGATTTTCACGCCTAGGCGACGCCTCAGACGCTTCAATGGACGCCTGGGACGCCTTGCTCGCTCGCCTAAGGCGACGATGGCGCCTTGCCGTCCGCGGGCGCCTTGACGCTTAGGCGACGCTAAGGCGATGCCTAGGCGACGCCTTTTAAACCATGCATGTATATAATTATATACTCATCAACTTGAGACCATGTTAGTGGTGTATCACCGTCCATGACTTGAGCTTGATGTTCATGGACCAATTCAGCATTGATATCAGCCCATTCATTATCCCATTGGAATTCTTCTAGGATAAGTAGAGTAGATCTGTTTGATTTAGAGCCTTGCTCACGCAGATTTTGAAACCTAGCTTCCATTTTTCGGTTGTAGGAGACATATGAGAACTTGTTCATTCTCTTGTACTCTAGTTGGTTTCTTAATTTGGTGTGGATCTGCAAGCACACAAATATGTGAGAAGCTGCTGAAATTAGCCTATCAAACCACTAAACCAGCCAACCAATGGCTACTTACATGAGCAAACACACTCCAATTGCGCTCGCAGCCGGATGCTGAACAACATAGACTAATGATTCGCTTTGCAAGAGTTTGGAGGTCAAAAGCAAGGCCACCGTAAGCACCCCACCAAAGAACTACAAAAATCAGCAAGTCCAACATTAATGATAGGGCCAAAATAATCAGCAACTAGTGGAACAAGTGAGCTAAAAAAGGCTCACTTCTTTGTGCGGTCTTTAACTGACAATGGCTTCGAGAAACATTCACCTTCTGTCCGCTCATAGTCATCAGCTTCCTTACTTATAGTTGCTTGTAGTTCATCATCGGTGACCATCTTCCATAGCACATCATTGAACATTGAACGGAGGCGGCTGGCTAGTCTTTTGTTGGTCTCCCTAATGGCAAAGAACTTATTGGGGTTCAAGAACAGTGCAGCCCCATGTAGCTTTTGTTCCATCTGATTATCCCACCTTCTATCAACAATTTATTCCTTTGGGTAATCTGATACTTCAGGTTTGTAGTTAATTACTTCTTAACGTCTGATTCCAGATTACCTTGTCTGTAAGTAGTACGTATTCTCAGTATCGCATTGTTCACCCAGTTCTCGTGTGGGCCGTTTCTTCCTTTACCCACCCCATGCGATTTCCATGTTGGTTTAGGAGGGTTTTAGGTAGAGTGGTAGACTGTTGCGTCCGTTTTGGTGGCCGTGTTTATTTCATCTAGTATGCTATGCCATTGTTTCTATGAGACTTGCTGTTAGAAGATGGTTTTTGGGGTGATGAATCATCTGTTCTCTTCTAGTTGTTCCTGTTGATTCCAAAATTTCCGATTAATAAATTTGGCCTCGTCCAGTTTTATCATCCTAATTTTGTGTGATGCGATGGATTGCGTATGTGTGTCTTGTTTGTGGCCAAGAGCAGCAACTGCATATCTTGTTTTAGGAGGTCCAATACAAGTTCTCTGGTGATGTATGTTATGCTTGCCTTTTATAATCTTGAAGTGCAGAATTACCACATTTGTTGTGTATTGTGTTTGGCAGCAGCAACTGTGCATAGCTAGGATGATGACAGACATGCACTATCATGTTGCCAGTTCTATTGAAAATAGGTCACTCCAGCCCTTTATCTGCCAGCCTCACGAGTCATGATCAACCTTCAAACGATTTGTGTCACCTGACTTATTTTTACATGCCTATGGTAATTTTAGGCGTTGTTTGTGAAATTGCATCGCAACCTAGGTGGATCACTGTATGTTTCATCACGTATTCTTGTTATTTGGGGACATTTGTTGGATCGATTTACAGATTTATGCTTCCTTTAGTATTTGTATGTTGTCTTTTGTTAGAACTTTGTTTGTTTACATTTTCTTCTCTGTTTTTTTCTTGCACCCGTCCATCAGTCAATGGTTCTAGATAGTAGACCTTGAGTGCTACTTATGCACCTACGATATAGTTTATTGCACCCACATTGAATCGCATAATAATCTGAACAATTTGTTGCTTATTACACTGAACAGCATAATTATCTAGGGCCATGCTTGTATTGCTAGTTGTGGCTTATTAATGTACTTGGGTTACCAACCAGTCGACCACCCAATATCGATAGTTGACGTGCTTCTATCTGTTGTTGATTGCTCAACTATGACCTTGTAAATTGTTAGGACTCTTATCCTGTTTTCAGAAATGAGAATTTATAAATACTGTAATGGGCATGTCAATCCGATCCTTTTGAATTTTAACAAAGTTTATTTTTTTTGGGTAACCTGATGCTTCAGATTTGTAGTTATTTATTTCTTAACGTCTGATTCCAGATTACCTTGATCTGTAAGTACTAGGTATAGTCATTGTCACATTGTTCACCCAGTCGTCCTGTGGGCCATTTCTTCGTTTGCCCACCCCATGCGATTTTCCATGGTTGGTTTAGGAGGGTTTTAGATAGACTGTTGAGTCTGTGTTTTGGTGGCTATGCTTTTTTTCATCTAGTCTGCTATGTCATCATCGTTCCTTTGAGAACTTGGCTGTTAGAAGAAGGTTTTCCTTTGTGGTGAATCATCTGCGCTCTTCTAGTTGTTCCTGTTGAGTCCACAGTTTCCGATGATTTTTGTTTGCCTCGTCCAGTTTTATGATCCAACTTTTGTGTGATGCCATGGATTGCGATATCTGTGTCTTGTTTGTGGCCAAGAGCAGCAACTGCATGTCTTGTTTTAGGAGCTCTAGTTTAAGTTCTCCGGTGATGTATGATGTTATGCTTGCTTTTTATAAACTTGAAGAGCAGAATTGCCGTATTTGTTGTGTCTTGTCTTTGGCAGCAGCCACTCTGTATCTTCATGAACGCCTTATTAGTTTTTTTTTGCAAATCTTTGAGATTCAGAAGATTGATCTGCTGCCTGACTGCCTATTTTTTTCCTGCTAATTTTCAGCGGACCTGAAACTGCCACACCTACATGTCGACGCCGAGTAGAGAACATCGCACCAGGACTTCAGATTTCACCTCTTCAGGAGTGATGCTGCATCGGACAAGATCCCAGCAGCTCTTGTTTGCATGTTAAACTTGATTCGACCAGAATTGGAATCTAGCTCTTCGTGCTTCTTTCTGTCTAAACCTAGCACAGGTCTTTGATGTCTATTTTACCTCATGGTGCCGCTTCTGTATTTACGTTTCTGATGACATGGGCGAAACTAGAGTCTTGCAAGACAGAAGGCACATTGAGGGCAAGGCAACAGTTCGTCATGGATCAAGAATACTACTACCTCTGATCCTGAAAATGTCGCTAGACAGCTAGTTTTGATGTGTCAATGTGGAACACATAATGTGGTGGTATTAGTCCTAAGGTAGTGATAGTTTGGTTGCCGGTGGTAGTTCTACACTTGCCCTCTGATCCTGAACTGCCCTGGTAGTATTGCTAATTGTTGTCATGTGTCTATCCCTCTGTTCCAATGAACTGAAAGTGTCGAGCACATCTGCGGTATTACCGTATTAGTCCCATTAAGTACTTGACATTTGAGCGAACAGTTCATTTTAACATATATAAATGGTTTCTGTATGTTTCATTAGCCACATTACAAATTCGAATTTTGCAATGTAGTGAATGAAAAAGTACTCCACTGTTTAGGCATTTACTTATTTTATCTTTATGGGCAAGTCGAGCTATATATATGAACTACTTCCTCTATTCCATATGAACCAGATGGAGAGATATACAGTAAGCAGTTAACATTCAACTATGATTTTCAGCGCCTTCTCCATGCCGGGGTGAACTGACTGCATCATTCTCCAATTTGCGTTTTTTCCTACAAAAATATACATCATGTTAGAATAGTGAAAACAATCGATAAACTAGAGTCCATTCAGGGGTCCCTACCTTCTCTCAAAATGGAGAGGCTTTATGTTTCCAGTATCACCAAGGGCTTTCTCTCGCTCCTGATCTCCATCATGCTTCGGCAGTCCATCTGATGGACAATTTGGAACCTGTATGGTGGTAGAAAGCACATGCATCAGTAATGATGTGAGATTCAACTAAACTACACTTTGCATCGAAACACATCTGGATGTACTTAACCCCTGATGAGCAGGGAGGAGAATGAGGTGGGCTGAATTTTACACTAGGTAGTAAGCAAACAATGATCCTGGGATTACATTTTCTGGTTGGAAGAAGTATTTAAGTGGAACTGGTCTTCTTAAGTTCTCGAGGAATTGAACGAGCGAGTTATCCTGATTGCTTGAAGAAATTATGCAAATCTGCAAGTAAACATAAGTCAATTATGCATGACCAAGCATCTGAGAAGTATGAAAAAAGATAGTTGGACATAATTCAAATAAATATCCTCTGCTGGATTTAGATATTACCTGCTTGATAATCCGGTTTATCACTATATCCAGGGTAAAAAGTTTAAAGGAGTTCGGCCCAAGAAATTTCAAGCAGAAGTCCTCAAAATTGCAATTATCGATAGAGCGATCAAGTAGCTTGACGAGCTTCTCCTTGAATCTGCACCATTCATTCAGGAAAAACGTTATGAACTCAAAAACCAACTCGCAACTGTGCTTCGGTAGACAAGTAAGCTCCAAGATATTACTCTGCATATAGATCATTGGTGCACAGATCTTTCGCAGTCTGTAGTTTCTCGTATAAAATCTGCCATACGGGGAAAATAAATAAAATTATATTGCAACAACATACGTAATAGTTTTTGCAAAAGAAAACAATAGTCTGTTGAATTTCAATAAAAACAAAAGAAGGGAGCAAGATAAAAAGAAATGTTGAAACCTGGTAAAGCCTGCGAAGCACAACGAGAGAACAACAACTACCTCCTTTCGCACCACGCGGTTTAGCTGTTCTTTTGGATTGTTGCCTTGGCTCATGATGATTTTCAGCTTCATTCTTATGGTCATCAGTACTGGGTCTGGAAGTATCGGCTGAGAGATGTTGAGAGCTCAACCCATCTCCACCGGAAGCAGCAACATTATGACATGCTGTTAGTTTTCTAGGACCAAGGATGGCATCCGACTTGATGGTTTCAGCATCGGGTATGAACTCACCCTCCTCGATGTCCGCACCAAAACAATCATGTGAAGAACTACACTCATTAGAATTTTTCCTTAGAAATTCATCTCTCTGAAACAAAATTTGATAGAATGCAGGTTAGTTTTACACCACATGGATGCATAATTGACTTATGCTTACTTGCAGATTTGCATAATTATGTTTCTGCCTATTCAACATTTGAGATTATAATTCTGAAAAAAAAGTATGTGTATGATTACCTTGGAAAATAAAGAAAGCTTAGCAGTAAAATATGAAAATCCTTGTTGATACCACAATGATCACAAGCTTCACCGGGAGCTACAGTTTCCTCCAAGGAAGGCCATACACAATGAGCAGAAAGAAATGGATGTAGTATTTCTGTCCAGGTCATCATCGGCTTCTCTTCAGAAGCGCATGCAGAGGAAATAATACTGCTTATGTCCTTGTGCACATAAGGATTAGCATACTCATCTGCAGCATTCATCCTCATTCTATTGATTTCTTTGGCTTCAGCCAGCAAAGCTGCAAGGTGGCCATGTAAGATAACAATCTTCAGAACATGGCTCTATGTAGGATGTAGCCATGTAGGTACGGCAGTGCCTGCCTAATACTAATTATATGTGCTATAATTCCTGGAATAGAGTGACAGTTAAAGATACCTTTCTGGCTCATCCTCTTTGCATCCGAGTGTTTGAAAGAAGTGCCACGATAATCAAGCGATCTGTAGTATGTTTTGGCAATAACTTGTGCGTTCGCCCTATGCAAATATAAGCGCGCCTCCGACAAACTTTCTACCTTCTGCTTTAAACGAGAAAGTAGAACTGCAAGAACAGCACTAGTATTCTGACTCTCCAGCACATCATTGATCTCACTATCATTGGCATATAGGTTTTTAATGCACCTCATATGTAGAGCTTTGCACAGGCAAGAAAACAAACAAAAACATTTAGTTAAGTAACTGAACAAAGAGGCTGACCCCAAATATTCTGGGCAGTGTATCATTCTTACGAGATAGATGCTCCTTAATCTTCAAAGGGCTGCCAACAAGATCTTGAAGATTTGCGATAAAGTCAGCGGTCGAGCGAAACCATTGTAACAATACGTCACTCTCAAACCTTAAAAACAACACAACTGTGAATCATCTCAAAAGAAAAAAGGACATTATGAAAACCATCGGTTATCCCCTGATATCTGACATAATGAAACAAAGGCCAATCAAGGAAACAAATTAGCAAGTAGCACTGGATACATACATGTCTACTTCACAAGAAAACATTGCTGTTTCATATTCATTTTTAGGTTTGAGCTTAGAGTTTTCTGATTCCTCGCTTCCAGGACTGCCACAAACCAAAGCATCGTTGAGAATCGACCTTCCGAGTTTGGTTCGGTAACTTGATTGAAGAGTTATGCACTGCGATTGACAAGGAGTTGTTTGGATTAGTTGTCCTAGTAAATTACATGCGAAACTCATGAGTTTATAGGAATTTACATTGTGTGGTAGCCGGTAATAGCTAGGAGTGCAAGGTTTGCAGTTACGGAGATTCACTTCTGGGGGTAAGTTTTCCTCAAGTCTGGAGGTGAACCATGGCAAGGGTTTAACCATGTCTTCTTCTTCCTCTTCGGCATGAAGAGGTTCTTCATTACCTATCAGAGATGAGTGCTTACATTAAAAAAGGTCATGCTGTAAACTGCAGTTTTCTATTTCACCCAGGAAGATCAAATCTGGCATAAAGATATTGATGTGTCATCTAATGAATAGCTACGAAGCAGTTAACAATACTAACTCGAGTGCTGGATTGCAAGAAAATTGGTGGGCGTGTGCAACATTTTCAGGAGTATTAGTAGCAAAAAGGAATAAATGTTTGTATCTGCTTTTCATATATGAATGTTGAAGCCAAACACTGAGGGCCTACTTGTATTTAGAGCAGAAAAAGTAGTAGAAAATTTTGGCACACCTTTTTTTCCCATATTGGTCACTTTGATCTTGATACCATCCAAGCTGTGATTAGCATTTGAACTAAAGCATAAATCGGCCTGCAAAAGATTACCAATGAGACGATTATGTCACATGAGTTTAAAATACATAAGCAAAATGGTCAGCGAACAGCAATGTCATATGAGAACAGCTAATACATAAGCCATTTCAGATGAACAACATGTTTTATATCAAAAAAATGAGACTAGTGATACAATGTCTTACCTTGCCCACTCGACCAGTCTTTGGATTTCTGCATGATTTCTCATCTGCCAGATGAGCCTTTAGGTCAGGAGGTAGATAATTATTTGTAAATTCTTCTAGCAACTCTGGACAGTTACTCATGCATCCCTTCATCTACAAACAGAAAGAATGGGAATCAGACTCTGCGGTCTTTCCAATATTTCGTCGAAATTACTCAAGAATCACATAGTATAGAATTACTGAGGAATAGATGATTACAATATGGAGAACTTCTCTAGGGGTCATGGTCTTTTTCCTGGAAAAATCTAGCAGGGTTTGCAAAATAGTGGCATAATCGTCTTCGCTGATGTCAGGAGAAGTCTGCAGTCATAAAGTAATTTGAAGATCAAATTAACAAACATAGGCACCGAGGAACCACCCCCAAAAGGAGCAACCATGAAATTATCTTTAGCATGCACCTTTGCTCTTCGAAGAAAATCTAATGGACTTTGTATCTGGGCGTTGATATCAACATCGGCATCATCACTATCAAAAACATGGATGGGGCTACGGCCTTGGGTAAAGTCCAGGAAGCCCTGCTTGACAGGAGCACAGTCATGGAATAGCTTCAGCGCCGTTTCAATGCAGTTTTCGGCGCAGATGCTCCGTATTTCACCATCAGGATCGGCACTGCAGTTGGGAATTGTATGAACGTGATCGACAGGGCAACCATATTAACATATACAAACAAAACAATCGCAAAAATATACAACACAAATTATTCAGACAAATACATACCATTGTTTCCAAATCTCAGTCATGTACTTCACAAACTCACTGTACACGCCACCGGGGAGGTTGTCTCTAGCAAACATCAAGCAACGCATGGTCTCTACCATGTAAGTCTTTTTCCTCCTTTTGTGTGTGACGGTTTCGGCATCCGCCACATCGGGGGACGCCATTTTCCTCCACCGATCAGTCCAGAAAATTAATCCGCAAACACCTGACGACACACACCCCAATGTGTTAATTGGCGGCGTGATCTTTTTTCTTAAGAGTAATTCCTATCAGCTTAATTATATAAAACTGTAGCATCAACGTAGACAGTACAACAAAAGTGATATAAGAAATCATCCTGTATCTATAAGTCGACTTAAAGCATATATATACTCAGGTGTGCACACAGAAATTTGAAACAAATAACAGAGAAAGGCGTGTAGTTAAATTCAGAACAATTTTTTTAAAAGAAAATCCATGAGGCACCACGGCGAGGATTGCTGCAGATTCGAATCACAGTGCTCGTGATAGTCAGAGAAGTCGAGAACTTGCCTGTGGCAAGATGGTTAGGTGGGTGGTTGTACCCCCAGCCCACCAGAGTTCAAACCCAGGTTTGACGCTGGTGTTTCTCATTTAAGGCGGAATATTCTTCAGTGGGAGGCGACGTTCCCGTCGACAGCGAGGCGCCCGTGGTGACTTCGTCAATCTCAAGACTCGACCCGCCGACTCAGTCTCTCGGAGGTGCTCATAGGGGTAGGGTGTGCGTGCGTGCGTTCATAGGGGTGAGTGTGTGCGCGTGTATATGAGCGCTTGCGTTGTACTGTGTTTCGCAAAAAAAGATAGTCAGAGAAGTCGATCTAGCTCTAGCATACACGGCACACGGCGGTCGATCTAATCATCCGAGCAATCCCGGGAAGAGCACGCGTCTCCGCCGCCGGCGCCAGTAATCAGCAGGAACAGCTAAGCCCACTCCACGGCGCGGAATATACTCAGGCGGATTTCCCGGCGGAATTGATCGTTCGGCCCTCGCGGCGGGAAGGAAATGAGTAGCGCGTGGAATCGATCGACGGACAGGACTCCGGAGTGCGTACGTACCGACGGGCGGCGCTCGGTCGGACGGCTTGGGGCGATGAGTGCGGACGGACGGAGCCCTCCGCTTCGAGAACCTTCCGTGGTGGAGGAGATAGGCGAGCAGAGGGAGGGAGGGAGAAGGGGAAGTATTTAAGCGCTCTGCCTGCGGGTTTGGGTTTGGGTTTGGGTCTGGGTGCGGGTCGGTGACCGAGGGTCGTAGGGCTGCGAGTCATCGTGGGCCTCACACTTAGCAAGGCTTGAGGTGTAGTGACTCGTAATATCATAATTTTCCCATTTTCTCTTGAACACCTTTTTTTGTTTGTTTCAAAAAAAATAGCACTTAGAAAATAGACAATACTTTTTGTGCAAAAATGTTGGAAGCTCTATTTGGCAATTTAGTTTGGAATGGCAAGATGCACCACCGTGCTATAAAGTTGGCACATTATTTTAATAAACTATGCAACAAATATGACCATGAATCTTTCTAAATATGTAAAAACAGTTCACTCCCCACCCTTATTTAATGCAAAAGCAGTAGGAGCCTTTCCTACTGTTATAAACCCTAAAAAATGATTTTGGTATTTTTTGTTACAAGCGTGTTATTTTGAATTTTTCTTCATGTTCTTCCTAAAAAAATCAAAAACAAGATCAAAATGGGCAGCATGGATATTCATAGCAAGGAGTTGAATCTTTGGACTATTAGTGGGTCTTCTTCAATTGTTGTTTATGTACCTGAAGTGTTAGCTAGTCTCTTTCTCAGGGACAAAGTTCGGAGGGAAAACCCCTTTTAGATACTTTATACTCTACAATTATCTATTTACTTACACCTATATATAACGTAAAATTATGCACCCTCAGAGAAGATATTCGTTAGACTCTACAGTTTAGAGCTATTTGTCGATAGTAAAGGATTATAAAAATACACAACCCCATACATATTCCTACATCTCATCTACATGATACAAATTAATTCGCGAAGCTATATGATATTGTTCATTTATCCATCGCGGCGTTCTTTATTAATTGGAAATCAAGGATACATCATCCGCGATTATAGCTTGGATACATCAAGGCGTATCACCATGCCACACACCTTGGCTGAGCTCATTTTGTTTGCTAATTCATGAGCTGGCCTATTGGCCTTCCTAGGACAATGTGAGAAAATTACACGAGCAAAATTAACTACGACACAAAAAGGTACACTCTTCATAGATCACATAAATTCACATAGCTTGTCTCAGAATGTAAAGAATAAGCTCAACTATGTTTACATCTTATTAGGAAAATAGCGTGTTGTCGCGGTGGCCTTGGAGGGCTTGACGTAGGAGCTGGAAGGAAGTGAATCAGCTCGATCTGATCTCATCAAGCAGATTCGAGTAGGATACGATCGAACACATATATACGTACGTTTATATGAGTTGCACCCGACTCCAAGAAGAAAATCAACTACTGCTATAAGACCGCACGGCGCCCTAGGGTCAGCTCCATCGTTTATTCAACACCTCGCGACCGACCGACGAGAACCTCCGAGACAACCGAACCATGTCGAGCGGGGAGTATCAGAGCTACTTGGCAATGGCGGCGACGGCTGTGGGAACGGCGATGGTGCTGCGCGATGTGGTCAACAACCTCCTCCCCGACGAGCTCTCCTCCGAGCTCTCCTTCTCGTCCCTCCGCGCCCGCCTCTCCCCCCGCCGCACCATCGTCATCGACGACACCGAGGGCCTGGCGCCCAACCACCTCTTCGACGCCGTGCGCACCTACCTCGCCGCCCGCGCCGCCTCCGACGCCCGCGTGCGCCGCCTCCGCGCCTGCCGCGTCGACGAATCCTCCCGGGACATCGCGCTCACCCTGGACCACGGCGAGGAGACCGCCGACGTCCACCAAGGGGTCAAGTACACCTGGCGCCTCGTCTCCCGCGACCCCGCCGCCGCCTTCGCCAACTCCGCCAACGCCCGCGGCGGCCATGGGCGCCTCCAGGTCTGCCTCCGGTCCTTCGAGCTCAGCTTCCACAAGAAGCACAAGGAGAAGGCGCTCGCCTCCTACCTCCCTTTCGTCCTCGACGCCGCCAAGGACATGAAAGACAGCCAGCGGAACCTCAAGATGCACACCATCGAGTACGACGCCTGGACCGCACTCGACTTCCGCCACCCCTCCACCTTCCACACGCTCGCCATGGACGCCGCGCTCAAGCGCTCCGTCATGGACGACCTCCAGAGGTTCGTCAAGAGGAAGGACTACTACCAGAGGACCGGCAGGGCGTGGAAGCGCGGGTACCTGCTGTACGGCCCGCCGGGCACCGGCAAGTCCAGCCTCGTGGCCGCCATGGCCAACTACCTCAAGTTCGACGTCTACGACCTCGAGCTCACCGAGGTCAAGTCCAACTCGGACCTCCGCAGGCTGCTCGTCGGCATGAGCAACCGCTCCATCCTCGTCGTCGAGGACATTGACTGCAGCGTCGACCTGCACCAGCGCCCCGGCGACCCCGATAGGCGCGCCCCCAGGCCGGGCTTCGCCGGAGACGACAGCGAGGACAAGGTGACGCTGTCCGGGCTGCTCAACTTCGTGGACGGGCTGTGGTCGACGAGCGGGGAGGAGAGGATCATCGTCTTCACCACCAACTTCAGGGAGCGGCTCGACCCGGCGCTGCTGCGGCCCGGCAGGATGGACATGCACATCCACATGAGCTACTGCACCCCGGAATCGTTCAGGATCCTGGCCAACAACTACCACTCCGTCAAGGACCACGACACGTATCCGGAGATCGACCGGCTGGTGGCCGAGGTGCCCATCACGCCCGCTGAGGTCGCCGAGGTTCTCATGCGGAACGACGACACTGATGTTGCGCTACGGGATCTTGTTGAGTTCATCAAGGCAAAGAGAGAAGGAGCTGGTGATAGCATGGCCGCTAGAAACCAGGATGGAAGGGGCAAGGTGGATAAATATGAGCAGGTGGTGGTGGCTTGAGTTGAGACAATATGCACCAGAAGATTTGGAAAAGAGAGGATTAATTGTTGAAGCATGCTATACTTATAGATGACAATAAACTATGCCATGTAAATTTGACTAGGGATGACAATTGGAGATCAACGTTTTTGTCAATGCACTAGATGCACACCTTTGCCCTTATTCTGGAGTTTTGTTCTTATATTGACATCAGTTCAACTCAATTTACTGTTGCTGCATTTACAAATTTAGAACTCTGAGTGGATTATACATGTCAGTCATATATGATCAATCACCCTTCTAGGTAAATGCTATTATAAAGGAAATATGGCCTTCCAAAGTTATATACTGCTTTGAGCTTTGAGGTTAATTATCCTTTTTTAGAGTTTGTAAGACAATCTATAGTCAGTATATCATTTGAGAAACCTTCCCAATAATTTAAATAATTTGTTCTTGTACTCCTATATGTTATATTGACATCTATAGTTCCTGCATATGAAATCAAAGTACATTTGGTAAGACACATAGCGAGTGCGCTTGTGAAAATTTTCTCGTGGTTAATCTTGTGCCCGTTCGTGTAGCAGAGTAGTTGCTAAAAATAAAATTCACTTCTATTCTTGCCAAAGTGTGTCATTAACCTCTCCATAATTCTGATAGTTCAAACGTTATTTGGAGATGAATGGTTCTAACTTGGAAAGTTATCGAGACAATATTGTATTTAATTAAAAAAATTATAAGCATCGTATTAGCAATCCCTGATCACATATGTTATTACTCATTCAGAGCCTAGCAAATTTTTTTTTTAGGCATTTAGGCACTACATATCACATACATCGGCCAGTTATTTTCTTGAGGATATACCATGAACCAATAACTACGTACATCTTCCAATATCTATTTGGCACCTCGGTGGCGTGTAGGTTTTTTTTTTGCGAAACATAGTATAACGCAGACGCTCACATACACGTGCACACACTCACCCCTATGAACGCACACACGCACATCCTACCCCTATGAGCACCTTCGAAAAACTGAGCCGACGGTCGGGTCTTGAGATTAACGAAGTCACCACAGACGCCTCGCTGTCGATGGGAACGTCGCCTCCCACTGAAGAATATTTCGCCTAACTGAGAAACACCAATGTCAAATCTAGAATTTAAACTTCAACATGAACATCTGAATGTGCAGTTGTTGAATCGATGCTTTCTATGCCATTTCGGCCCATCAATGGTAGGCCCGTCTAGTGGCCAATGGGCTACTAGCTCAACTCAGATGTGTAGATTTTTTTTCTGCCCAGAAATTAACGTTCAAGAGGAGCAAACTACAGAAACTAGGACCTCTTTTTTTTTTTACAGAAACTAGGACCTCAGGCACGTTTCACGTAGTTTGTCCATTATGTGATCTCAAATTCTCTACCATTCATTTACATTCACACAACATTTGGAATTAAAATCACCAGGAAAAAAATATCATTTCCAAACCCTCACACAGCTCTGAAGCATCCGATGAGTCGTTTGAAACAGAGAAATAGCTGAAATCAAACTCTGAGGAGTGCTTCTATCCTTTCCAGCAGTTACTTTGCACGAAAACTAAAGCAGACTAAGGGCAGTGATTAGAGGGGCTAATGCACTGTTTTTGTTTAATAAAAGTGTCATTTGTTCCTTTTGGTGTTTTGGGGTCTCCCCCACACAAAAAAAGAGCCAGACATGCACTTTCCCCAAACAGATACTCCCTCCGTTCCAAATTAGATGACTTTCATTTGTCCACATGTAGATGAATCTATACTTGTAACATGTCTAGATACATCCGCATGTGGATAAATGGAAGTCATCTAATTTGAACGGAGGGAGTACATGCACTTCATATGTTTTCAGCCACTAGAGCGAGTCAGGCGTATACATGCACTTCATATGTTTTCAGCTACGCCCAATAAATAGCTACCTCACCTGACGAGGTCGACCGGTCTTCCTCCGGGTGCCCACGTGAAAGTAACACGGAGCGGACAACACCGACCCAAGCACAAGTGGAAGCAGAAGAACCGGTAGACCACAAGGATGATGTATTTTCTTTCTAGTTCCCTCCCTTCTTCTCCACTCGTCGAGAAAACTAACTAGCTTTCCAGGAAACTTGGCACGCACAACTCTCTTCCCTTGCCTGCGAAAAAAAGTGGTATAGTTTCTGATCAAACTTGGATGCCAAGGAAGCAAAGTCACACCGCTTTTCCTGGGTACTTTATGAATGTGAAACGAATCCTCTCTAGTTAGCATAGAAATGGTAGATAATAAAACAGTTAGCTCAGAACGTGTGGTTCAGAAGATAAAAAGTGCTTATTAATTTAGCAAATAAACGATGCTGGGAAACGCAAAGGGGCGACAGGTAGCATCGCCGTAGAAGAAAATCACAAGCTGGCATATATATAGTAACTGACTGTTACAGGCAGTGTCAACAATCTACCACACGGATTTCCAGGGGAATTAATTGATGAAGTTGCGTCGTAACGTGATGCTACCTTTTTGCTAAGTATGACCATACCGCTGTTTCTCTTTGTGAGGCGGTTTGGAGCAACACGCTTAGATTATTCAGACCGGTTCCTTTCGGAAGAAGACAGCAGTCAGTCAACCACCTAACCCTACACTCCACTGCCCATAAAAGAAACCTCCCCACCACACACACCCACCTCAGTTCATTTTACTCAGCCTCACTTCCTCAGACCACTGCTTCACATCAGGAACACAGAGCAACAGAACATAGGCCCCAAATCACCCTCACACGCATAGACAGAACAAGAGAGTAGCGAGAGGGAGCCATGGCGTCCTACGACAAGACCATCGCGACAGCGGCTTCTCTGGCAGCATCTCTCATGCTGGTGAGGAGCCTCGCGAGCGAGCTGCTACCATCGGAGGCGCGCGAGGCCCTCTCCGCGCTCCTGAACAGCCTTCGCTCCCGCCTGACGTGGCAGCACACCATCATCATCGAGGAGAACGAGGGGTGGTCCAGCAACCACGTCTACAACGCTGTCAAGGCCTACCTCGCCACGCGCATCAACGCCGACATCAGCATGCAGCGCCTGCGCGTCAGCAGCGCCAATGAAGATGAGAAGATGGTCATTAGCATGGAGGCAGGGGAGGAGATGGCCGACGTGTACGGGGACACAGAGTTCAGGTGGTGCCTCGTCACCCGCGAGGTCAAGGGCGACCCCAACGGTGGCGGTGGCGCGCGGGAGGTCAGGTCCTACGAGCTGAGCTTCCACAAGAGGCACAAGGAGAAGGCCCTGAAGGAGTATCTCCCGTTTATCGTCGCCACAGCCAAGGCCATCAAGGACAGGGAGAGGAGCCTGAGCATTTACATGAACGAGTACTCGGACGAGTGGGCCCCCATGGAGCTCCAGCACCCCTCCACGTTCGGCACACTCGCCATGGACCGCAAGCAGAAGCAGTCCATCGTCGATGACCTTGACAGGTTCATCAAGAGGAAGGATTACTACAGGAGGATCGGTAAGGCATGGAAGCGAGGGTACCTGCTGTACGGTCCACCAGGTACCGGCAAGTCCAGCCTCATCGCCGCCATAGCCAACCACCTCAGGTTTGACATCTACGACCTGGAGTTGACTGGGGTCGACTCCAACTCGGACCTCAGGAGGCTTCTTGTTGGCATGACCAACCGATCCATTCTCGTGGTTGAAGACATCGACTGTACCATCGAACTGAAACAACGGGAGGAACATGATGAAGATGAGGAACATAGCAAGTCCAATTCTACAGACAAAAAGAAGACAGAAGACAAGGTAACATTGGAGTCACAATACCTCTGAATAAATAGGGGAACCTATCCCACTCCATGCTGATTCCACAATGTTCTTGCCTACACATGCTGATGACAATTTTGTTGCTGTCTGCACAGGTAACGTTGTCTGGGCTGCTCAATTTTGTTGATGGCCTGTGGTCAACAAGTGGGGAGGAAAGGATCATCATCTTCACGACCAACTACAAGGAGCGTCTTGACCCAGCACTTTTGCGGCCTGGAAGGATGGACATGCACATCCACATGGGGTACTGCACCCCAGAGGCATTTCGGATCCTTGTGAATAACTACCATGCCATCGACTCTCATGCCACGTATCCAGAGATCGAGAAGCTGATCAAGGAGGTGACTGTGACACCTGCAGAGGTCGCCGAGGTTCTGATGAGGAATGACGACACTGATGCTGCACTCCATGACCTTCTTGAGCTCCTACACTCAAAGAAGAAAGATGCCGGTGAGATCAAGAGTGAAAACAAGCAGGTGGACGAGAAGAAAGATGCCAATGAGATCAAGACCGAAAGTCTGCAGGTGGACGAAAAGAAAGCTGGGGATGAGATCAAGACTGAAAGTGTGCAGGCGGAGTATAAGAACGCTTCCACGGAAGAGGGAAGCAATTAGGTGTGCGGAAGCTAACAGTGACCAAAGAGAGCGTGTTCCATGTAGATAAGTCCTACAGGAGATCCATTGCAAAATATGTGATCATTTCGAGTACTAATAATATTATATGTTTAGAGCAGTGAGGCGTACCTGTACTTAACACTGTTTCTAAATAGTTTTGTATGTACTGTTGCAACAAGAAGTTACATATATGCAGCATGATAGCTTGTACAAGACATTGGCCAGTAGAGTCAGCTACACTAGGATCTAGTAGAACATGTATCGAACCAACCTCAGGAGTCAGCGACTTCTCGTGTAGTTTGGCCATTATGTTCTCCCTTTTTCCACCATTCATTTATATTCATTCACCCAACATTTGAAATTTATATTCACCCAACAGTTGGTAGTGCTTAACCAGAGATTGATAGTGAGTAGGACACACTTACTAGTGTTCTTGATAACATGCAGCAAATCAGAGTATAGTGCCATCACTTTATCCCCCCGTCTATGAGGTGAATGGAAATTAATAAGAGCAGATGTGTAAAGATAACTTACATGCCAGCACATGAAAGTACGAGTTTTGGTGTGTCGCCATCTGCAAGATCACAACGTATATCTCATTAGATGTAACAACTCAAACAAGATCAAATCTTCATAACACCGAGAAAAGTTGGAGCAAGAACAGTGGTACCAGAAACCCTAGGGCCAGTTCAGTATTCAAGCTAAAGGAGGCTGTGTATTGTTATTTGTTGCTAATCGAAGACAAGGTTCTTCCAAGTATCCCTCTGAATAAGACATCAGAGAGATAACATTAACCGCAGTGCACTGGACACCCTTTCTGCAACAAAATACAAAATAAACTTCAAAGATAATGGAACATACAGTTACCTGTAGAAAGATGAGGTAGTAAAATTAACCTTGGGAATTTGGCAACATAATCAAGTGATCAGCAGAGCAAATGCAGTGCAGAAACTATTACAAAAGGAAAAACAGATCTTGCAAGCGTATAAAAAGCAGAAAAACACAGATCAAAATCAAGAACTTACAAGAGAAAAACTGCATGAGATCCAAATCATGAAGGTTTACAATGGGTCCAGATACAAAGTGCAACCAACCCTGAATTGTTTACAGGTTTGGTCCATGCTATTGGTAAAATGTCATCATGAAAAATGCATGAAGAAAAATGAACCGGTAACATAAAGAATTGCCATTGCATTTAGACTTTGAGAAGATGTCCAGTACAGAATGATCTTATCCATAAGTAGAAGGCAAAGAGATATTTCATGCCAAGTTGTCCACAAGGATCAACATGCTCATACGAGAAAAAGAAGAAACCCACTCTGCCTTCTAGAAAAAAATCATGTCATCTAAGATACAACACTCGGTTAATCTTTACTCTTGTCAGCGCCATTGCTTCGCAATCTCCTCATCAAGCATATGTGTGGCCTGCTGCCTGGATCTATCATCCAGACTGGTATTGCTTGCCAGTAAACCTCGCAGGGCTCGCAGTTCATCAGGGCTAGCTCTCTGGAAGAGCCCCCTCAGGGCAATATGACCCTGAGGTAGGGTATGCCGAAAGTCTCGATTCTCGAAGACAACATGGGCCTGGATCTCCAGTACTCTGTACAGACGCGATCCCTATCCTGTGCCTCGATTGCCTGTGAAGGATTAGAAAAACAGTTTACTGCACAAATCCAACCTCATGGCTCCAACAATAACATAATTAAATAAACTGAAGGTTCAAATGTCAGTGTAACCCCTAAGTGGCAAACTGGCAATCATCCATGCAATAAAGCAATCACAAAAACTACCTTAATTGGATTTATGATTTTCACTGTTAACTATATTGGATAACAGAAGAGCCTTCCAATATTGCCTACATAGTTTGTTCAGAAATTAGTTTTTATAGAACAGTGCTACATAGTTTGTTACTAATAATGGAATAACATACTTACAAGAATCTGAACAAAGATTCAAGGATTAACATGTAGAAGCTGAAACCCCAAAGGAAAACACTACTAAAAGTATTAGGCTAGAGAATCTATAAGAGTTGTGTGGGGAGTGTTTGGCCTCACCCCTTAAATATATGTGAATTCAAGAGCAAGTCTTTCATAAAACCAGTTTCTGGCATATGAAGCTGGGGGTAACATTTTCAACAAAATAAGGGGATTGTTCAGAAATTAGTCAAGTGAATGCCCAGCACTAATGTCTCACCCGGACTATTTCTGGTAATAAAAGCCCAAACATTTCAAGACCATCAATTGATCCTGGAGGCTGCAGAGTAGGAAGATTAGGCCTTCCCATACTGAGTTGCCTTCGTATTTCCATGTTCAGCCTCTCTCTGACCATGTTCCAGCACTTGGTAGGAGACACGTTGATAAAAACTTCACCTGGGCAGTTCTCTACAGTAACCTGAAATGAATCAAGTAATAAGATATCCAGATGCTGAAGAAGAGGTACATAGTAGGCACAAAACAGGAATTTACCATAAACAGAGGTCCCTGCAACCCAGCGTCTAATATTTCAGAAACATAGTATGCCATTTGCATTGGATCCACAATGCTGAAGTATTTTACTCTGCTCCTAAATCCTGCATTCACAAAGAGATGGAATGTTAAAAATAACGAAACAGATCAAACTGCCGACAAAATCATATAAAAAGAAACAATCTGGCTACTATTCCCTCCGTTCCAATTTAATTGACTTGCTATGTACCAAATGTGGATGTATCTAGATATGTTACATGTATAGATACATCCACATGTGGTGAATAGCAAGTCAATTAAATTGGAACGGAGGGAGTACATAATAGAGTAAAGGCAGTAGTCTTCAAGGGTTCGTTCTAGGATGATAACTGAATTTTTCCAACATCGGCCAAATCTGAAAGATGTTTCAACAATTAGCCACAAAAAAACAAACCTTTGGGGAAGATTGCTTGGCTTGAAGACCACATCCTCCCTGATAACACAATACCAATTTCCACAGGTTCAACGGAGCATTTGAATCGATGCACCACATTTGCTATGCGAGGACCCCTCTGTGCACCTCCATTCCTGCTGTGCATTTCCAGAGCAGGTTGAGCTAAGGTAGATGGATGCCCCCTAGCTCTAGGGTCTACAGCACATTGAGATTCAGATATTCTTTGAAGCCATCCATTATTTGGTTGCTGATTGCCTGAAGTTAAATTTCCATGATGGGCACTGGCTGAAGTAAAACTCCCGTGTGGAGATTTAGCAACGGCAGGATCTAAAAGTGTCTTTGGAGCAGAGACACTGTCTGATGCTTCCTGTGACACACTTTGTGTCCTCGAAACAATTTTGTCAAATTGCTGACTCGACGCAGTACGGACCTTACTGCTGCCTTTCTCAAACATTGCTGAGGTATTAGTCTCTCGTGTTACAAGTGCATGATCCTTGCCCAAGTGACTGAGAGTTGCATTAGAATCAGATGCAATAAACCTATGAGAAGTATTTGGGTTTTCTAAACTGGGCTTGATGTTGGTTCTGTCATGAATCATAGTTGGTGACCTGTTATGATGCTCACCAAATGATGATCTACAGTCTCCAGTTTGAAAAGAAGATTCTCTACCCCCTTTCACTACTGCCAAGTCATGCATGCTTTTTGTGGGTTCACTTGAAGAATTAAAGGGCCTTGTTACAACATTGGAAGAAAATGATTGGCTGGAAGAAACTGATAAGACAGGTGCAGAGCTTTTCTGGTCTCCAAGACCTCCATTACATTGCAATCTGTTGGTGTCATTGTTTGTTGGACAGGATAGCTCATTCTTGACACATGGCTCCTTTGATGGTGAAACATTTCCCGATTTCATCTGCTCGACAGAAGGGGGCGCATTATTAGTCTCTGGACTAGCTGCGCTGAGCATCTTATTCCCATTATCTTTCTGTTCGTTGCAAGCAACTGAAGGTACCAAGGATACAGTTGACGCCTGTGACATGTAGGACCTTCTAGGGCCATCAGTTGATCTGCGAACAGTTTTGGAATCTTGGACTTTTTCCTTTTTGACACATGAACTCAGACTTAAGCCAAGATCAGAGACGCCCCATCTGTGAACAGCACTCAACTTGCCCCCCAAAGCATCAGCTAAGATATTGAGCTCATTGACATCATAGCGAAATAGGAAGAATCTTTTGTCCCAGTCACATGAGCAAAGTTGCTTTGCATGTAAAAGGCAAACATACTTCTCTGGGCAGCATGGACAGCCTGAAGCAGAAAGATGCAAATCATAGTAGCAAAAGGCACACTCCCTATCAGTGGAATCAAACTCAGCATCCATTTTTTTAGATTGAGATGGTGAACATAGATTTTGCCTTTGCGCCAATTCCGTCTCAATTCGTGCCTAGAAAGAGAAGTTGTAAAAATATAAGATTTCATTGATTTAAAACAAATTACAAGCTATTATTGTCACTGTGTTTTACCTTGAGTGATTTGCATATAGTGCTATCAGGTCCACAGACACCTTTCCATTTCAAATTATCAGCAGTATTCCTCTTGAGGAATAGGATATCCCACTGAGCTCTGATTGCTTCTCTTGCTGCCCCCAACAACAGCTTATCATGGGAAACAGTTATCTTCCGAGCTTGCTCACGGTAAAGCTCTACAGCATTCTGCCCAACTGGCAGCCAATCAATAGGTGCAACATTAACAGCTTCTGCACAATTGAAGCCAGAGTTGAAACCAGCATGGTACGCTCGTGGGAATGTCAGGACAAATTCGCCCTCATGCTGAACACAACGGTAGCTTGTACTCCTTCAGATTTCAGCAGTGATGGTGAAAATTGAGTAACCTGCATAAGAGTTGCAATTGTCACAAAAAGGTTACCTTAAAAAGGGCAATGGATATCTAGGAAGGACAGACTTTTAAGCAGTGAGGGTTTGAACGTAGGCTAGCTAGCCCACCATCTGTGGTGCTACCCTAAGCCCCTGGGTGACTTCTCAAAAAAAACTGACCTATAAATGTAATTCACAAATATGGACAAGGAAAAAATTAACGAAAACATCACAAAGAACATCTGACAGACACACCATCACTGTATAGAGAACGCCACCATCAATATTCATGGATATATGATAGTGTCAGATTATTCAGACAAACCATTTCTTTACTACACGGTACATGCATGTTCCATTAATGTGTTAGCATGTTTTACACAAGGGACAAACAGACAGTGGGAAAAATCAGAAACATGTCACTCAGACACGATTCCCTGATAGGTAGTGATAGCAAATCTGAAACATGGTCAGAAAAGGATGGATATAATAAAGATCACAGACCTTCTTGTAGGATGGATATAATAAAGATCACAGACCTTCTTGTACAGCACATCAAATACATTTAACTGATAATTGCCAGTCAAGAGAAAACACTCACCAGGTTGTGAAGCAAATCAGGTTGCTCCTCAAACAAGTCAGGTAGATGTTTCCTCATTGCAGACTCCAGATTCACAGCATCCTTTCCTGGAACTCCATACCACAACTTTGGTGCACCCCAATGAAGGTAGTTTAGCGAGTATAAGTGATGATCTTCTACATGCTGTTTTTGCAGATTAAAAAATCTTAGGGTACGATCATATCAAGCAGCATAGTCTAACAACAAGCACAACTAGAAGTAGAACCACAAATAGTCATGAGTTCATGATAGGCAGGCAGCATCACAAGCTTCTTACCCAGCAGAATGATGAAAAACACATGCCAACATACACCCAAGGCACCAGAACACCAGAAATGTCACCACCCTCAAAAGAAAGAACTGAGCCTTGTAGTCTAGGCAAGTTATTTAGATTCCAACCAGATTGTGCATACTTATCCTCGATATCAGATTTGTCTCAGGAGGTAACTTTGGAAAGCCGCTGCCAAAAGTTCCTGTCTCCAAATCAGCACCATAGATTACCTACACGGTAATACACCTTCCATTAAGTTAAGAAGCAAAACGCAAGGTGAATAGCTCTTAGAACACTGATATGCAAGGCATATAACTATGTAAGACTACATGCAATGATGCAAACCATGTTTGCATACAGCTCCACACTGCACCGCACAACTTAAGTACGAACTCTCAATAGCCATAATCCATGCAACAGATATCACAAACTTGGGATTTATAGCATGCACATCTTATGAATTGCGAATTGAGCAATGAACTTGCAATAGACAAACATGTTCTTAGCAAATCAATGTTCAATACCTCTATCTCTTCTGTAGGATTCTCAACTATACGCCAATACTCTCCTTCAATATCTTCCACTGATGGTGGTGAATTCAGGGATGCATCTTGCCTAAAGTACTGCTCGCTGAAGTAATCTGCATACTTCTGAAATTTCTGTAATGTAAGCTCCGGTCCAGGTTCGAATCCAAATCTCTCTGGGTTTTGCTGCACCCCCATCTGACTGTGATTAAGATTACTGTTTTCATCTGGCTCGGAAAGCTTTCTCCGCTTCTTCATCGTTCCACCTCTTCTGCTCTTTTTGGATGATGTACGGTTTTGAAGCTTGTCAACCTTTTGTACCCGTGTAGAAAATTTTGAGTTTTCCCATGTACTCTTCTCTTTAAGAAGGCACGGCGGCTTCCACGAAGATGGTGGAACAATACGGCAAATCCCATATGGTTCTGCTGTTGGCCGTATACTCTCAATATATTTTAGAGTGTCTTTAAATTCCTGATCCACGTAGAGAATATACCATAAGACTGGGCAATTCAGTAAAGCAACAGAAATAGATAAAACGTGATACGGCAGTTAGCAAAGGCGGAAGGTACCTCCTCAGTAGGATAGTAGACAGGAGCCTCGTCAAGAACAGGCCTCCGTGCACCAGCTGGATTCCAATTTGCAGTAATCTGCATGGTGTGAGAACACATAAGACAACAAGGGAACAGCTTCACAGAAGTAGGAAACACAAGAATTCAGCAGACGAATGTGAACCTTTTGACAGTCACTGCATCCCGCACATCCTCGAATAACTCCTTTTGGTAATTTCTGTTTGCGCTTCGCCGAACTTACAGTCTGCCAAAAGAACATTTGGATATAGTAAAATCACAGTAAGCTTTAGTTGATTGGAGAAGAAATAATTAATTAGCAAGTGCAACCTTTTCTGCTACTTCGACATCGGAATCTTCATCTGAGATGTTGTCAAAACGACTGTAGTCTATTGGAGGTCTGTTACGCAGAGACTGCCTACATGTCTGGCTCTCAGAAGTACTACAGTGCGTGTCATTCCGATCTGAGCTGAATGGGGCTGAAATTCAAAGGATTCGACATGTTTATGCATGCTCTGTAACACTTGAACAGCGCTAGGGTGAGCATCAGCAGGTCTGGCATCCTTTTGGATCCCTTGAAGTGCAAGGGCAGCAAACGGTCCAAACCAGGTGGAATTGAGGGCTCAGAATCATCGCCGAGCGAGGCAGTTATGCACTCTGTTCCCATCATCACTGCATCAGAAGAAACACACTTTGATCAGAACATACATTATCTCAGAAGGATCATAAGAACTGAGCTGACCCTACAAAAAACACCCACCAATAGCAAACCGAGACAACCACCATAAATGAACTCTAAATTAGGATATTACGCATCAATACATTCATTGGCATCGTGCTGTTCCATGAAACACACCAGTTAAGCTTAAGCATTAAACCAACCACACCGTGGTAAGAGAATCAGTGGTCATATCCAACAACAGGACATCATCGTTGTAGCGGGCTACAAACAGCAATGCCAATGGACGATAACCGCGGGTTGTCAACACAGATCGATTGCCATGGGGACAAGCAACTTAGACCAGAACGAAACGATGACAACTAAACTAAACTTACAGCTACTATTGACTAGATCGAAAGAATCTACTGGACTAAACTTACAGCTACTATTGACTAGATCGAAAGAATCTGCTGTGTATCGCGAGCATGTGTTAGCTGGAATCAATAGTTCCTCTGTATAGCTACCTTCACGGAATCCAGAAAACAAATAGCCGCAGGAAGTGATTCAGTGCCCAGCATTAGCAAACCGAGGGAAGCAGCATACAAGAACTACATCTTAGCTACACATCATAAAAGTCGGTAGCCATGTCCAACAGCAGGACATCATAGTTGCAGGTGGCCACAAACAGCATTGCCAAGGAACGGTAATCAAAGGGTTGTCAACACAGATCGATCACCGCAACAGACAAGCAACCTAGACCTGGGCGGGACGATAATAACAAGACTACTACCTCCGGTCCACTTTAAGTGTCGCGGAAATATTACTAGACTAGTACAAACTGTGATTCAACAGGGGGGTCTACATACAAGGAAGCTTTTGAAGTAGTGCACATTAATACATTCATTTGCGCCGTGCTGTTCGATGAAACACACCAGTTAAGCCCAAGCATCAAGCTGACCACACCGTCGTCAAAAAATAGGTACTCATACCGAACAACAGGACACCATCGTTGCAGTGGGCTACAAGCAGCATTGCTGACGAACGGTAAATCAACACAGATCGATCACCGCAACGGACAAGCAACCTAGACCCTGGCAACACGATAAGAACAGCAGCTATACTAAATTAACGGCTACCGCTATTGACCAGACCAAGAGAAATCCGCTGCGTACTGCGAGTATATATATATATTAATAATTGGAATCAATGGTTTATTTCTAAAGCAGACTGCAGAAAAAAAACAGAGACAGGAAGTGGTGATTCAATGGGGGATCTGACCTGCATGCACACCAAGCAAGGGAAGAGATAAGAAACCTGGACTCACTCCAGCCTAGGGTTTGTGGAAAGCACGGTGAGATGAACAAGTGGCAATTGCTAGTTTACCTGCCGATTTGGTTGGTTGAGATGACCCCAATCCCACCCCCGGATCGATCCAGATTCGGAGACCAAACCCGACCTGGCTGTGCAAGAGGGAGCCTAGCCCCGTGTGTGACAGATGAGCAGTTGTGGGCGGCCGGCGTCGGGGGGCGGCGGCTGGGCGAGGTGGCGTGGGGTGTAGAGGGAGAGGGGATGAGGTCGGTGGTTGACAGGTCAGGGAGACGGCCCTCGCTTTACCGCGTTTTCTCGAGAGAAAAAAATACATGTGGCTGTGTACTTGGACACCATGAGCAGCTAGTAGCTAGCTACCGGATCGAGCTCGGAGAGATTTTCCATGGCGGTTCTAGCAACGAATCTGCATCAACACATAGCTCTACGCTCAGATCTGATCTACCGCGTACAACCTCCATCCATCCATCCATCTAAGGAAAATAAAATGCATAGCAAAAGGGGAGGGAAGATCCCCAATCCATCGGATGTGATGGATAGGGAGGGAAATCGAGCAGGGTGAGGGGATTTACCAGCGAAGGTGGCCCGTCCCCAGTTCAATCGTTGTTCGTGTCAGGAATCATCATCCAGCAGGTCAGGTTTCTTAGGGTTTTTTTGCCACCAGATCGATGATGATGATGATTTCCCCCAAGTTCAAGAAGAAGCAAGGGGATCGGTAGCAATCAAAAAACCAGTAGCAGTAGTAGTAGTACTTGTTAGTTTTGTTCTTTCTCTTTGCTTTGCTTGCTTGCTCGCTGCCGCGTTGTGTTGATTGGCCACAGCCACAGGAAGAAAACCAAATCTCAACACCAACTCCGTTTGCTTGTTTCTCAGGCAGGCCCGTCTTTATGGCAGAACCTACCCAAGACACACATGCGCAGCACAGGGGGATCCATCCACCCACATCCCATGGCCCACATGACATGGAGATAGAGAGAGTAGGAGTAGCAAAACCACCAATTAGGCAGGATAACATATCTGACCTATCTAGGTTGCTACTAAAATCAAATGTAATAAGGTGAGGTAATATTGCTATAAGGGTTATATTTTTTATGAGATGGATAAGAGAAGAGAGGTACTCCCTACGTTCCTAAATACTCCCTCCGTTTCACAATATAAGATGTTTTAGTCTTTTTCCACGTGCACATGCACACACATATATTTAGACACGTTTAAGTGCATGTGTCCATTCTTTTTAGTATGAATCTAGACATGCATGTGTAACACCTAAAACATCTTACATTGTGAAACGGAGAGAGTATAAGATAGTTTACCTTTTTTCCATATTCATATGTATCTACATGTATTTAGACACGTTTTAGTGTCTATGTTTACTCATTTTTCTCCGCACCTAGTCAACACGTGAAACATCTAAAACATATTATATTTAGAAACAGGGAGTAGGTTGCATCATCTGTGGGATTTACACACAAGGAAGATAGGGAGATCATCGACCCAAATACATAATACTCCTCCGTTCCTTAATGTAAGGTGTATAGTTTTTGCAGAAAAAATTCCAAAATATAAGGTATAATGCGATTTATGGACAATTTTACCCATCCAAAAATGAATCCTAATTTATAAGGTGTATTGTTTTCAATTTGTGTCTATTAGGAACTCATATCTCCCGATTTTTTTCCAGAAGAAGATGAGTCCACCGTATGCCAAATACCCATATCTTAATATTCGTGCAGAAAACTATACACCTTACATTCAGAAAAATGGAGGGAGTATTACTTACTTATCAAAGCTATACCTAGCTAGCCGACGTGATTCCTTATTTGTCCCCTGTAGGATGAAATCGACACTCCCACACACCCTCTTTCCATGACTAGGATATGTGTTGATTGATATTAGAAAGATGCTTCACCCGTTGCAACGAGAATCATTTTAAGAACTTTGTTATGTAAACAAAATAGTATAAGACGCATGACATAGTAAGTTGTCTAGGTGGATACCGAATATTCATCAAAATGCTATATTATATCGACAAGAATATGAATTTGATAGCTAGAAGTTGATGATGTGGACAATTGGCTCGCTGAAAGAATTGTGATGTGGATGTCTTGCATGTATAAATAGAGTATCAATACTAAATGTTAGTGGGATGACAAGGACAAATAGATGGCTCAGATAATGGATACTAAGTGTCTCAATAAATCGCAACGACGACCACAAAAAAAAATTATTACATTATGCTAAGATTTTAGATTCATATTTTGTCAATGTGAATGAAGTTGAGTCCTACACTTCAACAAGTTATACCCTTCGAATTGGATATGGATTTATCTTTAATCTGGGTGTATGTTTGGCTGGTCTACATGCTTTTCATCATTACTTGAGGGTCGATCGACTTGTGATCACACTAACGTTTTTTTAGTGTGATCAATCGAAGCAAGCCAAGGACACGGGCATCCTTGTCCTTGCTTGGGTGGAGTATTGTTCTCTAACTCCAGCTAGTACTACACCCACTCACGTCACGTACAAATTAATTGTCTACTTAATTGCGTGAGCTAAGGTATAATTAGACTACCCATAGTGGGAGTAACATAGGTAGTAACATACATGCCACCTAAGAAAAAAGATGATGTGGCGGCTAATTAATGTGGAGAGAGACAAATAGAGTAACATAGGTAGTTACTCCAAAGGGTGGTAACATCACACACCTCAAGGCAAAATGAGTCTACAAGCTAATAAATGCTATCATGCATGACATCACAAATAAGTTACTACCCACTATGGAGATAGTAAACATAGGGTAGTAACATAGCTATGTTACCACTCAATGTTACTTCCCACTATGAGTAGTCTTAGGGGTGGGGCTGGGGGTGTGAACGCGGATAGGGGAGGGAAAAAAGGGACACGTCGGAAAGGAGGAAAAAACGGGCTTTGGAGGCTTTCCCTATTTAATTCCAATTTTAATATGATTTCTTACTAGACCTACTTATAAAAACATATAAATACCATCTATGCAGCGGTACAAAAATGTTCATGAAGTTGAGAATAATGCATTAATCATGCTTGATTTATGAAGTTGGCGACTGAAGCGGGCTTGCTCCAGCCTATCCCGGGCAGGCTTGCCACTCTTCGTCTCTCTCTATGCTGACGATGCGGCTATTTCCTGGTTCCTACGGCTGAGGACATCACAAATCTGGCAACTACTCTTCACCACTTCGGAGAGGTCACTGGATTGGTCACAAACATTACCAAAAGCGCCATCTCGCCCATTAGATGCTCGGACATTGACTTGCCAGCAATTCTGAACGACTTTCGGTAGCTATCTCGCAATTCCCCATCAAGTACCTTGGCCTCCCAATTTCGCTTGGAATACTGCGTAGGGCGGATTTCCAGCCATACATCGACAAGGCCGCCTCTCGACTCTAGCCTTGGAAAGGAAAATTCATCAACCAGGCTGGTTGCGCTGCTCTCGTAAAGTCCGTTCTATCCTCCATGCCAATCTTCCTCTTGACGGCCCTCAAAGCGGACAAGCGCACGGTCAAAGCTTTCGATAAACTGCGAAGAGGCATGTTGTGGAACTGCAGCGATAAGGTCAGCGGAGGCAAGTGCAAAGTCAGCTGGGACAAGGTGTGTCGACCTAAAAGATTGGGAGGATTGGAATTCTGAACCTGGACAAATTCTCCAGGGCGTTGCGCCTCTGGTGGCTTTGGCACGAGTGGGTTTCCCCTGACAAACCTTGGGTGGGATCGGAGACGCCAAATGATACAATCGACGAAACCTTTTCAATGCAGCAACAAACGTGAAGGTGGGCGATGGCCTCAAAGCTTCTTTCTGGGGATCCGCTTGGTTGAATGGCCTCCCCCTCAGGTCATCGCTCCGGCGGTCTTCAAAGCCTCTCGCCGCAAAAACAGAAATGTGCACGACACACTTGCAGACCAGAAGTGGATTTCGGACTTGGATGTTCAAAACTTCAACACAGATCACATCGCACAATTTATACTACTCTGGGACCTCATTCAGGATGTAGAGCTCATACCAGGGACGGCAGACTCCATTACTTGGACTCTCACTGCCAATGGGATTTACACGGCCAAATCTGCATATAAGGCGCAGTTCATTGGCGCCATCGCTACCCTTTCTTGGGCATCGTTGATACCCACAAGTATAGGGGATCGTTGAATCTTCAATGTGTAATAGTATCGATCCCACGAGGAGTAGAAGGTATAAGTTATTTATCCTCTCAAATAAGAGTGTCACTTCCCTTATTATCTATGCACTAGACAAACTAAAATGATTAAATGATACAAGTGTTTTTGGGTTTTTGGTGTAGAGTTTGCAATAAAGTAAAAAAATGCAGCAGATAAATAGTAGCAGGTGAAAGCTCTCAAAGAGAGAAAAGCCCAATCCTCTATGCAGCAAGAGGACAAGCTCAAGTGTGTGTTTCTTATAAGTGGAGAACGTTCCCAGGGGCTACCTAGATTTCATGGCATAAATATTTCTAGAACAGCAAGGTAGTATTTTGTCAAGTTTTAATCTTCTTAGGACGGAGCCATTATTAGGTATAGCTAAATAAATATACTAAACCTCTTATGATGGATCTTGTGGCCAAGTAAATGACTGCACAAGAGTTATTTAGATATAAAATCCCACCATAGCATTACACTCTAAGGTCCCCGATATTAATCCCCTCATAAAGTAACTTCATAATTCGGTCTCAGGTTTACATGTCCTCCCAAGTCTCCCTCACTCCATTACACTACGGTGTTCTCCTATGGGCCCATCTAGGTGAAGTGATGTGCAGTCGACGTTCGCACAACACCATCATAGAATTACATAAAAAGATAAACACTAGACAAAATACCAACACATGTTATATATAGATCATTGCCAATCCATCCTATGCCCCCAGGAACATGAGAGAACTACTCACAACGTGAAGACATGATATGATTCAGTGGTATAAATGATACAACACAATCTGAAATTATAGTCTCACCACAAAACAATGACAAGTAACTAATCATACACAGGTAGAATAGCACTTAAACAATAGCTAGGGTTCAACAATCTCAAACTATGAGGGGGATGAAGTGGATCACGAAGATGGTGATGGAGATGGTGCATGTCTTGACGTTGGTGTTGATGGAGACTCGGAGGTGGGATGGAGGAGCCTACCGGAGGTGATTGGTGGCTCTAGGTTAATAGTGCCAGAAACAATGCTTGTACGTCACACGTCAGTTGGGAACCCCAAGAGGAAGGTATGATGAGTGCAGCAGTAAGTTTTCCCTCAGTATGAAACCAAGGTTTAATCGACCAGTAGGAAAACGAGGTTTGCTTCGAAGGTGTTGGTGAGGAGTGTAGTGCGGCGCAACACCAGGGATTCCGGTGCCAACGTGGAACCTGCACAACACAATCAAATTACTTTGCCCCAACTTAACAGTGAGGTTGTCAATCTCACCGGCTTGCTGAAAACAAAGGGTTAAACGTATCGAATGGAAAATGATGTTTGTTTGCATAAAACAGTAGAGAACAATGATTGCAGTAGATTGTATTTCAGATGTAAAAGAATGGACCGGGGTCCACAGTTCACTAGTGGTGTCTCTCCAATAAGATAACTAACATGCTGGGTAAACAAATTACAGCTGGGCAATTGACAATTGATAAGTGCATATAACATGCATGTGTGAGCTGTGGTGTCTACTATGAGATTCATTTGGGCATTACGACAAAGTACATAGACCGCTATCCAGCATGCATCTATGCCTAAATAGTCCACTTTCCGGTTAACATCCGTACCCCTTCCAGTATTAAGTTGCAAGCAACAGACAATTGCATTAAGTAATGTGCGTAATGTAAACAATACATTCATCCTTGAATAAAGCATTGCTGTTTTACCCCTAGTGGCAACAACACATCTACAACCTTAGAACTTGCTGTCACTATCCCAGGTTAAATAGAGGTTGAACCCAACTATCATGCATAAATACCCCCTCTTGGAGTTACAAGTATTCACGTGGCCAAGGCTTCAACAAGTAACGGAGAGCATGCAAGATCACAAATGACATAGACATGATAATATAATATTCAGCTCCACATAGGTATCAATATAAGTCAGATCCCAGCAAACACAACATGTAGCATTACAATAAGATGATCTTGATCATGATAGGCAGCTCACAAGATCTAAACATGATGGCACAAGTGGAGAAGACAACCATCTAGCTACTGCTATGGACCCATAGTCCAAGGATGAACTACTCACGCATCACTCCGGAGGCGGGCATGGCGATGTAGAGCCCTCCGGTGATGATTCCCCTCTCCGGCAGGGTGCCGGGAAGAGCTTCAGAACCCCCCGAGTTAGGGTTGACGACGGCGGCGGCAGCGAATATGTTCTGGATGAAAGGCTCGGTGTTTTAGGGTTTTCGCGTCTCGGGGAATAAATAGGCGAAGGGGCGATGTCGGCGGACCCCCGAGGGGCCCAAACCACCTGGGGCGCGGCTGTGGGCCCAGCCGCGCCAGGTGGTTTGGCCACCTCGTGGCCTCTTCGTCTCTCCTTCGGACTCCGTGTACGTGCTGGAAAAATAGGGACTGGCCTTTTGTTTCGTGCAATTCCGAGAATATTTCCAGAAGTAACTTTCTGAAACCAAAAACAGCAGAAAACAGGGAACTGGCACTGTGGCATCTTGTTAATAGGTTAGTCCCAGAAAATGCATAAAAGTGATACGAAGTGTATATAAAACATGTAGCAAATGGTATAATATAAGCATGGAACAGCAGAAATTATGGATACGTTGGAGACGTATCAAGCATCCCCAAGCTTAGTTCTACTCGTCCTCGAGTAGGTAAAACGATAACAACAAATAATTTCTGAGGAGACATGCTTTCACACAATCTTGATCAATATATTGCAAGGCTCATGTCATGAATGAAGTGACTCAAAGCAATGATCTATAGTTTGCTAACAAATAGATAAAGAGTAAACAATGAATCATATAAGCAAAAACTTTTCATGAATAGTACTTTCAAGACAAGCATCAAAAAGTTTTGCATAAGAGGTAACTCATAAAGCAATAGATTCAAAGTAAAAGGCATTGAAGCAACACAAAGGATGATTAAGTTTCAGCATTTGCTTTCAACTTGTAACATGTATATCTCATGGATAGTTGTCAACATAAAGCAATATAACAAGTGCAATAAGTAAATATGTAAGAATCAATGCACACAAAGTTGACACAAGTGTTTGCTTCTAAGATAGAAAGGAGTAGGTAAACTGACTCAACATAAAGTAAAAGATAGGCCCTTCGCAGAGGGAAGCAGGGATTAAATCATGTGCTAGAGCTTTTTAAGTTTTCGAAAGCATATAGAGAGCACAAAATAAGTATTTGAGAGGTGTTTGTTGTTGTCAACGAATGGTAGTGGGCACTCTAACCCCCTTGTCAACCAGACTTTCAAAGAGCGGCTCCCATGAAGGACGTTATTTCTACCAGCAAGGTAGATCATCCCTCTTCTCTTTTGTTTACACATGTATTTTAGTTTCTTTATAGATGACACTCCTCCCAACCTTTTGCTTACACAAGCCATGGCTAACCGAATCCTCGGGTGCCTTCCAACATTCACATACCATGGAGGAGTGTCTATTGCAAAATTAAGTTGCTTACTGATAAATCAGGGCAAAACATGTGAAGAGAATTATTAATGAAAGTTGTAATTAATTGGGGCTGGGCACCCCGTTGCCAGCTCTTTTTGCAAATTATTGGATAAGCGGATGTATATGCCACTAGTCCATTGGTGAAAGTCTGTCAGAAGTAAATGACAAGATTGAAAGATAAAACACCACATACTTCCTCATGAGCTATAAAACATTGACACAAATAAGGAGTAATAAAGTTTTGAATAGTTTAAAGGTAGCACATGAAATATTTACTTGGAATGGCAGGAAATACCACATAGTAGGTAGGTATGGTGGACACAAATGGCATGGGTTTTGGCTCAAGTTTTGGATGCACGAGAAGCATTCCCTCTCAGTACAGAGTTTAGGCTAGCAAGGTTGTTTGAAGCAAACACAAGTATAAACCGGTACAGCAAGAATCACATAAAAACATATTGCAAGTATTATAAGACTCTACACTGTCTTCCTTGTTGCTCAAACATTTTACCAGAAAATATCTAGACCTTAGAGAGAACAAATATGCATCCCAAGTCTCAACAAGCTCTACGGTAGTTCTCCACTACTAGGCTTTAACTACATGATGCAAGAGCTTAAACATGATCTACTTGAGAGCTCAAAACAATTGCAAAGCATCAAATCAAAACAAGACAATGATCTACAAGAATGCATATGTCTTTTCCAATACCAACTACTACATGTAGCATTTTTTTCTTCCAAACAAACACCAATAATTTATTTAAACATAAACTCTCCAAATGATAATATAATGCAGCAAGAGAGTATTTATAAACAAGTGCTAACAGCTCGAAGAGATGCACGAAAAACAGGAGCTAAAAGCACTGCAGTAGCTAGTTCTCCGGCGGCAGCCTTCTATCTTCTGTTTCCCCCCTCCGATCTTCTCCGGCGGCAGCCTTCTATCTTCTGTTTCGTGTGTTTCATGTTTCTCGCCGCCTCCTCGCGAAACTCCTCGGGGGACTCTTTTTATAGTTGGTTTTAGGTCAAGACGAAGCCACGGAGGCGAAAACGGACGGCATCGGAGCCACGAGGGGGAAAAGAGGTGGTCCCACGCGGCCAGGGAATCTGACGCGTGGGACCTCTAGTTTCCAGCTGGCTGGTCTGCTGGTCTTCATTTTAGGCCCATTGCGTTCGTCTCGAAAATTCTCAACCGTGCTCTTGGCCTTGTGAAAGGACAATGATGTCGCCTAGAGAGGGGGGGGGGGTGAATAGGCGATTAAAACTTTTCCGGTTTAGGCTTGCTAATTACGGAATAAAACTAGGTGTTTAAATTAACAGCCAACAACCTAAATAAACTAGGGTCACCTATGTGCACCAACAACTTATGCTAAACAAGACAAGCAACAAGGTGATAGCAATATAGAATACTTCAAGCACGAAGGCTATCACAATGTAAAGTGCATAAGTAAAAAGCTCGGGTATAGAAATAACCGAACCACGCGGAGACGAGGATGTATTCCCGAGTTCCTCCTTGAAAGGGAGTACGTCTCGTTGGAGAGGTGTGAACCGACACAACGGTTCAACAACCACAAAGGTTTCACCCTCTTTTCCGATGAACCGCACCACAAAGGTTTGGTTCACCTTCCACTATCGGTATTCCTTCGAGGCGGAATCCGGAGCCTTTCAACAACAATCCGGGGCACAACCCACAATGGGATTGGGGGCTCCCGAACGGCTTTCAACAACAATCCGAGGCACAACCCACAAAGGGATTGGGGGCTCCCGAACGGCTTCAAGTGACCACACAAGGGTCCAACCACCACAAAGGCGTCTAGGGCCCGAAGACCCAAGAGTAACAAGTTCACAAGATTTCAACTTCCACGAATCGTCGTGGAGAGCACACCGATGCACCAAATGCAAAAGGCAAGAGCACAAGTGCTCAAATCCTTCACTCTCAAATCCCACCACAAGCAACTAATGCTTATGGGGGAGAAGAGAGGAAGAACAAAGGAAGAACACCAAATCCCTCCAAGATCTAGATCCAAAGGCTTCCCTCACTTAGAGGAGAGAAAGATTGGTGGAAAGGTGGATCTAGATCTCCTCTCTCTTTCCCTCTAATTAGAGGCAAGAATCATGGAGGAATAGAGAGAAATCCAAGCTCAAGAAGGTCAACAATGGGGGGCTTTTTCGTGCTCAAGAGCTAGGGGTCATTGGGGAAGAAGGTCCCCTTAAATAGGAGCCCAAAAACTAGCCGTTACCTGAAAATCGCGCCCAGGAGGGGTACTACCGCTAGCCCAGCGGTACTACCGCCCCCTGGGGAGTTAGAACAGAGAAACAGGCTCAAAACGGGCTCCAGGCAGCGGTACTACCGCTAGCCCAGCGGTACTACCGCCCCGGGTGATTTCGGGCGCTCAAAACGCGCGCGGTACTGGACTCCCAGCGGTACCCGGCGGTACCCGGGCGGTACTACCGCTGGACTGAAAAACTGCAGAAAACACCCATATGAAAACGACGATATCTCGAGCATCCGAACTCCGTTTTCGATGATCTTTGGCTCGTTGGAATCGTAACGAAGAGCTTTGCAAGATCATGCAGAGAAACATCATAGTCCAACAATGGAGGATAAAACCAAATGGGAAAAGGTTAGACCTCTCGATAAAAGAACAACCGATAAAACCTCCAAACCAAAACGCAATATGTTTCTCATCCGGACTCCGTTTTCTATGATCTTGGGCTTGTTAGAAGATACTCACAAGCTATACAAGATTATGCATATACACATCATAGTCCATCATGTGAGGAGGAGAACACAAGAGGAGAGTTTGACCTCTCTACAAAAGACGAATCGGTAAAACCTCCAACAACAAAAACATCACAAGATATTCAAATGAAATCCGTTTTTGATGAACTAGAGCTTGGTATGGAGATGAACACAAGCTCTAAATTCTCACATGGATAAAAGCCAAATAAGAACCAAGAAAGATGATGATGCCAAGTATGCAAAGGTTTGAGCTCTCCACAAAGATGCGATCAAGTTACTCACTTGAGAGCCCCTCTTGATAGTACGCCGTCTATCCTATAACCCGGTCTCCGAACTAACAACATGAGACCGGTAAAATAGAAACCCTATCAAGATCATACCTTTGCCTTGCGCATTCCACTTGATCTAGATGATTACGATCTTGTCTCCCTCAAGTTGGAACACCTTTCTTGATTGTGCTTGCTAGCACATGCTTGATGAAGACCTCTCCAAATACTCCCCCATACACCATGATGGGAGAGCCTTGCTAAGCTCCGTCTTCATGAATCCACTTGCACTTCATCTTCTAATCTTGATATATATGATGGCTTGGAGATAACATGAAGTTCACTCAATCTTCTTTTCCAAGCCATGCTTGCAATAAGCTCAACTGTTCACATGACCATTCTTCATATACACCCTTGGATAGAACCTTGGTCATCATGTAATCTTCTAGAGTCCAACACATGAACTCCAATCTTTTCCTATGGACAAGATCTACAAGAATGTCTCAATGCAAACATTAGTCCATAAGGATTGTCATTAATTACCAAAACCACACATGGGGCAACACATGCACTTTCAATCTCCCCCATTTTGGTAATTGATGACAATCCTTTTACGAGGGTTTATATAATGAATTAAGCAACCATGCAACACAAAGAGCAAGGATGCAAGAGTAAGAAAGGCAAATGCTTAAGAACGAAACTCAAGCATAAAACCAAAGTCCCTTAAACCCTCTAAACTTCTCCCCCATTGGCATCGATTGCCGAAATGGGAGGAAAAATTTAGATGGCCAATATAGTAAGAGCTCCCCCATAATGTGTGCATTTCTCATAATATGAGTGAAATCAAATGCACATATCCAATGACGAATAGATGGAAAGGAGATCAAACTATATTGAGGATCCAAAGATTGCAAAAGAAAAACAAATGAAGGATACTTCGACAAAAGAAGTAACCAACCAAAGGATCCGAAAACAATGTTCTAAACAACAAGAAGGAGGTCCCCAAGGTACGTGCACAAGGTAGGATTTGCAAAGCAATATGGAGTGCACAACATGGAATCCTCACTCCCTCTTAGATAATCTAGAACACAAACCAAAGAAGGTGTAGCAAATAGGTCCACAAGCTTATTAAGAAAAAAAGTAAACCAATTGAAAGGCAAAGCTTGTGGCAATTAGAAACCACCAAAGAATCAAAAGCAATAAGAGGTGGTCACTAAAGAATTGGAATACCAATTAAGGATGTAACTATTCTTATGTGTATAAGTTTCTAAGTAGACACCAATCACGAAGATATAAGTCCACAAATAAACATGTACACACAAAATAGGTACAAAGGTAAAGATCATGATATCCAAGAGGAAGTCATAAATACACCAATAAGATCTTTGCTTAAAAGCATAGCACAAAGCTCAATTTTATCTTAGAAGGATATAGATGAACTTCCAACACATACTCATCATAGCATCAACAAAAAAAATATCCACAAGGGATAAGGTGAAAAATGGGATGCTCCGAGAAAGATAACAAGTATCGCAAAGGGCAAATGATTTTGAAAATAATCAATATTGCATATGTGAGACATAGAGTAGAAAGTGCTAGATTAACATATATGGGATTGATGAATCATGAAAATGATTATATATATTCCCCTTGATATGTAATCATCCCGGCTTGCCCACATTTGCAACAAAGTTGTTTTGCAAGAACCAAATGAATTGCAACAAAAAAGATTCATGCCATGAAACAACCTACACAAGGTTGAAAGCTAGAAAAGTATGCATGAGGTAGATACTTGTTACCGAGATAGCATTGGTGATGTAGAAGATAAGAGTTCACGATCATCCGAGCTCGGCTCAATAAGCACATGGTGATAACACCTTCCTTGAAAGTGAGACAAGCTTCCAATGCATCTCCGATGTACCTAAAACAAATTCAAGTACAACATGGTACCCAAACTCATTGGGTCCAAAGTAGTTAGAGCAACTACAATACATAGGACAAACTCCACATAAATATGTGCATATTGATATGAAATTGAATTTCATGCACATCTTAGCCATTTAGGATTTGTTGGAGTTTATCCTATATATTGGATCAACGAAAGTAAGCATGCCATAAGATATACATATTGTAAATATGCATGCACAAGACTTTCAAGAACCAAACGAGATACAAATTGGACAAAACACTAATTAAACCAAGAAAGCACACACAAGTGTGACAAGAAAGAGAATTGTCCAAATTATATCAAAACCCAAATCAACACATGATTGAAGATACCACTTTAAAAAGATACCAAATGAAAGTAAGATACCACTTGATGAAAATATCATCAAGGAATAAACCAAACCCTCTACACTTCTCATGATGGCACAAAGTACCAAGACGAGAAATGTTTGTCTTCCAAAGAACACGTCAGCGGGATCAAAAGCGAATTGAAGACAACTAATGTTCAAAAGCAAATAGGATTGCTCCCCCAAGATTTGTGCATTATTTATGATCTTGCATTTGAATACGAATGCACACAAATGAGATCATCACTCTCCATACATATTATTCAAACACTAGTCATGTTCAAGGAAAGCAATAAGATGCAAAACCAATTTAAAGAACGGTGTTTTACTCAAAGTAGGATAGCTTCCCCAAGAATGGTGCATTATCAAGAAGTATGACTTTGAATGTAAATGCACAAGAATGGGATCATTGCTTTTCCTAACACAAGAAGGCATAAACCAAATTTTGAGAAGAGCAACAAGGATCCAAAAGATACAAGGAAGACAAAACGAGAGTTAGATCGAAACAAATCCTTGGCAATAAAATAAGGCAATTCAAAGCAAGAACCAATATGAAGATGATCTACAAATTCCACCACAATTATGAGTAATACTTGTCATGGACAAGGAGTATATAGAGATATTTCTCGGTGGTATAGGAATAAAACACAAGATCAACTTCACAAACAATAAGCATATGGCAAAGAATAAGATTTGAAAGCCATGCTTAGATAAATAGATATTCTTGATAGCTTCAAATATTCACGCGATAATGCAAAGCAACTCCAAGGAGTAGCTTGAAGCATTTGGTTTCCCATAAAGATATATGCGAACACATTTGGGAAAGCCATACCAAGAACGTAAATCACAAACAAGATCCAAAAAGGAGTGATTAAATAAAATCATGTTAGCAAATATGGAACTTGTTTGAGAAACATGCCACAAAGGAATAAGATAAAGAAGAATATCAATTCTAGGTGGCATGTGAGATCCTGGCTCAGGGCTTAACAGGATTGATAGAATACTCATATCAATAAGTAGCAACTTCTTTTCCGGAAGCTCATCTGGAAAGAACTCCGAGGTTAAGCGTGCTTGGCCCGGAGCACTCCAAGGATGGGTGACCGACCGGGAACTGGTTCCCGGGTGCGCACGAGTGAGGACAAAGTGCGCAGAAAAGACTAGTGTTGATCTGTGAGGCCAGTCTGGAGATCCTAGCGAGCTGCCAGGGGTGACAGGCCCGGCCCGGGGGTGGCCGGGGTGTTACAATTTGGTATCAGAGCCGATCCTCGCGGCAACACGGGCGTGTGTGGGTCAGGGACGCGGACATGTGGAGCATGTGCCGGCACTGGGCGCACAGACGTGTACCAAGAGGGGAAGTTCCTGGACTGGGGGTTGACCGACGAGGGCGTCGGTCTTCTAAGGGGGAAGGATGTGAGATCCTGGCTCAGGGCTTAACAGGATTGATAGAATACTCATATCAATAAGTTGCAACTTCTTTTCCGGAAGCTCATCTGGAAAGAACTCCGAGGTTAAGCGTGCTTGGCCCGGAGCACTCCAAGGATGGGTGACGACCGGGAACTGGTTCCCGGGTGCGCACGAGTGAGGACAAAGTGCACAGAAAAGACTAGTGTTGATCTGTGAGGTCAGTCTGGAGATCCTAGCGAGCTGCCAGGGGTGACAGGCCCGGCCGGGGGTGGCCGGGGTGTTACATGGCAATACCTCATATGTTCACATTTTCTAGGCTTGTAATATGCACATAGCTTATTACTCCCCCATAATGTGATAATCCAATTTTCTTAACAAGAGGTAAACAAAATCAACTAGAGAAATTAATGGACATTATAGAATTTGAATTTCTCATGAATGACATACCACATAGAGAATAGATAATATTGATATATCACACTAAGTGGTATTCCTCATGTACACACATTTTTGGATTGTGAAGTGCACGAAGCATATCACTCTCCAAAATGGAATGGTCCATTAATCTCTCAAAGAGAGCCAACAAGGTAATATATCAAATAAAAGCAATAAGGCTCAACACAAGTAAATGGTGTGCAAACCAACATACACATACTTGATTTCTCAAGATAAGTAAGTAGAGAGCACAACACATACAAACACTAGCAAGGTACAAAACCAAACACATGCAAGGGTGCAAGCAACTTTCAATGTATATATGATTTAAATAAAAGTTACCGCAAGGAGGAACATTGGATATGAGATAGAACAATATAATCCAAATGACTTGGCTTGAGAGAATATAATTGATGAAGATCCCTTAATTCTTCATGATGTAGCCAAGTCTCCAATGCCTCCAACAACACCTATTGATCAAGTTTTAGCTTGTTGGTCCCCAACCAAGTTGGGTCCTAAGAGGTTAGTCACAATAGGCTTGGCAACCCAAATGGTTCTTTTCTTGACACCACTTTGAGTCCCAACATATTTGGCAAACACATTGCCAACCTTATCCTTCCGAAGAGAATAACATCATCAATAATAATGGGGTTGGATAAGGTACCATTTGTGCATGAAGAAGCAAGGTGACCCTTCTCACGGCATAGGTAGCAACATCGACTTCCTCCTCTCTTCTTAGTTGGAATCTTGACTTGAGGAGGAGTAGCTTGATTCTTCTTGGGAAGAGGTCGTTCTTCAACTTGAGGAACTTGAGTTTGAACTTGAGGCTTCTTCCCTTGTTGCTTCTCACTAAGAGCTTCTTCTTCAAAGGGCAAGATCTAACATGGTGCCCTTCAACTTTGCACTTGAAGCAAACAATCTTGGCCGAATCTTTAACTTGTTCTTGGCCCTTGTTCTTCTTGTTGACTTGGACTTGTTCTTGTTATTGGAGTTGAATCCAAGTCCACTCTTGTCATTGGGGCGTCTTTGAACACTCAACATATTGTCAAGTGTGGACTTCCCAACATGACGCTTTTCCAAGTCTTTCTTCAAAGAAGTGACTTGGGCCTTGAGCTCATTTAGTTCCTCTACATGGTTAGTATCAACAAAAACACTAGAGGAAGTAGAAGCTTCATTGTTAGAGCAACAAGGCAATGAAAGTAATTCATCACAAGATGTAGCAATGTGAGTGGATGAATCACTAGGACTAGCACATGGCAATAAAGCATTTTAGTAGAAGTTGTGCCATTGTCCACATGAGGCTCACAAGATGTTACCTTTGTATAATAGCCTCATGAGCTAACTTTAGCCTAGCATGGGATGCTAGAAGATCATCATTAGAGCTAGAAAGCTTTTCATGACTTTCTTCCAATTTCCCATACTTGCTAGATAGCAACTCAAGTTGAGCCCTTAGCTCAACATTCTCCTTCAAAATAGATGCTTCACAAGAAGTGGAGTTAGTAGCACAAGCATCATTAATATTAGAAATGGAAGAAGACAACTTGACAAGCTCATCATTCTTAGATAGTTGAGTTTGGAGTTGATCATGAGACTTGATAAGGAGAGAGTGTTCACTTTCTAAAGCCTTGTGAGCTTTGTCAAGTCTCTCTATGTCCTCACTTAGTCTAGCATTGCCAACACCAAATTCAACTTTTTCCTTTTTAAGCACTTTATATTTAGCAAGGGCATGATCTCTTTCCTTAATGATTTTAGCAATAATAAGATCATTAGACTCATCAAGAGATTCAAGTCTCTCTTCAAGAGAAGACCTAAGCTCTTCTTCTTCTTCAAGAGAAGCTTTCAAGGAAGCTATAGTAATAGAGTCATCCTCTCAATTTGACATTTCTCATCAAATTGACTTTCCAAATCCTCAATAAATTCCCTACTCTTAGTAACATAATCAATGATTTCACATAGAGGAGGGATAGCTTTACTACCTTTGGGGAGAGCACCAAGTACCATCTCACCCATCTTGGTTAAGGATTCAAAATCAAAACCTTCTTCATGAGAATCCTCATCCTCATCATCACAATTTGGATTTGAGGTGGGAGACACCTCGGAATCCTTAGCCATAAGGCAAACATGATTAATGATTGAAGAGGATGAAGAATTACTTGAAGCACCATTAGGTCCATGTCTTGTTCCAACAAATGTTGGGATTCCTCTACATTGTTAGTCATGCAAGTACTAGAGGATATGGAAGCATTATTTTCATGGCAACAAGACATAGAAGCATATCATCATGAGATTTAGTTAAACAACTATTACATGATATGCAAGGACTATCAACTCTAGCATGTATGACATTTGGAGTGCTAGAAGAGTTTAAGTCCAAAGATAGAACATTGCAATGTGATAGAGAAGAAGTATAATCAATAGTAAGTTCACCATCACCAATGCAATTTCTATCACCACTCACCATATCATTACCTTGTGACAAATCACATGTTGGTGAAGTGGAAGAAGTTGTGAACTCATCACGGCCGGAGGTGGAGGAGAACAATCATCCTCAATAATTTTGGACACTTCATATATATCTTGAAGCTTGGTCCAAAGCTCATGAGCGTTCCGAAAAGGCATGATTGAAGCAAGAACTACATCGCTCAAAACACATATAAGACCATTAGAAACTAGAGTCTCGAGATGAGAGTTTTCCTCATCCTCTAAAGATAATTCTTGAGAATCCTTTGGAGGAGAAAAACCCACATCCACAATCCTCTTAATATAATTTGGACCCATGGCCCTAAAAAGATTAAGCATGCGAATTTTCCAAACATCATAATTTGTGCCATCGAATATGAAAGTGGGATCGTGCACTAATTCCCTAAACGACATCTTTTACTCTCTAGGCGGTAAAGCCCAAAAAGAGAGCCCAGGCTCTGATACCAATTGAAAGGACAATGATGTCGCCTAGAGGGGGGGTGAATAGGCGATTAAAACTTTTCCGGTTTAGGCTTGCTAATTGCGGAATAAAACTAGGTGTTTAAATTAACAAGCCAACAACCTAAATAAACTAGGCTCACCTATGTGCACCAACAACTTATGCTAAGCAAGACAAGCAACAAGGTGATAGCAATATAGAATACTTCAAGCACGAAGGCTATCACAATGTAAAGTGCATAAGTAAAAGCTCGGGTATAGAAATAACCGAAGCACGCGGAGACGAGGATGTATTCCCGAGTTCCTCCTTGAAAGGGAGTACGTCTCGTTGGAGAGGTGTGAACCGACACAACGGTTCAACAACCACAAAGGTTTCACCCTCTTCTCCGATGAACCGCACCACAAAGGTTTGGTTCACCTTCCACTATCGGTATTCCTTCGAGGCGGAATCCGGAGCCTTTCAACAACAATCCGGGGCACAACCCACAATGGGATTGGGGGCTCCCGAACGGCTTTCAACAACAATCCGAGGCACAACCCACAAGGGATTGGGGGCTCCCGAACGGCTTCAAGTGACCACACAAGGGTCCAACCACCACAAAGGCGTCTAGGGCCCGAAGACCCAAGAGTAACAAGTTCACAAGATTTCAACTTCCACGAATCCTCGTGGAGAGCACACCGATGCACCAAATGCAAAAGGCAAGAGCACAAGTGCTCAAATCCTTCACTCTCAAATCCCACCACAAGCAACTAATGCTTATGGGGGAGAAGAGAGGAAGAACAAAGGAAGAACACCAAATCCCTCCAAGATCTAGATCCAAAGGCTTCCCCTCACTTAGAGGAGAGAAGATTGGTGGAAAGGTGGATCTAGATCTCCTCTCTCTTTCCCTCTAATTAGAGGCAAGAATCATGGAGGAATAGAGAGAAATCCAAGCTCAAGAAGGTCAACAATGGGGGGCTTTTTCGTGCTCAAGAGCTAGGGGTCATTGGGGAAGAAGGTCCCCTTAAATAGGAGCCCCAAAAACTAGCCGTTACCTGAAAATCGCGCCCAGGAGCGGTACTACCGCCCCTGGGGAGTTAGAACAGAGAAACAGGCTCAAAACAGGCTCCAGGCAGCGGTACTACCGCTAGCCCAGCGGTACTACCGCCCCGGGTGATTTCGGGCGCTCAAAACGCGCGCGGTACTGGACTCCCAGCGGTACCGGCGGTACCCGGGCGGTACTACCGTTGGACTGAAAAACTGCAGAAAACACCCATACGAAAACGACGATATCTTGAGCATCCGAACTCCGTTTTCGATGATCTTTGGCTCGTTGGAATCGTAACGAAGAGCTTTGCAAGATCATGCAGAGAAACATCATAGTCCAACAATGGAGGATAAAACCAAATGGGAAAAGGTTAGACCTTTTGATAAAAGAACAACCGATAAAACCTCCAAACCAAAACCGCAATATGTTTCTCATCCGGACTCCGTTTTCTATGATCTTGGGCTTGTTAGAAGATACTCACAAGCTATACAAGATTATGCATATACACATCATAGTCCATCATGTGAGGAGGAGAACACAAGAGGAGAGTTTGACCTCTCTACAAAAGACGAATCGGTAAAACCTCCAACAACAAAAACATCACAAGATATTCAAATGAAATCCGTTTTTGATGAACTAGAGCTTGGTATGGAGATGAACACAAGCTCTAAATTCTCACATGGATAAAAGCCAAATAAGAACCAAGAAAGATGATGATGCCAAGTATGCAAAGGTTTGAGCTCTCCACAAAGATGTGATCAAGTTACTCACTTGAGAGCCCCTCTTGATAGTACGCCGTCTATCCTATAACCCGGTCTCCGAACTAACAACATGAGACCGGTAAAATAGAAACCCTATCAAGATCATACCTTTGCCTTGCGCATTCCACTTGAGCTAGATGATTACGATCTTGTCTCCCTCAAGTTGGAACACCTTTCTTGATTGTGCTTGCTAGCACATGCTTGATGAAGACCTCTCCAAATACTCCCCCATACACCATGATGGGAGAGCCTTGCTAAGCTCCGTCTTCATGAATCCACTTGCACTTCATCTTCTAATCTTGATATATATGATGGCTTGGAGATAACATAAAAGTTCACTCAATCTTCTTTTCCAAGCCATTCTTGCAATAAGCTCAACTGTTCACATGACCATTCTTCATATACACCCTTGGATAGAACCTTGGTCATCATGTAATCTTCTAGAGTCCAACATATGAACTCCAATCTTTTCCTATGGACAAGATCTACAAGAATGTCTCAATGCAAACATTAGTCCATAAGGATTGTCATTAATTACCAAAACCACACATGGGGCAACACATGCACTTTCACCTTGCCCTTTTTGGAGTCCCGAAGCTCCCGGAAAGTCCGAAACCCTAAAAAAGACGTTTTCTGGAAAACAGAGTTAGAACCAAAAGAGGGGGGATTGTTTAGAAAATCCCCGAAATCATTATAAAACATGAATATAACATCATATAAGTTGCAAATAAGTTGGAATATCAAGTAATAAAATGTAAAGTTCATGTATGTATTTTACATGCATAAATCGTCTGGAACGCTTGGGCCCCTCCCAAATGCTCCTTCTTCGCCTGGCTTGCTGTCCAGAATAGGTTGTGGACCTCGGATCGCCTTGCCATCAGAGGTTGGCCTCACCAACCCACATGCCAGCTTTGCATATGCACTCCTGAGACGGCTAGACATATTCTTTTTGAGTGTCGATACTCCAAGTGGGTGTGGGCTGAAGCGGTTGTTTGGCTTAAATGCCCAAACCTGATGCAAGACATTGGCTCAGGAAAACCAACTGTTCTCGAGTACTGGAACTCGGTGGTGAACTCTACATGTTCTTCTCGTCATGGTCTGAAGACGGCAACCATCCTGATCACGTGGGAAATCTGGAAGGAGAGAAACGCCAGAGTTTTCAACAATAAGTTTGTGATGCCTCCCATCTTGGTCCAGAGGATCAAGGACGAGGTGAAGAATTGGATCCTCACAGGCGCGAAGAAGCTCGCAACGCTCATTGATTAGGGGCCTCCTGCTTGAGGCGTTGGGAACCTCCACGTTGTCGAGATGACGATTTTCCTTTCCGAGAGAGTGGATGGAATAGGTTGATTTAGTTGGGCCGGGCGGGGGCGGTTGTCTCTACAGTCCTCTTTTGTGTTCGGTTTTTATTTTGGCCACGGCCATGTCATGTTTGCTCCTTCTTTATTAATATAAGGCAAAGTTTTTGCCCCGTTTCAAAAAAAAAAAAAACGCCCAAATTCATAAGCCATGTCCCACACAATCTGATTGGGCTGAAACCGACTAAACTAAAGACATGGAATTCGATAACTACAACCACCATCCTTAAATGGAGGCTACACATCAACGATTAACATTTGATATGTTATTCTTATCTTGAGGCCATGCGCGGTCTTGTATCTCGGAGAAAAATAGGGATGGGAACAGGGACCGGATCACGAGTAGGTTTAGATAAGGATAGGTTTGGCATCCAAAAAACCTAACAAGAATCATGCAGTTTTACTGACGGGAGTCCTTTGACACTCATGATGATGGTGGCATAAAAAACCTAAAGAGTAGTGCTATTTTAGCTACATTGGTTTTGTGAGTGGTATTTTGCAACTTTCGGTTTCCACCAGTGATATTGTGGCAATTCTCTCATGCCCAAGATCAAGCATGAGCCTGACGATTTGACGATTTGACGATTTATACACTCTTCGGGAAATCTAATGATATATAAATAATTGTACATATGACCACGGGCACGGCGGCCCAACTATCCAGTAACCTAAACACGTCTAATATGTGTACATATCAAATGTTACAAAGCAGTTAAGTATTCTCACTGAAAATTAAACCAAATATCTTGCCAATGCAGCCCCGTTTTTACTACAACAGAAAATTTGTATATTTAATTTTCAAACCAGTTGCCAAGCAAAATACGACCACGGGCGCGAGTGTCGCCGAGCCGAACCTATCTATTAGAACCAATGGGGTCGATTAAATATCCGAGCTAGCTAGGCACGGGTATGCCGGGGGATGCATCATGCATGTACGCGGGCCTTTCGTATTTATTTTCTTTCACCATTTCCCTCTTTTTGCCTACGCGAACTGCTACCTATGTTGGAAATAATCGTATTTCAGTCCTATATATATGTATACAAATGTTAAATGCTTCTTACTCCTGGGTGTAGTTACACCCACGTCTCATGTACTATCATACGGAAATATTTATAATACTTTATCATACTATATATATCCATCAAATTTAATTAATTGCAAGGAAAATAACGTGCCACCAATACTATGTAATTCCATATACGAGTATAATGTAATGCATCGTTGAACATCTTCTGATCTTGGTCTTCATGCTGTCGCGTGTCGCGTGCATCTTCCTTTTGTTATCTTTGTACCCACCAACTATATATAAACAGTGGATTCTCTTGAATTGGACGGGGGAGTCTATTCCTAATAGTATCACATTTCTCTCTTTTTCAGCTTCATTGTGAGCCCATCTTTCATCTGCAGTGTACCAGACAACTTGGGTTGAATGTTTTGCCCTTCCACCAGCTCCATGTTGAAGTTCCACACAACTGTGGCCACCACTGTTTTCATCTGCATAACAGCGATCTCCTTTCCAGGGCACATCCTTGGGCCCGAGTTGAAGGACAAGAACTTGTGTGACGGTATGTGCCTCAGCGTTTTTCCATCCTCCGAGAGCCACCTACATGGATCATAGTCACGGCAGTCTTTACCCCACACGCCCTCCATTCTCCCCATGGAGTAGAGAGAAATAATGATGGCCTCGTCGGCGTGTACCTCATGGCCACTTGGCATGGTATCATCTGCGGCCACTGTCTTGCGCTCGAAAGGTGCGGGTGGGTGCAACCTGAGAGTCTCGTACAAGACAGCTCTCAGATAGACCAGAGGTTTGGTCTCCTCTGGCTCAAAGATCACTGCCCCAGTCGTACCCATGACTACTTTGCGCGATACAATGGATGAGAGCTCATTGCGGATGACTGACACTATGTTAGGATTTTGGGCGAGGTTGTAGAAGATCCATGGCAGGGTTGTGCCAATCGTGTCCCTCCCAGCGACCAAGAAGCTAAGGAGCATCCCAGGGAGCAAGTCATCCTCGGCGAAGCTTGGGTCATTGATGTAGGAAGAAGAAATATCCACGTCCTCTTTCTCGTCATTACCAAGACGTTCCATATTGATCTTCTTCTTCCTCTCGATCATCTCCATGATGAACCGTCGTATCACCGTGTGTGCCATACCAAGTTTTCTCTCGAGGCCGATGTTTAGCCACCGCATAGCCTTCCAGCAAGAGGCCGGCAAGACTTGCCGGAAAATGGCTACCTCCATGACGGTGTCCATGGCAACCGCGACGTCCATGGAGGGCATGGCCGAGGATAGGAGGCATGGGTCCACGCCGAAGAGAGGTGTGGCGGCCACGTCAAACATGAACCTGGATACCACTTGTTGCATGTCGAAGGGGGTGTTGGTGCTCGCCATGTGGGTGAACAACGGGAGGAGGCCATTCACCACCTTATCACGGCAGCAAGCCGCCATGGTGGCAACCAATCGTGGGTCGTTGAGCAAGCTTTGGATTTTCGTGCGCTGCCGCTGGTACGGCTCTCCATCGACGGTGAAGAAGCCTCCATCCATGATGTCGAAGATGGCCGCAAACTCCGGGCCCTTGGGGAAGTTCCCGTGGTTCGCCGTGAAGATGTGCCGGACATTCGCAGGGTCACAAGTGATGAACATGTGCCCATGTGGAAGATGTATCCTGAAGTTGTGGCCTGATTCGGCGAGGCCTGCCGTAGCATAGTCATGCATGTTACGGAAGTTTGCAATGAATCCAGGCAACATGCGCACTATTGGCCAGTCAATCGGGAGCACTGAGTTGTTCTTTGGTATAATACTAGATCTGAAGTAGTACAAGTACATGGAAACAAGAAGCACGAGTAGTAGTGTGGAGATAAGCACCTCTTGCGACAAGGAAATTGACATTGTTACCAGAACTGTTTGGGGTGGATATGAAACTGTTGAGATGCATGACATGCCTTTGGCTTCATTTTATATGGTGGCAGCTAGTATGTGCTTTCACCTTGTGCAGTGCATATCGGCCAACTACTACTCACTTATGCAAGATGTGGATCGATATGTATCAATGCCATTGTATTTTATTTATTTGTTGATTGACATATATGACCATTTTATTGCCTTATTGACTGTTTATTTAAACAAGATTATAGCTCATGGATCGCATAAACACGATTACAGTTTTCAAAGATTTTGTAGCTACAATATAATTTCCAGTGCGACGATCTACGCTAGATAAATCTATATCTTGCGCCTTCTTCGTATGTGACTATCCGTAGGTGTCTTAATTTCTCCTTTAACGTAAGGGCTAGCTGCAACTGAATAGGCAATCAGCAGAATGTCTTATGAGCGAACGGATTCAGAAGTTTCATCTTTGCATATTATAATGTGGTCTGTCAATCTGATCAGTCGTATTTTCACTACGGGAGAACATATTGCCATACTCTAAATATTTATGTGAACATATTGCCTAATATAAAATAATTTGACACTATAGAAGTTTATTTTGCGATGAGTGGTTACATAGCACGCGTTAGGTACTACCACCAAATCCAAAATGTGTATTTTTTTTAATCCAATATATCAGTTTTAGCTTGGAGAATATGACATGCGTGTGTCTTATAAGAATTGTAGTTTAGACGACCGCACCTGAAGTCTAATCCCTTTTGGAGATCGATCTTGTAGTCTAAATTAACCGGTCACTTGCCTCAAACAGGATGGTATGGGATAGATAGCGCGTTATGCTTTACACGGCATGATGGGATGAGATAGCCAAGTGCAAGGGATAAGATCAATAGTTCAGTGGCCCTGGACCCTCCAAGCCCTTCTTGTTCACAAAATGAATGTAGCATCAGCCATGCATATATATGATGGGATTTTTTTTTTTTTAGAAATGGGGATGTCCCGGCCTCTGCATCGAGTGATGCACACAGCCATTTATTACCAAGTTTATGTCAATTATAGTTTTACATCTCAAACAGTCACAAAGAAGATTGAGACAAGCCTCAACCGGATAAAAGCAAAGCCTCTAGCGCACTACGAAAGTAAACTAGTATGCTGCCACGTATGCCAGTACAAAAACTCCTGTGTCACCAACAGGAGTCGCGTGCATCCAGCCACCATAAGGTTTTACTGGTCCGTAGATAGCAAGAAGGCCCATAGTTGGATCCAGTGCACTGCCATATGGATAACCTGTAAGACATGAAAAGATTCTTTTCTGTTAAAAACAAGATTGTTCCTACAATTCCAAATCGACCAACAAACAACAAATATATGATGGGATAAGATAGCTAAGTGTGACAGCATAACCCAACCATGCATTACGCATGGGATGATGACGAAGAGATGTCTCTGTCAACCTATATGTAGGACAGTAGGAGAATCCCAATATATCTAGCTAGGCAGCATGACACCAGCCATGCATTATACATGGGATGAAAGTAAAACATGGCCGCTTTGGAGGGAGTCGCACCTTAAATTATACATGAATTGTCCCTTCAACGCATTATCCTATACAACTAAATAAATAGATAACCCATACTAATTATATTTCTCTCCACATATGTAGCTAAGCCGCCTCATCTATTTTGCCACCTCAACAAATAACAAATATTTTGATTGTCTGTAAATTGCAATCACCGACTCTTAGAATTAAATAAGGCTAGCCTAGTCAACTCAACATGCAACAAATTCCCGGTCCATTACTGTTTTTCTATGAGCAGCTGGTCATAAGGATGACAATGGATAAGGATGACAATGGGTAGGGTATGGAGCGGGTAGAGTAATACCATAACCATACTGTTAGGAATAATGCCCTTGAGGCGATACTATTTCCGCCTTGTATTCATCCTCGAAACAGGCCATAGCACCGCTTTGTAAATAAAGCCACAACGGCCAAACAGATACATGGTGTTGAGAAAACCCTCTTACAAAGCAAGACAAAAGAAATGACAAACAAGATGGGACTGACGCCCCAACTCCAAGTTGAGCAAGAAAACCGAGCCAAACCTAGCAAACACAACCTAGACTACCGAGCCGAAACGAAGCCGCGCCGCCCGAGAAAATCATCGGACAATGTCGCACCGGACACGCCAAGCCATTGTTGGAGAGGGTCGCCTGCCCTCTCGCTCCAGGCCGCGGAGCATCGATCCTGCCAACATATAGCGAGGACCAAGAACGATGCCAATGAGAACGAGGTAACATGTAAGAAATAGGAGTCCAGCTGAAACATCCCATGCCAGAGCCGAAATTTGTTTAGTGCTATATAGCTACATTGGTTTTGTGAGTGGTATTTTTTTTGCGAGAAACTTCCGATCTATTCATCAACTGTCAAGGCGGTACAAAGAACACTAGGAGCAACAAAAATTACATCTAGATCCGTAGACCACCTAGCGACAACTACAAGCACTAGAGCGAGTGATGCATGTAAAATGCATACATGAACTTTGCATTATATTACTTATATTTCAATCATATTTGCATCATATAAGGGTTATATCATTGTTTTATATTGATTTTGGGAATATTACACAGTTTCCCTATTTTTCTGGAATTAACCCAGCACTGGCAGAAAACCCTATTTTCTATATTTTGATGTTTCAGGGACCCAAACGACGTCCAAATGACCTAATATTTTGCGGGGATCATTTTTTGGAAGGAACAAAGCGTAGGAGCGAAGGAAGCGAAAAAATGGAAACCCGAGGGCCAAAAGAGGTGGGCCCACGCGGCCAGATTCCTTGGCCGCGTGGGACCCCCTATCTTCGTCCCCATGCCTTCGTCTTGACCTAAAAATGACTATAAAAATAGTCCCCCGACGGCTTTCAGAAGGGGGCGCCGCAGAAACACAAAACCACGAAACAGAACACCTGGAGCTGCAGATTGGAGGGGAAAAACTCCAGCGGGGCGCTGCCGGGGTGGTCTCCATCTTCTCCAACATTTCCACCATCATCACCATGATGAAGGGGGAGTAGTCCACCCCCTGGACTTTGGGTTTGTGGTGGTAACTTGATCTAATCTCTCTATGTATGATCATTGTTGAAGTCCATATGATGTGCCTTGCATAAGTATGGATCTATCTATGTAATTTCTATGGTGGATATTGTGGTATGAGATGATATTTGTTATACATTTACCGTTGTGTTGGATCTTTTATGACTTGTCATACTTTGGAGATATTCTATGATGCATGTGATGGTTCGATTTATGCATAATGCCTTGTTTATCCATGTCATGAGGTGATTGACACCACCAAGTGTAGATAGATAAGAGAGATGTGGTCATGCACACGAAATATGAATCATTGCACTAGTGTTTAGAATATTGTCCATTATGAAGTATGATGTATGTAGGTACGGGATGGCCGATGTGACAACGGCATATGTATTGAGTGACACAATACAGCCCAACATCCTTTATCTGGGGGTAAAAAGGAAGAAGTATGATGTGGGAGTGACAGCAAACCACGCTAGCCTTACGAGGGTGACCTAGCAACACAAATGATTATTTTCTTTCAACTATGTGTTTTAGTACATGTAGCCGTCATAGAAGTTTACCATTAAAGCATGACAATTGTGTGTACTTTTTATCTATAACATTATAATCACCATAGATGGGAGAGAGGATTGAGTGAACCCATGAACCCATGTCCATTGTTCCTATAAGAGAAAACATTTGTCTTGTCCTCTTGCATTGAAGAAGATTGGGACACTTTTACATTCTTGTTTTGTTACATTAAACTTCCATCCATTAAATCAACCATCTTGTTCTTTAAACCTGTTTAGTGCATAATCAACTAAAACTTGTGACACTTTAGTTGTAGGGAATAGATAACTTTTCCTTCTTGCTCCTGCGGATCGATACCCTACTTCCACATTAAGAGGTGCTACAGTGATCCCCTGCTCTTGGGGGTTATCAAGTACTTTTCTGGCGTCGTTGCCGGGGAGCGTAGCGCTTAAGTTTCTATTCTTGTGTGCACTAGACTTTAGATTTATTTTATCTTGTTTTATATCTTACAATCACCTAAGCTTGGGGAGGTTGCACCTACGTGAGCATCATCTTATTCATCTTTACCTTCAAATCATTTTATTTTGTTTTGTTATTGTCTTGCATATTTCGGTTTGCATATTTTATTTTCAGTTTTGCATTTTGTGTTGTATTGGTTATTTAGGTTTGCATTGTTCAGTATCATTTTATTTTCAGTTTTCATCTAAAAACTTAAAATCCATAAAAATTAAGTGTTGCTTTTGATTTGTGTTTCAAGCTATGGAGGAAGGTTATGTCAAAACTATTGGAGCTTACTATGAATATCGATCTACCAAAGAAGGAAATAGAATGCTTGAATTGCTTGAACATCTCGATGATATGGCTATTGAGTTTTGTGAATTACATGATGTAACTTGCTGCTTTAGAAAAGACTATAAACACTCTCCCTATCAATGTAAGCACAGCAGTGATCCTCTAATTGCTTGTTATCGTGAAAATAAATTTTCATGCCCTGATATAGAACAAGTTGAGAAATATATTGCTTATGTTGCAGCCCATGAAATAGACTTTCTTATTGATAAATTTTTTGCAACTAGTCATGAAGCTCGTGTAATGAAAGGACACATTTCTATTCTTCTCCAACTTTGCAAAAAAGAGTTTAGTGATAATGTTTATGTTAAAGAAAGAATTCTTGCTGCCATGGAAAGTACTAATATTTTGCAGAAAAAGGATAATGAAAACATAAGCTTGGAAGAGGAAGTATGTGAAGAGGAGATTGCAATGGATGTGTTCCAACCTAAGCTTGGGGAAGAATTGGATCTCCCAACTTCAGCATCAACATTTGATAGTAGCACTCAAACTAAAAAGTCTTTTGTTATGTAGCGTACCTGCACTTAGAAATTGGCAAGGTACCTGTGTACAGTGCAAACCCCTGGATCGATTCATTTGCACACACAGTCTAAGATGAAATATCACAACATTGTATCAATTATTACACGTGGATCCAGTACTTAGGAAAATATCCTTTACAAAATGCATAGCACGAAGCTAGCTTTGAAAGAGTAAAGCAGCGGAAATAATAATCTTCATGGAGTCCTCATCCTTATCATGTGCCACAGGCGAAAAACATGTTGGTTGCAGACTCGAAACCCTTAACGAAACTCACTCGTCGTTAGAACAATCTGCAACAAATAAAATTTTGCAACAGAGTGGGTCAGATACCATTAAAAATGGATCTGGCAAGTGACACTATGTGGACACTTAATGGAATAACTCTATAGCCTATATGCATATTTGGCTAGTGGAGTTCAAGGCTATTTTGCATAAAAGCCAATTTTTGCCTAACACTTGTAAAACTTTTTCTTCAAATGTTTGAGACAATATGGCATTAAATCCATAGTCTCATCTACCCTTGTTCACCCATCAAAATTTTACTTAAAGAAATTGAATGTTGGGAGCCTCCGTTGACATCCTTGATCAGCTGCTTGAATTGTCCGTAACCGGGGACACGGCTAAGTACTTAGTTTTAACTCTGCAGAGGTTGTGCACTTTCACCATTAGACCCAACAAACCCAAACTATCCTCAAGCACTCAAATTGTGCTAAGGAAAAGGAGAGAGTTGAGACGAGACTTTTCAGAAGCATTTTCCCATCCCATGCCGCCTTGACGCGCTCCCATCTAACCTTCTACCACCACCTGTCAAGTCGGGATGAGTCCACGCAACTTAATCCATCTAGCCAGAGCCCATATGACTAATGGCTGCACGGTAAGCAACTTCACTTAGAGAAACATTGGTCCCTTTAATACCCTGGGTGGCAATCCACAAGTGAATAAACACTCAACTCTGTCAGCCTTGCAAGCCCAAATCCACACAGGTGATAAATTAACTTAGTAGAATTTAAGTTTTGAATAAAACAAATTTGCATAGCATCAATAATTCTACTAAGTTATCAATAGGATTCTAGACACAACTAGTGTAAAGGAGATAGTAGTTTCAGCATAGCAATACTATCCTACACATGCATATAAAGAAATACACTAAGTCATGCATAGAAAAATACTTAGGAAATTTATGGGGTGTGCCACTTGCCTTGGCAAACAGAAGTGTAGTAGTAGCAGTTGCAACCACTTTCGTCTCTCTCCGGAATTTCTAACAAGTCAAATAAATCACAAATAAACACACAATCATAAATGCAACACTTAGAAAACATGATATGCATGAGATGCAGGATGACACAATAATTATGGTATGAAAGACATGCAAACAAAATAAGGGAAAGACATAAATAACAATATGCCATTTAGCTAAGGCAAGGTCCAGGTTGAGCCTAAAGTAAACTGGATAAAACAACTTGAAAAGTTGTAAGGTTATTCTAAGTTTTCACAACTTTGGACTTCAAATAATCTTCAACTCCTTTGTAGCTTCATTGATCTTCAATGGTCTTCAATTAGCACTCTAGGAACTTAGTCTTAAACACAAAGGACTTGGTCTATGTCCAAAGTGAAAGACAAATTATGAAGGAGGAAAAAGATAGAAAGAAAGATGTAGTAGTTGGTCTTCCAAGAATCATCTTCAGGCTTCCTTGTCGCTTGCTCCTTGGTGTGTTGACTTCATTGAAATTTGTAGACTTGATGGTTCTGCAGACTTGATGGTGTTGGCAGCATCCAGGTTGGTCTTGAATATAACTTAGTCACCATGAAGTCTAAGAGAAGAAGGAAGAAAAGAGATAAAGGAAAGAAGGACTTAGAAAATGTAGGGGGGGGGGGGGGGTCTTTATGAACTTCCTCTTGATTTCTTCTAAGTACTTTTCTTCTTGGAGATGCTTCTGGAGTCTTGTTTTCTTGCTGAGTCCTTCATTGGTTTCCACTAATTCTAACTTAGTGGTTCTCGACTAGGAGGGTCAAAAGGACTAACATGCATCCTCAATTTTTTTTCTAAGGAGGAATGTCATGTAAGAAGTGCAAAATATTTCTAAGGACTAGAGATGCATGCCATGCCATGAAATTATTCTAAGTAATGCAAGGCAAGTATGTTGGTCCAAAAATAACTAAGGACCAATGATCAAAATAATTTGGGGTCGAATTTTAACTAAGGACTAGAGACTAACACATCAAGTCAAAATAATTTCTAAGTAATAGTTCATAGAATAAGGTGTTGGTATTTTTCTAAGGAAACATACTTTAAAACAATAGTTGATAAATTTTCTAAGGACAAACACTTGTCAACACAACTATGTTTTTAGGATGTTAAATTTTTCTAAGGAAAAGATTTAGCACTATTAAGATGTTGAAATTTTCTAAGGAAAAGTGTTGTCAAATAATTATCAAATATTTTCTAAGGAAAAGAATTACTTTGTTTGGAGAGGCAAAATATTTCTAAGTACTTTTTGTAACTAAAGTGATCAAAATATGACTAAGTCATTTTATTAGTCGAATAGATGAAGAAAAAATAATTTTAATCAATTTTAATTATTAAAATAACACCTAAAAAGCATTCAATCAATATTAATTACAAAAATCATAGAAAATACTTTTACAAAAATAGTAGAGTATTCCTACGGCCAAGCATTAATTAAACAAAGTTAAAGCAATTGGATTTGCCCAAAAATCAATTTTTAAATTTAAGTTAAGTCAAATTTAGTTAAACAACTATTTTTGAAATTGAACCAAAATAAGTTTGACAAAACATAAAACTAATTATGCCAAAAGTTTCTACGTGTCATAAGCTTTCCAGAAATATAAAGTTTGCAAAAATTGGCCGAGCCAATAAAAAGTAGTGATAGATCTAATCTACAGGGACCTATCTGCAAAACCGCCAATTAAAAGAAAACAGAGAAATTCTTCTCCCCGCTGGCGCTGACGTGTCTTTGACCGCTTGACGTGGCGCTGACTTGGTGATGACGAGGATGCTGACTGGGCGTCGACGTGGCCGGATCTGATTGGCTGATACCGCTTCGCGTGGTGGTCTAATCTAGCGCGTTGATTACAGATCGGACGGTTCTGGGGTCGTTGACCAGATGCGAGCGGCACGGCCTGCCGGAGAAGCTCCAGTGGCGGTGGTTCCATGGCCGGACTTTCGCCGGAGAATGAAACAGAGAGATAGGGGAGGAGTGGGGCATACCACGGGGTGCAGAAGGTCGAGGCGGAGTCGGTGGTGCAGACGAGGATGACTCGGGTGCTTCGGGTGGTCGACGAACGCTCGCTGGAGTGAAAGACGGCGGCGGCTTGCTTCGGTCGAGGACGGACGCGTCGATCTGGGATGAAATAAGGTACTGCACCTTGTCAAAACGATGTGCAAAGAAGAAATATGAAGAAAGGAAGAGGTGGGAGGGCTCGGAGTTGCCGAGGTTCACCGGAGGTTGAAGTTTTCGCCGGCGGCCGAGGCGGACGGCGGCGGAGCAATGCGGGCAGCCTGGGGGCTCTAGTGCTAGGATTTTTGGGGCAAAAGAGAGAGGGGGTCGTAGAGTTTATATAGGGGCAGAGGGTTCGGGATAAACACGTTTAAAACCGTCGAATTTGATCCGGATTTGGGCTAGGGTTCGAGACGGATTTCTTGGCCAGGAGGTTGATGGTGATGACGTCATCGCTTGCGTCATCCTGCGGGGCCCGCCTGGCAGCGAGAGAGAAAGAGAAGCGGGCCTGGGCTGCTGTTAAACGCGCGTGCGGTAGTTAGTTAGGTGGGCTTGGCCCAGTTAGCTAGGTCTCGCATTTTTTTTTTCCCAGAAAAACGTTTTCTTTTCTGTTTTATTCAAAATCAAATAACTTTTGAATTTTAAATCCAAAACAATTCAAACCACTTTCAATAATTTTGTAAAAACAAACTCTTTGATTTGCAGCCTTTAAATATCATTTTCCAAAACATTTTATTATCTAAATTTTCTGAAATGTGTTTAAATGAATATTGGACACTTAATGTCATTTGAAATCTATAGGGTTTTATAAATTCCTTTTGAACTTAAATTTTAAAACCAAAGCAAAATATGAGTAATATGATTTATATCCCTCAATAAAATAATCTTATAAAACTCAAACAGTTTTAAAAAGGGTTTGATAAATCAAAATGAATTTAGAACTCATTTTAGAATCCAAATACTTATTTTGTTTCAAAAGCAAAACTATAAAACTTGAAAATAGAGGATAGGTGAGTAATAGAATAAAACTCAATGCATACAATTAATTCACAACCAAACACACTTTTCAAATAGAAATCATTTTGATTTCCAAACTAGGTTTTTAATAAACAATATGACACTTGTTGTCCAATTTAAAATAGGTTTAAAACAATCAGAGGTGGCTTAAATAAAACTTGAATATCACAAGATAAACCTTTTGCAAATATTTATATTTCAACAAATACAATCAATTCACAAACAACATTAACAGAACAATACATAAAAGTCAAAAGAAAATTTTGGAGCATAAATGCTCTACTAATATATTTTCTTAAATATGTTTTCAATTGGAAATTTATTTCCCACTTTTGAAATAACCAAAAGCAAACAATGCAAGATGATGATGAATGCATGCATGAATTTTCTTTTCAAAGCAAAATACATCATAGTTTTCAAAAGTTTTAAATTTTTCTGATTTTTCAACTTTTTGAAAAACTTGGGATGTTACATGTTATTTATGAAAACCCATGTTATGATGAGTGTCAAACTAAAAATTCTATGGTCCTATATGATAACTCATGCTATTATGATGAAACTAATAATGCTCATTTACTTTCTATTAATGCTACTAGTGAACTTATTGATGATAATGAGGAGTATTGCTTAAATATGCTATATGATAATGCTTTAGATGATGGTCCTATGCTTATTGATAAACCTCCATGTTTAGTTATTACTAAATTATGTGAGGATAAAAATGATATACTTGCTGTTTGTGATGTTACTCTTACTCATGAGAGTCCTACTTCGTTTCTGGATTCTCCTAATTACACCATAGAGGAGAAATTTGCTTATGTTGAGAAATACTTATGTGGTTTGCAATTACCTTTAGTTCCAAATCTTTGTTGCAACCATGATATTAAACTTGATATTGATCTTAATAACTATTTTGAAAGAGGGAAGCATGCTAATGAATTCCATAAAAAAATTAATGATCCTCTTTATGTACCTAAATTATCTAAGTTGGATGAATCCAATGGTTATATGGGTGAATTTACTTTTACTTCTTGCAACTATTATGAAAGAGGAGGTGATAATAGCCCTCTTTATGTTGCTAATAACTATAAGTTGCAAGTATCTACTGTTAATATGCATTGGAAAATTTCTATTTATTGTGCCTCATTCATATACAAAATGTCAATGCATAGAAAGAAAGTTAGACTTTGTTGTTATTACTTTTGTGTTTTGTTTTTCTCTCTACTAGGTCTCAACTTGAATATTATTTTGATTGGATTGATAACACCATGGGACCCTGGTATTATGCATGAACACTTCTCAAGGAAGAGGGACACACCAAAGAACAAGCTCCCTCATGAGCTTCATCCTTCATGATCACCAAAGTAAGAAGCCTAGCTACATGGCTATAAAGAAAACGCTTTACGGGAGACAACCCGGTTGTTTTTATTTTTGATTTTCTTTGTGTCCTCTTGCTGCAACAAGAGGCTTAGTTTTTAGTTTTGTTTCTGAAATTTTTAATAAAGTTCCAAGTTTTACCTATTTTGGCTTGAAAAAGTTGCTTTTTGCATTCGGAGATTTTATTCCAGCACGAATCAGTGCACGGTATGATTTTTCATTCCTATTCTGTGACTCAGAATGAGCTGAAATTTGAACTGTAGTTGCAACTTTTCATCCTCTGTAAGCGTGAATTTTTTCAGATTTTTTCGACATATTTAAGTAGGGTAGAAAAATGCGTTTTGCTGCTGCTGTTTTTCTGGACAGATTCTGTCCCATTTTGTTTGATGCATTCTTTGAACTTTTAACTTGAATATTTTTGATCCAATTGAGTTTATAAGTAGGCATACAACATTATACACTTTCTGGACATTCATATGAATTTTTGTTTAAGGATTTTATGCAGCAAGCAATTCATTTGTCTATCACTACTAATGTCTCCCCACAGAAAAGAAATGAGAGAAACGGTGTTTTGAAGTTTTTTCACAGGGATTAGAGGAGATGCACCAAGAGTTATCCAAGGATGGTGAAGACATAAGTTTGGGGATGTGGAGACAACCCCATTGGACCAACACACTCTCGGTTTGCACACGTCTAACTTCTGTTTTTCGATCAATGCACTTTATCGCATAAACTTGAAGCGTCTTTTATTTTTGTTATTTCGGTTTGGTTTTTTATTTGTGAGACCACCACTTTTCATTTATGTTATGAGAGAGCTACTGGAAATTTGGGTTGAATTAAGTTGGATGCTATTAAAAATATTGGGAAAGGGATGTTTGAGTTGATTCAAAAAGATACATATAGTTGCATGATTCATGTGCTTTTTAATGAGTATTAATTTGCAAGTGTTTTATCAAGAGCTATCTTTTATTCATGTTTTGATGCTGAATGTTACTTTACTTTGTTTAACATGGATTGATTAGTTCTATGGACACTTATGCATGCGTTTAGACGGTCAACTTTCTCCCTTTTGCTAGCCCAAAAATTCCAAAAAGTAAAAACTTGTTTTCCAACACCTTCAACCAAAGTTTTCCAGTGAGTCCACCATATCTACCTATTAGCTTAATGCTATTCCGAGTATGTTTATCATGTTATATTGTATTATCTATCTTTCCAAATTAAAATGCTTATGTTATTGATTGTTTTGGGAAAGTTGGTTAAAAAGCTCTCACGAATTTGATGCACACTTTACTTTTATTGCACTTAATAAACATGAACCATTGTGATTGAAATTATGAAGTTGTATGCTTGACAAGAGTCTTGGTTGGGAGTTAGCTCATATGTGCTGTCACATGGCAAGCTTTCAACGTGCTCTTAATTATATTTAGTTGATATCATGTACTTTTGTTTATGGATATTTATCATGGTGCCAAATAAATGCGGAAACTTATTAAGTTTGAGGAGTTTGTATAGGCTAGAGAGACGCCTGGGCCGCTAACCTAAGCCATGCATCATTCATGGTGTAAATTTACAGCGTACCAAAGTGAACATTCAGTGATGCACGTCATAATAAAAAGCTATACAAATAGTAAATAAAAGAGTGCTGAGATTGTTCATTGTCTGTTTGTCTTGTCATTTTGACATGTGCTAGTTTCCATGTCCTGAGGCAAGAGGTACCCCAGTTGACGCTCTTGATGACGCTATTATATTACTTACAATGACTTTAACTTGAACTTGCTTTGTGGCCCGAGTTGAGTAACACCGTGGTGTAGATACACGTATTCACGGGGCATGAGACATTCAACCCATACTTTGTCAAGCACACTACTCATATTTGCTTTCACTTTAAACTTTAACCATTCAAGATGCTATGATAGGGGTAATGAGAGCTCCACACCAATGGATACCTGATAACCCCCAAGAGCAAGGGATCGCTGTAGCACCTCTCAATGTGGAAGTAAGGTATCGATCCGCAGTAGCAAGAAGGAAAAGTTATCTATTCCCTACAACTAAAGTGTCACGAGTTTTAGTTGATTATGCACTAAACAAGTTTAAGGAACAAGGTGGTTGATTTAATGGATGGAAGTTTGATGTAACAAGGCAAGAATGTGGAAGTGTCCCAATCCTCTTCAATGCAAGAGGACAAGACAAATGTTTTCTAGGATGCTTGGAAATAAGGCCTAGGGATCATACTTTCACTAGTGGACACTCCCAACAATTGAATACATAGATATTTCCTCTTCACTTTGCTACTCTGAACTATTCTCCCGTTGGATAGAAATACCAATCTACTGCGTAGGGCTACAAGAGCACACCTTAAAGTCTGAGTGAACTAACACCACAATATCATAGAACACCAAGACCATCGTGTAGGGCTACAAAAGCACACCTTAAAGTCTGTCTTCCACATCTAGGGAACCCCAAGGTCACTATGAGTGCCCCAAAATAGTACTAAACAAACACCACAATTTTATAGTGACATCCAACACAAAGAATAACTCATGGTAAGTATTTCTGTAACCTTTAGCCTAAGAGTCACACACGGTGCGCACACTGTCAACTTCACACCATGGGACAAAGGTGACTCCAGAAATTACATTAATAAAACCACTTGAGTAGCACAAACAATGAAGGAGAAACATCCATGAATTCAATTAGATTACAAAGCTCATGATCACATAAAGATCACATCATGGGAGAGAGAGATGAACCACATAGCTACCGGTAGAGCCCTCAGCCCCGATGAAGAACTACTCCCTCCTCATCATGGGAGGCAGCAACGGCGATGAAGATGTTGATGATGAACACGCCGGAGGGGGTGGAGCCCTCCGGAGGCGATTCCGGCGGCGTTTCCCCCCTCCGATCTTCTCCGGCGGCAGCCTTCTGTCTCCTGTTTCATGGTTTTGTGTTTCTCCACCGCCTCCTTTCGCGAAACGTCATGGGACCTTTTTTATAGGCGTTTTTAGGTCAAGACGAAGGCGGTGGAGAAAGGATCGACGTCTGCGGAGCCACGAGGCCCAAACGGGTGGGCCCCCCTCGTTTGGCCCTCGAGCCTCCGTTTGCTCGCTTCCTTCGCCCACAGGTCTTCTTCCTTCCAAATATTGACGCCCGTAAATTTCTAGGTGATTTCGTTGACGTTTGGGTCCCTGAAACATTAAAATAAGAAAATGGGGCTTTCTGGCTGTGCAGGGTTAATTCCATAAAAATAGGAAATAAATGAATATTCCCAAAAATCATTATAAAACATTGATATAACCCTTATATGATGCAAATATGATTGGAATATAAGTGATAAAGTGCAAAGTTCATGTATGCATTTTACATGCATCAATACCACATTGCAAACATTAACTTAAGTAGAAGCATTTGGAAGCTAGATGAAAATTATTCATGTTTTACCTCTACTTATTTATATATCTTTCCAAAGTGTCCACCTTTTATATTTAGATTTACAAGAATACTCTATGACCATTATAGGATATTTTTACTTTTCATTATGCATACATTTGGTCCATAGTACTTTCTTCTATGTTACACTTTGTGAATCATCATTGAACATCCTTACATTGAATATTTGATATCACTTCATAATCTATCTTGTATATTGCTATTCCTTTGAAGAATGAATCATTTGACTCTATGTAGCAATAGTAATCATCTTTGATATCCATTGATAGTATTAAAAAGCAAAGTCCATGTTAGTTTTATCTCCTTCATACTCGAGGACGAGTATAGGTTAAGCTTGGGGATATTGATGCATGTAAAATGCATACATGAACTTTGCATTATATTACTTATATTTGCACACACAGTTTAAGATGAATATCACAACATTGTACCAATTATTACACGAATGATCCAGACTTGGGAAAATAAATAGTTCGATACAACTTTGCACAGCTTATAGCTAGCTCAAAACAAATAAAGCAGCGGAATAAATCTTCAATGAGCCTCCATTCTTCATGATGCGCCACAGGCGAAAACATGTTGGTTGCAGACTCGAAACCCAAACGTGACCTTACTCATCGTCAGAATAGTCTGCAACAAAGTAATATTTGCAACAGAGTGGGTCAGAATCATTAAAAGAAATGATCCTGGCAAGTGACACTATGTGGACGCATATAGGAATAACTCTATAACCTATATGCATATTTGGCTGGTGGAGTTTGAAGGCTGATTTGCATAAAAGCCAATTTTGCCTAACACTTTGTAAAACTTTTCCTTCAAACTTTTGAGACAAGATGGCTTGAAAACCATTGTCATAACTACCCTTGTTCACCACCAAGTTTTAATTTCGAAATTTGAATGATGAAGCCTCCGTTGAATCCTTGATCAGCTGCTCAAATTGTCCGTAACCGGGGACACGGCTAAGTACTTAGTTTTAACTCTGCAGAGGTTGTGCACTTTCACCATTAGACACAACAAACCCAAACTATCCTCAAGCACTCAATTTGTGCTAAGGAAAAGGAGAGAGTTGAGACGAGACTTTTCAGAAGCATTTTCCCATCCCATACCGACTTGACGCGCTCCCATTCTAACCATTCTACCACCACCTGTCAAGTCGGGACGAGTCCACGCAACTTAATCCGTCTAGCCAGAGCCCATATGACTAATGGCTGCACGGTAAGCAACTTCACTTAGAGAAAACCTTGGCCTCTTAATACCCTGGGTGGCAACCACAAGTGACCATCCCTTAGAGGTCACCCCTAAGAGATGACACTCAACCTTTCCATCATCTTTTCATAACCAAGTCCACCCAGGTGATAAATTACTTAGTAGAATTTAGCTTTAAGGAAAACACATTTGCATAGCATCCAATAATCTACTAAGTTATCAAAAGGGATTCTAGACACAACTAGAGTAAAGGTATGGTGGGTTTAGCATATAGCTATAATTCTATCCAACACATGCATATAAGAAATACACTAAGTAATGCATATAAAATACTTAGGAAAATTTCATGGGGGTGTGCCACTTGCCTTGGCAACAAGCAGAACAACAGCAGCTGCAACAGTCCTCGTTTCCCTCCGGAGTTTCTAACACATCAAACAATACATAATGAACAAACAATTTTCATAAAACTTCTAAGGAAAATATGTCATGCATGATGTGCAAAATATTCCTAAGGACTAGGGATGCATGCATGCCATGCCATGAAATAATTCTAAGTTAAAACAAGACAATCAAGAAGGTTCAAAAATGACTAAGGACCAAGGTCCTAACACTTGGGTCGAAATTTAACTAAGGATTACAACTAACACATCAGGACCAAAATAATTTCTAAGGAAAGTAAACAAAATAAGAAGTGCTAAAATTTTCTAAGGAAAAAGTATGATAGCAAGGGTTGATAAATTTTTCTAAGGACCAACATTTGTTATAGGCAAGTACTTAGAATAATTTCTAAGGAAATAACTAAGTTTTCCAGGTACTAAAAAAATTTCTAAGGACAAGTTTAGCATTTTTAATGTGTTGAAAATTTTCTAAGGAAAAATTCTAAGTGTCCTCAACATTTTTATTACCCAAAATTTTCTAAGGAAGAAATATTTCGGTGGGGTGAAGTATTTCTGAGTTATTTTGCATATAACATAGTCACAATTACTTAGCTACATTTTCTATTCGAAAACTAATGTGAAGAGCAATTTTAATATAATTTTACTTATTAAAATAACACCTAAAAGCAATAAAAACAAAATACATGCAAAAACATAGGAAAATACTTATACAAAAATACTAGAGCAATACTATGGCCATTACTTATGCAAACAAAAATATAGCAAAATATTTTGATTAATTATCAATTTTTATAATTAAGTTATAGCCAAAATATCAATTAAACCATTTTTAAAATTTATCTAATTTAATTTCGTCCAAACCTCAAATTAGGCATACAGAAAGTTTCTACACATTATTAGCTTTCCAAAAATATAAATTTCATAAATTTTGGCTAAAGGAATAAAAATTAATAATGAATCTAAAATCCAGGGACTAATCTGTGATGCGCAGGGCTAAAACGTAAAGAAATCTGAAAAGATTCTTCGCGCTGGAGTCCTCCGTCGACGTGGCCTTCTCTGATTGGTGCGGAGCTCCCCGTTGACTGGTCTTCTGCAGATCGCGGGCGTCGCGGACGCGGACGGGTTGCGGCGCGGCTTCGCGGACGGCTGGACGACGTGGAGACTTCTGGTTGGTGCGGAGATCTTCGCGGACTGAAGCGGGTGCGGACGGATGCGGGCAGATGCGGCGACGCGGACGACGTGGCGACGTGGCCTCCTCTGACTGGCTGGTACCCCTTCGCGTGGACGATCTAATCTGGAGCGTTGATCTTAGATCTAACGGCTTACAGCTAACGAACCATAAACGGGCGGCGCGGCTAACGGAAAACATGCCGGAAAACGTGTTCTACGGTGGCGCCATGGCCGGAGCTTCGCCGGAGTTTGATCTAGGCCTAACTACGGATCATGAGGCGTACCACGGCGTTCGGGGCGACGAGGCGGAGTCGATGACGTTGATGGCGTGGTCGCGGACGTCCTTCTCCTTCCTGGAACGTTCGCCGAAGTTCGATGTGGCGGCTGGAGCTTCGGGTCGATGATGGCGTCGTCGATCTAGCGCACAACAAATATGAGGAGCGGTGTTAGAGGATGCTGTCAGACACAGTCCATGAAACTTGCGCATCTTATGGAACTAGAACCTACACATGCCACAAACTCAGCTGTCAGACACAGTCCATGAAACTTGCGCATCTTATGGATAGTAAAATTACAGTATATTATACCTGAACTGCGAGCCCTAACACCCTCACTGGATGCTGGAGGTGAAGACCTTACGTCTGGCCTGCTCGGCTGAGTGGAACCAATGGATGACATTGGCTCAACCAGCAAATCACGATCCTACCAAGTCAAGAAAGCAAACCAAACTGCTTTAGACGTTCGTCATGCTCTGCCAGATACGACTCATGGGCGCTAATTCAGAAATGACCAAATTCGAGTGGCAAACTTGCGTTTATCATTTTCTAAACTTTGTGGCACAGAGTACAACTTCCTCTCCCAGAAGAGTGGCAGTAAAAGAACATTTTTCTATCAACTAAACAGATGGTTTGGTCGAGTAAAGTAACTAAGGGTTCCAGGTTCACGAAACGATACATGTTCGAATGAACGAGAGCACAAGACAAATTAATCGGGAGAACACCAGAGGGTTCTAGGCTGACAGCACTCCCCTCTAGCTAATTAGCTAGTGAATAGTAGTTGCAGACGCTACCCTGTTCCAGAACAAGCAACACATGCAGATCGCGACTCTGTAACCTGCAGGAAGCACTCTGATTGTAATACTGCAATGTGCAATAAGCACTAATGCTCCAATACCAATATAGTCTCTGCCAGCCATCATGAACGCTTCGCCCAAACACCGTCAACCTAGCGCCGACGCACCTAAGCACTGCAGCAGCAAGCAAAGCAGGATCCCTACAGCAAGCGCGTCCGATCCTATCTACGACACGGAACCAATTAAGTGGGAGAGCAAGCAAAGCAGGATGGAGGAGTAAATTTCCACTTCCCACGCAGTCACAGGACAAAAAAAAATATTTCTATGAATTGGAAGAGTGCCTTTCAAAACGACGCGAGATCCAAGGAGCTGGAGCTCAAGGTACAGTCACAGGGAGAAGTAACATCAGATGGTTGTAGCACAGTGCACAGAGTGGCAGCACCACCTGAATCCAGCTAATTCCAACCAGTAATAAGTAGCAAATCAGAACGCTACCCGGTTCGATAACAAGCAAACACGAACAGATCGCGATCAGCTGCAGCCCGCCTCGAAGCACTCCAATTCTGTCTGCTACCGCAATCAGCAGCAAGAGAGACACAGCGCCGCGCGTTCTCCAGGCGCAGAATTGGGCTGCAGGCAGATGCGGGTCTCTGATGACGACAGCCTTCAACGCACCAGTCGGATCCTAGCTACGGCGACAGATTCGGGGAGTGCGGGAAGGAGCAGGATGAGGGTGTAGTACTACTCACGACGTAGCGCTGGTAGAACTTGCGCCTGAAGTGGCCGATGACCTCGGGCTTGGCGGCGAGGTGCGGCGGCACGAGGACGTTGGACCAGTAGTCGGCCCAGCGCGCGTCCCCCTCGTAGTCGTAGGCCGCCGCCGCCGCCCGCTTCTGCTCCTGCTCCTCCGGCGCGCCGCCGCCGCTCGCGTCCCCGCCTTCCATCTCGCGCTTGCCTCTGCCTGTGGTGGCTCGACGGCGACGGCGACGGTGACTTGGGGGGGGGGGGGAGTGGTGGTTGGGGTTGGGAATTTTAGGAGGAGATGGCGATTTGGTGCGACCGCCGCATCGGAAGTCTCGCTGGTCGCTGCCGCTGCCGCGGCTTTCCCCTTCGGTCTGTCCTATGGTGGCGGACCGCTGGGCCAGGGGAATCGATTCTGTTGGCCCACGGGCATCATGCACGTGAATGGAGGCCCAGCCCATCGCCTACCCATTAGATTTTGTGGCCCATTTCTCTTATGTACGCCACAACCCATTTTAACCTGTAAAATTCTGGAAAACCTCAAAGTCCTAGAGTATTTTACTTGCATGCCAAGCACATGGAACTGCGAGTGGATTAAAAGTATGAGCAACTTATTATAAGACGTTTCGGAAATCCATATCGGCTCAGAGGTCTAGATGTATCCATCGCTCAAAAAATATTTTTCAAAATACCAAAAAAATCAAATGAAATTTTCGGATATATTAGATAACAGTTTATGTTAGCACAAAAAGTTTCGCGAAGAAAAGACATTTTTCGTGGTTTGTCCAAAAAAGACAAATCTGGGTATTTCAAAATGACTTTGTACGCGATTTTTTTTTTTTGTCTTTTTTGCACAGGCCACAAAAAATGTCTTTTCTTCGCGACACATTTTGTGCTAACATAAAATATCATGATGTATATCTGAAATTTTATTTGAAATTTTTGACATTTAAAAAGTTTTTAAAAATGTTTTACATAACGGTTGCATTCGTACCCATGACCCGAAACGTCATGTCCAAGACGTGTTCTTCTCAAAAAGTGTCTTGGACTCCAGAGCATCACTGATCTAGGTATCTTTTAAAAATTGAAAAAGATATTTACGGGTTTCAATTTTTTTGAAAAGAAATCTTTGATGTAGCCTATAGTGTATCCCACAAACGTGCAAAAAATCAAGTTCAAATATTTAAATTCTGAGTTACACAAGAATGAAAAAATCTGATAAATTTAGAGATTTGAATATATGCATATTCAGACACACACTTTTGTTATTTTGTGGAGCCCAGAATACAAAGTATCTGAAGCTGATTTTTGGCACGTTCGTGATATGAACCATTAGCATAAGAAAAGAGAGGAACGATGCGCATGCTCACTCACTCACTCGACTCGCAAATGAATGTATACGTATATAATTATATACGTGCTGAAAAGACATCCAGACTTATTTCGCCTTCCAACAATGCTGGTATTTTTGCGGTAACAGATGTGGCAAAAGTCATTGCTTGATTATTTGGTTTCACTGGTTCGAATTACTGAATAATCCTCTACCTATCCTGTAGCGACTGACCATACATGAGATTACCGCACAAAACAATCACAAATGCTAGTTCAACAATGCCATAGAGATGACACAATTCTATGCAAGACGACATCCATGTTTATCTGCCAGGCATTATCTCATCTGCATACCTTGCTGTCAGTTACATGACCTATATATTCGTTCATGTTTGTGCGCTAAATGTTAATACCACAGATTCGTCAAGTTTGTCAACAATGCTCCTACCGATAACGTAGCGATCATCCCTGATCGCAGCATGGAGTTCGACGAAGAGCGCCCTGGAAAGATAGCAGAGTGCACAGAAGCCAAGGATGCCCAACCACGCGAAGTTGTACGCCACCGAGTTCACAGCATCGGAGTGGCCAAATCTTGGGAATATGTCCTTGGCAAGCACATAAGGAATACCGATAGCAGCGAGTAGTTTTGTGGCCATAGGCATGAACATATCTTGAAAGAACCAGCACAGTGACATCTCCCCTGAATGATAATCCACACTGTATCGAACAATCTTCGGGCGCCACCTTTCATCAATGAAATAGGCAAGGAAAGGTGTGGGCCTTGTCTGATGAACCTTTGAGACAAAAAAAAACTGGAAAGTTAATTGTCTTTCCTATTTTCGACCAAACTATTATAACCAAGCGCTGGTAGTTTAGGAATCATCTACAATCTGAGTTCCATGTAGTAAATTATTCTTAGTCTAATTATATTAAGTACATGAGCAGTATGTAAGTTAAGGGAATATAAAGCAACAAGAAAAGTTACAACTCGCCAGCTTCACCCAGACTCTCAGAATTACATACCCCATGCACCAAATGTAGAAAACTGGAGTGTCCTCATCAGGCCCAGCTGGGAGTAACGGTATTAGTAATAAATCAGCCAGCAACCCCATCAGGAAAGCAACGATGACATTCTGAGAGTAGAAAACTTTTAAGTTATTTAATACTACCATAGAATAGGGACAATACAAAAGAACCCACCCCCAAGTAAAAGTTGCTCACCGATAAGAAATGAATCAGACATCGATTCAAAGCTACAAGTTGTGCTCTCCCACAAGTCATATAGGCAAATGAATCTCTAGACGCGGCAATAATAGTTGATATGATGCTAAATCCAACGAGAAAAGCAAGCAGATCTAAGAGAAGAAAAAAAATCAACAAGCCAAATTTATTTTAAAAAAAATGCATGCTTTGTTTGCGAAGGAAGTCAACCGGTCAATAACAATCTCTGAATAATCCTTACCGTTGGATTTTAATCCACATGCTATTGGCAGCAGCCGGGTGATGGCTAGCAACAAGGAACGCCCCATCGAGATTGGAAAAATAAGCACAACTGTATTGAATATCACAAGAACCAACCACGCCAGCACTACATTAGTGCCAAATGAATACCGAGTTACCTTCTTCGCTAGCCACCCAATGTATATGAGCATATCAGTTTCGGCCATGAGAAATCTCAGAAGAAGAGCACGGCAAAGTGAATCGGCATAGGTTCGTGGTGCTTGCCAAAAATATAATCCCTTAGCTGGATGACCGAAGTAGCTATGATTCACAGACATTAAACTAAAAGTGTTGAGTCCTTGAAAATCTGGCCAATATATCAGAGAAAACAAATCTGAATACTTACCTGATATCTAATGGGAACAACTCTGGTGCCAATCGGTCAACAATTTGGATGGAAACAAAAATGACCACAGGCACAAAGGCAATCTCAACCAGAACACAATTCTTGAAATAGATTTTGTAGAATGGTTCAGCAATGGTATAGTCAGGGGGATGGCAACTCCGGGTCTCAATATCTACTCAGAACAAAATAAAATACCCATTATATCCCTGAGCTGAGATATTACATGTATTATTGACATGATGAGGACACATATATAATATGATGAATACCTTGTCATGAAGTACGAACAATCTGCCATGTAGATACGAAAATGTGTGTCCAACAAGCCAATGAAGAGCGGTTGAAGCAAAAGGCGAAACAAACAGGAGTTTGAACCTTTGATACATTGTTGCACCAACCATTTTTGAAGCCCATATATCAAGTGACCAGCCAAACAACAACGGGTACGTAGCCGCGGCCAGGAGTTTAAGACAAAAATTGGCAAGATTGATAAACACTATGATCCCTGGGAGGATTATACCAGGAAACCTTCTAATGAAAATTGCAATTGTAAGACACTCCCCTCTCAAGTATTGGCCAAAAGATTTCAAAACAGCAGAAAATGCACCGACAGAAAAGATAAACCCATATCCAACGAGAAGGATAGAAACTGTTGATGTATAGGAGTTGACTTCATCCCCATTGCAAAGACTGGAACATGATATGCACCAGCACCATAGGATTATCCTTCCGAGTGAGAACGGGAGAAAACCCAAAATACAAGCAAGGCCCATGTCAAATATTATCACCTGATTAGACAAGCATATTGTTATAATTTTTTTCCGAAACCCTTAACAAGCATAAGGAAATCACTATTTTAGTTTTGGCACTATTTCTGGTTATTATGTTGTCAAATCAAGGGTGATACACTTTAAACAGGAGCCATACTAAACTGTCACCAACTCTGAACAATTAACAAAACCATGACAAGATGTGCTAAATGCTGCTCCAATCCCAGAACATAGCTGGATAATTAGTGTTTTACTACAGATTAGAACCTATGATGATAGTACCATTCACCGTAGCATAAAAAAAAGTAGTAGACAAAGAGAATTAAATTGTTTCAGAAGCACCTACCATACCATCATGAACACTTCGACAGCATATAGCGCAATGACTTCAAATCCTCCGAACCGAGTTTGTATGCGTGCAACCCAGCGCGCAAATGGAGCTACATCAAATAGCTTGATCCAATGCTCAAATCCAACCAAGATGGAAAATAAAGCGACGAACGAGGCATTAGCGACACGGAGGGAGAGCAGATAATACAATTGACCAAAGGACCTGGCGAACGCGAGGCGCCATGCCCAAAGATGGGTGAGGTGGACGACAAATTCTGGCACGACGCAGACAAGGAAGACGAGGGCGAGCACCAGACCGATGAGCTTGTCGGGCAAGCCCACCATGAACTCATAAAGGGGCAGCCTTGATGGGGCATCCGCGGCGTGTAGAAGTCTGATGGAGATGTCGCGCTTGCACATCTGAAATGATTCGAAAATGATCGTGCACATCAGCATCGCATCAAAATGGAACAGAAAAAAGGAATTAAGCGCAACCACCTAAAAATATGACGAGAATGTGCCACATTGCTAAACATGCCCATGGTAATTGGCGACGCTAAGCATGACAAAGTCAAGTGGGACTGAAATTAGTAAACAAGATGGGTCTAAACTAGACTGGAAAAAAGAAATTAGGCGAGCTTCGGACGCACATTAATAGGATGACAAGAACATCTTAAATACATTGCATGCTGGGAGTGGGACAATGCAAATGCTCAGCATGGCATCACATGATCTAGTGCTCTAGTGGCAAACGGGACTCAGATCAGTAACATGAGCGGATATCATTCACTGAGAAATTAAATATATTGCATACGGGGAGTTTATTTCACTGAGTAATTAGTGCAAACACGTAAAGCACGGCATGATCGAGAGGTAAATGGGACTGAATGGGATCTCATCGGTCACAGCGGACACCCTAGGCCGCGGACAAGGGCGGGGGACGATGAGAGATATATACCTCGCATCGTTTCTGGTGGCGGGTTGCGATCCACTGGAGCTGGCAGTCGTCGTGGACGAACCGGATGCTGCCGCGGCAGGCGCACGGGCGGCGCAGCGGGCGTGCCGGCTCGGCGGGCAGGCGGCAGATGCGGCACTCCTCCTCCACATCATCTGCGTCTCCGAAGCCTTCCTCCGCGGAGATCATCGCCTCGTCGGAGACCTCGGCGGCGGCCATTGGCGAAGTTCCCGTCGTCTCGAGAGCGGCGAGCGAGAGAGAGACACCGTGGGTTTAGGACAAGCCGTTCGAAGCAGTACGAGATTGGGCCATTCTCAGCTTTCTTATTCTTGTTGATTGAGGAAATTCACATTGGACCACTAGGGGCCACACCCTGCAGCTTGGCCCGGCCCAAGAAGGCTTTGTTCTGTTTCTTTTGCATTTCCCTTTTTCATTTCTTTTTTAGTTAGTCTAAAAAAATCTTTTTTGTAGTAATGTCTTCTCTATTTTCCAGTTTATTTATAGGTTTAATTATTTTTATCCTTACTATTTTCGTATTTTCCCTACTGTGGGTATTCATGTGATCCGTCAGTCATCAGCAACAAGTATTTTTATATATTGTTTATTTTGTTAAAATATAAGCACCGGTAAATCTTACCTGCTTGTAAGTTATGTGAACCTTTTTTTCATTACTAAATCACAAATAATTTTCTGAAATACAGGGACTTTTGTTGAACTAATGAACATTTTGCATCCATATTAGCATAACAATGATTATCCGCATGGCGTAAAAGGTATTGTTCAATTGTTTTATAGAAACGGGGGTAAAAGTTTTGTCCCAATCGATTAATTAAGAGAGAGTTGTTAAAATGTGAATGCAAAGAAAAAAAGAGGTACACGACATGGGGACTACTCTCCCGGTACAATATCGCTCAAACGTTTCGCTCCCGCAATGTACTCTCCCGGTATTGTTCAATTGTTGTACATATATTTTATTTAATATACATGAATGTGTCTCAGACTAGATGAATACATTGTAAAAATTGATGTACCCTTTTAAAGGTAAGAGAAAGATCTACAATACCGAACTAATACCATTAGCTACATCATGAAATATATTTTCATATACTATTGTACTTGTTAATAGTTTGTTTTCTCTAAACTTGTTCAAACTTACATTGTTTAAATTTGACAAAATTTATAAGCCTTCATTTCGAGAATGGAGGGAATATAATTCATTTTTAGAAACCCTGACTAATTATTAAAGAGGAGAGGCAAATGTAAATTGTACAGTGTTGACAGAAAAAAATCTCCATGTTAAATTTGTGACTGCTCGTATCTGCCCTGGAGATTAACTTTGAATCTTTAATGCATAGCTCAAAGACAAATTTTCTTAAAGCAGTTAGCCTACCGAAGAAAATAAGTACATGCCTTACAGCATCGACAAACCAGATCTGGAACTGAAAAGACTCAGAAAAATGGCGGCATTACTTTTCAGTCAAGAAAATATTGCAGCACTATAAAAGTGCAAGTGAACCATATTCAAGGCAACTCGAATGAGCATCTGATTTCTTCCCCGGCCTCGCCAGCGGTTGAGTGTACAAGAGATAATAGCATAAAACTACCGGTTTTCATGCGAAATTTACCGATTCATACCAGTGTGTGTCCCAATAGCAAAATCATACCACATTTTGCGCTAATTTTCTCAGAATACCCAAATGGCCATCTGAAGCGAAATTGACAGCGAATCTGGCGTGATGGACCCACATGACAGGAGAATTAACAGTTAACTAGCAGTAGGCCCCACTTGTCGGTCCAATAAAAATAAAAGAAAAAGAAAAAGGAAAAGATTAAGAAAAAAGTCAACAGGCCCCTCTGCGCGGGGAGCAGAAGCCGGCGACCTGGGAACCCCGGCCAGCCACGGCACGCAGCGCCGGCGACGGCGCCCGCGGTGAGGGGAGGCGGCGTCCGTGGTGGCCGTGGCGAGGGCGGATACGGCGAGCAGGCGGGCGCCGGCGAGCTTTCCCCGCGCGGCGAAGTGACGCTGCCGGCGAGCAGGCGGGTGACGGTGCCCGCGGGGAGGGGAGGCGGCGTCCGTGTGGCCGCGCCGAGGGCGGATACGGCGAGCAGGCGCCAGGCGGGCGCCGGCGAGCGTGCCCCGCGCGGCGGCGCGACGCGGCCGGCGAGCAGACGGGCGACGGCGAGCGCGCCCCGGTCGGCGAGCACGTGCCGCGACGCGAACGCGCGCCAGCCAGCTAGGCTGCCGGCGAGCAACCTGCCCGGCAGCTCCGGGGCGCCGCCTGCCTGGTCGCTGCTCCTGGACGAGCTGCTCCTGAGCGCTGGGCATGGACGCCAGGTCGGCTGCTCCTGGACGAGCTGCTCCCTGGGCGCCATCCGTGACCCCCTGCTGGCCGCCGTCTGCGGGGAGGCGTGTTGCTCCAGGACGGCACCGAGGCGAGCGCGTCCGGCTGGGACCTCCAGGAGAGCTGTGGCGCCTGGACTGCGACGGCGCCGGGAGCGCTGAGCGCGGCGGCCGGGAGCGCGACGGCCGGGCCGCCATGGCCGAGCTCCAGCGCGTGCTTGGTCTGGTGAGTGCGTGTGGAGGCCAATGCCAAGTTGACTTTTTTATATTTTGTTTTTTATTTGGCTGACAAGTGGCCACCTTACCAAAAAATTATTTTTATTTTCTAATTAGACTGATTAGTTGGGCCTACTTGCCACGTCATCTTACATGTGGGTCCATCATGCCAGATTCGCTGTCAATTTCGTTTCAGATGGTCATTTGGGTATTCTGAGAAAATTAGCGCAAAATGTGGTATGATTTTGCTATTGGGACACACACTGGTATGAATCGGTAAATTTCGCACGAAAACCGGTAGTTTTATGCTATTATCTCAGTGTACAACATTCCAGGGATGCCGTACAAAAATGGGCAAAAATTTACAACCATCAGTGCAACGATGGATCGCGGACACTAGCGATCAGTTGGGAGCAATACTGTCGATCTGACTGACACAACTCTCCAAAACTTCCACATGGCAAACTCCATCCATATTTACAAGTCAGCAAACATGAGCTATATGTTCCTTCATGTTTGCTCGCTAGCTGTTAATGTCACCAGGTCAACTACTGGAGATAAGAGTTCTCAGCGAAGAGTCTTCAGCTACTGTCAGCAACGTCTTCCAGCCTCTGCCCGATGATGTAGCGGTCATCCCTGATCGAATCGTGGAGCTCGATGTAGAACACCGTGGCAAGATAGCAGAATGCACATCCCGATGCTGCCAGACCATACGAAGCGGGACACCACCGAGTTCACGGCAATGGAGTAGCCCAATCTTGGGAAGACACCCTTGGCAAGCATGTAGGTAACACCCAGAGCAGCGAGTAGCTTTGTGGCAATAGGGATGCATACATCTGGAAAGAACCACCACATTGGTGTGAGCCCTGAAATCCGGTCCACCTTTGCCCGCATAAGCTTCGGACCACACCTTTCGTCAATGAGATAGGTTAAGCTTCGGACCCCACATTGATGCTGCCGCGGCAGGCGCACGGGCGGCGCAGCGGGTATGCCGGCTCAGCGGGCAGGCGGCAGATGCGGCACTCCTCCTCCACCACATCTTCTTTGTCTCGGAAGTCTTCCCCCACGGAGAACATCGCCTCGTCGGCGATGGCCATTGGCAAAGTTCCCGTCGTCTCCCTGGAGCGCGACGAGCGAGAGAGACACACCGTGGGTTTAGGAGAAGCAGTTCGAAGCAGTACGTGCGAGATTGGGCCGTTCTCAGTTTTTTTTTTAGGGCAAAACACACTTTATTTATAACTCATCATTAACGTTTACAGGAATTTGGAGATCCCCTGAGGGATGGATGAGCCATAAGTGGCGACCAGAATCTAAGTTTACAGAGTGTTTTGCTAGGGAATCAGCCTCCCTATTAGAAGCCCTGCTAAACTGCAATAAAGTTCCTTATCAATAAGCGAATCTCTCTGATGATATTGCCATAGATACCTCCAGTATTCATTTGAATGTTGTTGGTAGGCGTTATGTGCAATATTGGAGATAGGTAGGGTCCAAAGTGTAATCTGAACATTGTATATACTGTGTGTAGATGAACGAGAGATAAGTAACCCTTCCAGAAAACTCTGTTCCTCTCTGTTCTTATCCAGCGACTGTGCTATCCCTCTCCACGGTTGATTCAATCCAAATCCGACAATATGGTATCAGAGCAAGGCAAGAAATCGAGCTGGCGTCTTGCTGATTGAAGGTGCTGGGCATCAGAAGGTGAAGGCGGAGGAGCTGGAATCCACTTGCGTTGGTGGCGAGTGGAATCGTCACTGCGGCGGCGGCGCTGGGTGTGTGGTAGATTGCTGCGGTGGCGTCAGGTGTTGTGGCGGTCTGATCAGGCAGCGCAGCAAGAAGCAGCAGGAGGAGAAGGAGTCGTGTGGAGCGCAGCAGCAAGAGCCTGGAGTGCATCGAGGAGCAAGGGTACTACAACAGCTGGGCATCCTTGCCGCTGGATTCAGAGGAAGGGGGAGATCTGCTGACTGCTGGACGCCTTGTGCAGCTCATCTAGGGAAGCAAGATGGGAGAAAACACAGGTACGAAGGGGGTCACGGCTGGGGAGCTTGCAGCTGTTCTGCAGGTGCTTTAAGCAGACAACAAGCGGGGGATTAAGACTGGAAGCTGAGATTAAGGAAGAAATTCATCCTTTGCAGATGCCACTCGTGAAGTTAGAGGGATCTGAGAGCTATGCAAGCTGGGCTGAGCACGCTGAGACGATTTTGGTCCCTAGGAAATTAGAGGGCTACATACTTGGCACAGTTGAGAAGCCAATGGAGGAAAGTTCTAAAGAAGGCCAGAGGTGGAAAATGACTAATGCATTAGTCAGAGCATGGTTGTTGAGCTCTTTGTCACCTTAGATTGCAAAGCAAGTAGAGAGGATTAAGGAGGCGTCTGAAATTTGGAGACTTTTAAAGGGTACCTTTTCAGGAGTTGGCAATGAGATGCTTGCTTGCAGGATTCAAAGGGAACTGCAAGAGTTAAGCCAAGGAGAGAAATCAGTGGTGGACTATGTGTCCGAACTAAAGAGGGTGTGGAGCGATCTTGACTACTACGACCCTGTTGGGATGGAATGTGGCAAATGTGTTGAAATTTTTCACAAATGGACTGAGAAGAGACGTGTGAGGGATTTCCTAAATGGACTGCATTCTAAGTTCGAAAATAGAAGGGCAGCTCTCTATGGTAGTGGCACACTACCGAATCTAGAGCAAGCAATCTCTGCAATATTAAGTGAAGAGACTCGGTTAAAACTGGAGAATAATGGACATGGTGTACATGGAATTTCACAGAGACGCTCAGCCTTACTTGCTACAGAAAGTGGTAATTTTCAACGGCCAGGAACAAACCTGTCTGATAAAACGTGTTTTGAATGTGGCCAACCTGGGCATCTGAGGGTAGCCTGCCCACAATTGATAGGAGGAGGTAGAGGACGAGCCTGGCGTGGCAGAAGCCGTGGGCGCATGTTTGAGGACCGTGGAGGCCGTGGTAGAGGTATGCGACCTATAGGGAGAGCCAATACCTCTGCAGCGAGTGAAGAGGCTTCCCAGATCATAAGTGTGGAGATGGCAGTTGATGATCTAGAGAAATGGCGCCAATTTAAAGAACTTAACATTGGAGAGAGGAAGTCCTCGGAGACATCTCCATTGGCTGCTTCGGCCAACTTTTCGGGTAATAACCTCCATACTCAAAAGTGTAATAATTATGCAAGTGCACCATGGCTTATAGACTCAGGTGCATCTAGACATATGGCTGGCTCTTGTAGAGAATTTATCTATTATGTTGCTGATCAAAACAAAGAAAAAGTGAAATTGGCCGATGGATCAACACAAATGGTTGCTGGGTCTGGAACGGTTAATTGCAATTATAATTTAGCTCTCTCATCTGTTTTACATGTTCCTTCATTCCCAATCAACCTTTTGTCAATAAGCTGCATTACAAAGGACCTGAACTGTGCTGCCATATTCTTCCCTACTTGGTGCATTTTTCAGGAACTTGGGACTGGAAGAAAGCTTGGGATGGGGAGTCTGCGTGATGCACTATATTACTTGGATAATGTTGTATATCCTGCTATGGCTGCTGCTTTACCCCCCTTGCCACTAGAAGAGTTGCTACTCCAACACCGTCGATTGGGACACCTATCTTTTGCTACATTGGGTCAGTTGTATCCTAATCTTTATTGTAAGATCCCCAAGGAGAAACTTGTATGTGATGCTTGTCAGTATGGAAAGCAGACTAGGAGCTCTTATGTGTCATCTGATAATAGAAGTGATGTGCCACTCCAAACCATCCATTCAGACGTGTGGGGTCCTAGTAGAGTGGTGTCCTTAAATGGGTATCGGTATTTTGTCACGTTTATTGACTGTTGTACCAGAACCACTTGGGTCTATGTTCTTCGAAATAAGAATAATGTGTTTGAATGTTTTAGAGATTTTCATAATTTAATCATGACCCAACATAGTGCATATGTGAAGGTACTACGTACTGATAATGGTACGGAGTATGTGAATAAAGATTTTGATGAATATCTATCAAGCTACGGAATTGTTCACCAAACTACCTGTCCAGGTACTTCTGAACAGAATGGTCTAGTGGAGAGGAAAAATAGGCATCTCCTGGAGATTGCACGATGTATAATGTTTGATATGAATGTCCCTAAGTTTTTGTGGTGTGAAGCAGTGATGACTGCAGCCTACCTAATGAATAGGATGCCATCGAGGGTACTTGACTACAAGACACCAATAGAGTGTCTCACTGGGAATACTACATATGTGGTTCCACCGAAGGTATTTGGGTGCACATGTTTTGTAAAGGATTATAGGCCTTCCGTGGGTAAGCTAGACCCAAGAGCATTAAAGTGCATATTTGTGGGATATTCTGGCAAGCAGAAGGGGTATAGATGTTGGTGTCCATCTGAAAGGAGAATGTTCGTGAGTATGGATGTGGTTTTTAGAGAGCAAGAACCATTTTATGGAGAATCAACTGACTTAACTGATGTATTTCCTGATTATTTTACTAATCATAGCTTAGATGCAGAATGTGAGACAGGGGGATAAAGAGGAGGAAGACAATGATACAACATCGAGGAAGGTGATAATTGGAGCAATACCAGTGGGAGATGAGACCGAACAAGAGCAACAAGGGATGCCAAATGAGGCCTCACGGTGGACAAGACCAAATGAGGAACGAGAGATTCAGGTTTATAAGCGAAGGCATAAAATCGGGGAGCAACATGTGCAGGAGGAGGAAACAACTTCACTAGGACATGATTCTGAAGCCCAAGAACAGCCTGACATAGACTCTTCAGCCTCATCCCAGACTCCACATTTACCCTCAAGTAATGATAATACTTCTCCTCAGTATAATGACTTAGATATTCCTATTGCACAAAGGAAGCAGCCTCGTATCAACGCAGGGAAATTGCCCTCAAAATTAGTTCCTTATAATGTCTCCAACTATATATCTTACACATCTGTTGGAACTTCATATAAGTCTTTCATTGCAGCATTGGATGCTGCTGGACCTATTCCACATAATTGGCAAGAAGCAAAACTACGCCCACGTTGGAGAGCAGTGATGCTAGAGGAGATGGCTGCACTTGACAAGAACAATACTTGGGTAATTACCACACTCCCAGCTAATAAGAAAGTTGTAGGCTGCAAATGGGTATTTACTATTAAACAAAATCCGATGGCAAAGTAGAAAGGTATAAGGCTAGACTTGTGGCAAAGGGTTATAGTCAGACTTATGGGGTGGATTATGATGAGACGTTTGCTCCCGTGGCAAAGATGAATACCATTAGAGCATTAATCTCAATTGCAGCAAATAACAAGTGGAAACTCTTTCAAATGGATGTTAAAACGCTTTTTTGCATGGTGACCTGCAAGAGGAAGTATATATGGAAATTCCACCGGGTTTAACAGTAAGGAGACTGAGGGTAAAGTATGTAGACTAAAAAAATCACTCTATGGGTTGAAACAATCACCGAGGGCTTGGTTTGGAAGGTTCCGCAAGGAGATATGTTCTCTTGGATATCACCAAAGTAATGCAGATCACACTCTATTCTTTAGGTACTGTCATAATAGAGTAACTATTCTTGTGGTTTACGTGGATGACATTGTGATTACAGGGATGATGATGATGAGATAAGGAGGTTGAAGAAAATGTTGGCAAAGTCATTTGAAGTCAAAGATCTTGGACATCTCCACTACTTCTTGGGAATTGAGGTAGCATATGGGTCGCAAGGTATATATCTCTCGCAGAGGAAATATGTCCTTGACTTACTTGCTGAAACTGGGATGATGGAATGTAGACCTGCTGCCACACCAATTGAGGCAAATCACCGAATTATGGCAGATACCGGTGATCCTGTTGACAAGGGCCAATACCAACGACTAGTTGGGAAGTTAATCTATTTATCACACACTAGACCTGATATTGCATATGCCGTCAGTATTGTGAGTAGATACATGCATGAACCTCGATCCACCCACTTAGATGCAGCGAATAGAATTTTACGATATGTTAAGGGTTCCCCTGGGAAAGGAGTTCTATTTTCAAACTTCGGGCATCTAAGGATAGAGGGTTATACAGATGCTGATTGGGCGGGGTGCTCTGATGATAGAAGGTCTACTTCTGGCTATTGCATCTTTGTTGGTGGTAATTTGGTTAGTTGGAGGAGCAAAAACCAGAGTGTAGTGGCTAGATCTACAGCAGAAGCAGAACTGCGGTCTATGGCATCTGGCTTGTGTGAACTAATGTGGCTACGGTTGCTACTTACTGAACTCCAAATGTATAAGGGAGAACCCCTTCAGCTCTACTGTGATAACCAAGCCACAATCAATATTGTTAACAATTCGGTCCAACATGATAGAACAAAACATATTGAAATTGATAGGCACTTCATTAGAGAGAAACTAGATGAGGGAACACTGCAAGTTAATTTTGTTAGATCTGGAGATCAACTTGCGGATGTTTTAACAAAAGGTGTTAGTAGTATTGTGTCTTTCATGAAAATATGTGACAAGATGGGGCTTATAAATATTTTCGCCCCATCTTGAGGGGGAGTGTTGGTAGGCGTTATGTGCAATATTGGAGATAGGTAGGGTCCTAAGTGTAATCTGAACATTGTATATACTGTGTGTAGATGAACGAGAGATAAGTAACCCTTCCAGAAAACTCTGTTCCTCTCCGTTCTTATCCAGCGACTGTGCTATCCCTCTCCACGGTTGATTCAATCCAAATTCGACAATAAATGTCCTCAACCACAACTTTGCAATCAGACGCAACAATAACACTTAACACGACTTTCTCCAAGATCAGTCGCCAAAGCCAGGGCTTCGCGGCATGCCATCGCTTCTAGCGAGGCCGGATCCGATACTCCTTGAAAGCAAATGGATGACGTCCCCCAGGAACGAGCCCTCTTGGTTTCTGCATATAGCACTGCTTACTGCTGCCAAGAGGGAGTTAGAAGTTGCTCCGTCCACTTTGATCTTCACAAAACCCTCCCGTGGAGGAATCCAAACTCTATCTGTAACAACCCTGGATTTTTCATTAAAAGAAAAAAAAACTTTTTCACACTGCCAAGTTTTATTTTTATTTTCTTGCTCTGGTTCTATTCCAGCCCATCCCTCTCCTATCCTTCTCCTTAGGCCTCTGTGCTTTGCCCAACAGCCCATTAACCATGTCTGAACGAGTAAATCCTCCATCGACCAAGTCACGCTGCTGCTCTACCAGGGCTCCGCTGCCGCCGCCGCACACCTCGGGCATGCGTCGCTGTATCCTTGCGCAGTCCTGCACACTCTCAGTGCCGCACTGCACAGGCACGCCCGCCTGGTCGCCGAGACGCCCGACGCCGCCACGACCATGCCGCGCTGGAGGACATGCACCTGGAAGCCAATAACACTCGGTCTTCTGCCTTTTGGAAAGGGATCATGTGGGCTGCGTCTGCGACTAAAATGGGGTATAAATGGAAAGTGGGGAATGGGAAGAAAAATTTATTCGGGAAGATGTGTGGCTTGGCCACTGTTCCCTTGCAACCATGTTTTGGGAGCTTTACGTGATAGTTAATGAATTGATGTTCTATCTCTGAGGTTTGGGATGGAAACAATCTGAAGTTTACTTTTAGGCGTACGTACAGTTGATACTCGAACCTTGGACCGATGGTTTGAATTGGTGGCCCATATGGAAAACGTTCAGTTAAGTGACAAAGATGATTGCCCCACTTGGGTTTTTCATCCTTCTGGTCAATATACGGTTAAATCCTTTTATGCCATTGTGAATAACCACGGGTTTGTACCTGTGCACACTCCAGCTGTCTGGAGCCTGCACATACCCCGAGAATTCACATATTCTTATGGTTAATTACTTATTAATGATAGGATTTTAGCCAGAAACAACCTTAATAGACGTCGACCAGTAGAGTACTTAACTTGTTTGTTTTGTGCTGAACTGGAGACGGTTCATCATTTGTTTTGTGAGTGGGTGGTTGCTAAAGCTCTTTGGAGCGTATTTCTGAATGCCTTGGTGTTAGCATTGGGAGCAGCATAGAGTCTATTGCTAGATGGTGGCTGAGTGAGAAGAACAGATCGGTTATTAATATTTTCTCCTCTGCTACACTTTAGAATCTTTGGAATGTGAGGAATGAAATGTGTTTTCAGGGTTTAGGTGGCTAGGTGTCAAAGAAATCTTGCATGCATTCCCGGTGTTCCGGAATGCTCGAGAACCAAGAATGATCAGCTACATGGAGAAAGGTTTGTTTTAACTTTTGCCTGAGTGAAGCAATGCAGGGCTAAGCTAGATGCCAACGGAGGGCATTTTCAATGAGTAATCATTTGCTAAAGTGCACTAAGCGCGCAGAATCACATCGCACAGAGACATCTACTGGTACATGGGACTTGAAATTAACAGTACATACAGGCCGAATTTAGACGGAATAGACCATGCTCGTCGACCACGGCAACAACATTAGGGGTCCAGGGGACCATCATTCATACATGGTGCTGAGAACGCAGTACGTTGCATGCGGCATCACATCACATGGACATCTAGTGGTGAAATGGGGCCGTAATTTAGCAGTGAACGGGATGAATCTAAACAACTGAGCATCGTATTTACACTGAAAACATATAGAAAAACTTGTGTCATTGCAAAATGGGACATTTTCTGCAAGAATCATGGCCATTGCTATTCGTAAAAGCTCGGGACACAAAATTACATGGCATGTTTCAGTAACTGGGGTTGCAAAAGGGGACTTTTTTACAGCAACTGTAGCATTCCGCTGCATGCACTCATATTATGGTTTTGTTAAAGATGTAGCTATCCAGAACTGGAACTCAGAATATGCTTTCCTGCTGTGGCCATGTCAGCAATGGCAAGTTTCTACTTAAAAATACTTCTGCGCATCAATAGAGGTTAGGTTAAATTACTTGAAAATTATATGCATTCCTGGAGTCTCAGAGGGCCCAAGAACCAAGAATAATCGACTCCATGGAGAAAGCTTTGTTCAACCTCTGCCTGAGTGAAGCAATGCAGGGCTAAGCTAGATGCCGTGGGCGGATATTTTCAGTGGGGAGTCATCATAAACGTGCAGTAAGCACACAGCATTCACATTGCATAAACATCTAGTGGTGCATGGGACTGAAACTAGCAGCGAACAAAGGGACTTTTTTTTTACGGCAAACAATATACTTAATATTTTGGTTTTGTTAGAAAATTGCAAGGGAAAATATAGAGTAAAAAAGTACAAGACATAGCCTAAATGAAACCAGCTATGCAAGGCTGGGAGTCAGAACATGCTTTCCTGATGGCCTATGGTTGACCATGGCAAAAGTTATTCCTTTTGAAAATACTTCTGCACATGGATTGAGGATAGGTTCAATTCCTTAAAAAACATACATTAATTCCTGGTGTTCCGGCATGCCCGAGAACCAAGAATGATCGACTACATGGAGAAAGGTTGGTTTTTACTTCTGCCTGAGTGAGCTAGATGCTGAGGGAGACTTTATCGAAAAAAGATGCTGAGGGAGGGCATTTTCAGTGAGGGATCGTTGGTCAACGTGCACCAAGTCCAAGCGCGCAGCATCACATCACACAGAGACATCTAGCGGCACATGGGACTTGAAATTAACAGCACAGACGACGAAAAATTAGACCGAATAGAGCACGCTCCACCACGGCAACGGCATTAGGAAATCATCAGTCATACATGATGCTGAGAAGTGAGAATGAAGTATATTGCAGGCGGCATCGCATCACATGAACATCTAGTGGTGAAACGGGACCGAAATTTAGCAGTGAACGGGATGAATCTAACCAATTGAGCACGCACAGGTGCACAACCAAAGCGACAGTCGGAGACAGGGGGACAAACCCTAGGCGGAGAGGGGGCGGGACGAAGTACCTCGCATCGTTGCTGGTCGCGGGTGGCGAGCCACCGGAGCTGGCAGTCGTCGTGGACGAAGCGGATGCCGCCACGGCAGCCGCACAGGTGGCGAAGGGGGCGGCCCGCCTCGGCGGGGAGGCGGCAGATACGACACTGGTCATCCCCCTCCTCCTCCTCCTCCTCCTCTTCTTCGTCTCCGGGGCCGTCCGCCGCGGGAGCTCCGTCGGAGAAGCGGGGGCGGCGGCGACCATGGCCCCCCGCCGTCGACTGGGTTTAGCGCGGGGATTAGTGTTCTTTTTTTGTAATTTGCGACAGACGGCCGAGCGAGATTTTAGCCTGCGTCTTTCTTACTGGGCCGTTTCTCCCTCTTGGCCCCTTCTTGCCCAAAATAGCCCAACTTACTTTGGCAACCTGACTTTGCCAAAAAAAACTTTAATTACTAGATTAAAACAATCTTTAAATATTTTGTTAAAGAAGTATTTGTCCATGCTTTGGTTAGTTATTAAGAAAGGAAATATAATATTTTTTATTATTAAAGGAAGCAAAATGTGGGTTTTCCATGAGACCTATGATTTCGGCAAACCCCACGTGTGTTTTGACTTGGTTTGATTCGGCGAGGCGTACATCGATGTGACTTCCTGTTATCGGTTTGTTTTAATTCCCTTTGATCATTTCAGAAGAAGTTGAAGTGTGTTCGCATTAGATCGGATTTGAGCAAATGTGAACTCGAAGGGTGTGAGGCCTATGTCTACGCTCGAGTTTGATCTTATTGGAAACAAATTGACCAAGATATTATCCGGATTTTGGTTTCATTGATTCCAAAAGGTTGGCTTTCCCTTTGGAAGGTTCAAATGGTATTCTGGACAATTAGATCTTAAGTAAGAAAAAAGTTTTTTGCTATGAGAAATAGTCCATTCTTATAGGCTATAGCCTCTTAGCGTACGTTTTCTTCTTCTTTTGGACTAGCTAAGGTGTGTAAGTTTTTTACTGAGACAAGGGGGTGTAAGTTTTAAAATCATTGTGACCCCTCGGTATGGTCAAGGCACAATATTTTAACTTATTCTCTCACGCATTGAGGTAATTATTTTTGATGGTTTTGGTTATTCCTATATTGGTTGAGTGCAGACAAATGCTTTTTAAAAAATTGAAAATAATATTATAAGATGTTTTGAGCACCTCAATGTGGACTAGATATGGACAGAAATCAATGAATAGACACACTAAAATACATCTAGATACGTACGAATCAAGAAAAAACTAAAAGGCTTATATTTAGAAACAGTGAGTATTTATCAAGACATGTAATTTCTCAAAGCATATGCATTGTCAGCCGGCAAAGAAAAACTGAATTCATGTGTTGCATTTGTGACTAGTGGCGTCATGGCACCAAAGTCCCAAAGGTAACTTGCAATCGAATACACATTTTCTCAAATCATGTACTGACACAGAGAAGTCTCGAGAAAAATCAAGGCACTACAATTTTAAGAAAGAAAATTGAACCATGTTTAAGGCAACCAAGAGAAAATTCGTCTTGTTTCTCGCCAGCCCATCCTACCAGCGGTTGACCATACAGCAATCCTGAGAACGCCATACAGGAAATGGCAGAAGAATTTACAAATATCGATGGCTTACAGACGAGCCATGGCGTCGGGAGGAATATTGTCAAGTCAAACGGACCAAGACTACTCTACAATATCATTGGGACTACAATCCACATGCAAAATCGCATCAAGTTTCACCAGAAATTTATCTGCCTGACATCATCCCATTTGATCGCAGCCCGTAAAGTATGTCAATATGTATTCCTTCACAATGCATGCTACCTGTGTCAGTATCACCCAATCCATGTTTGAACTAACTACTGGAAACAGAGCCCTCGGAGAAGACTCTTCAGCTAGTGTCAGCAACATCTTCCAACCTCCGCCCGGTGGCGTAGCGGTCATCCCGAATAGAATCATGGAGACGGGTGAAGAACACCTTGGCAAGACAGCAGAGCACAAAGAAGGCGAGGCTGCCCAACCATGCAAAATGGTGAACCGTTGAGCTCACCACGACAGAGTAGCCCAATCTTGGGAAGATGCCCTTCGCAAGGACATAAGGAACACCCAGGGCAGTGAGTAGCTTCGTGGCCATAGGCAACAATTCATTTTGCAGCAACCATATCAGTTTGACTCTTTTAAGGTTTATCCTTGCCCACCAAATCTCCCCGTCCCAACTTCCATCGACGATATAGGCCATGCAAGGGAGCAAAGGTTCGATCCTTCTCCAAGGACCCTTCATCAACAATAAGAACATACCAGTTAAATACTTCCTAAGTTTATCCAACTATATATAACCTAATTTAGAGAATTTTGAGTAGCTGCATTCTACCCCAGAAGTGTGCCCAGTTGCAAGACCAGTCCCAATAAGAACTCACCATGGGGCAGACAGTGAGAGTTGTGACGAGTGTTTCAGGTGACATAGGATACAGGAGGAAAACTATATGAGTTCAACAATGGAAAGGACTGGGTGGTAGGTACAAAAGATACCGTGGCTATAAGCAAAACTTTAGAAATGGGATAGACTAAACTCAAAAAATGCACAGCCATGATGGCCTTCCCTAGAAAAATGAAAATATGGAAGCATCTATTATGGTAATTCGCTTCTTGCAACCAGTACAATCTGAGTGTCATCTAGCAATTCTTCGCGATATAATCATGCCTAGTTTGGTAGATATAGGATAATAACATAAGTTCTGAGGTCAGCAAATCGACACTAGAAGTTGCAACTCACCAAGTTGAGCTCAATATTCTGGAATTGCCGCCCCAGGAACCAAGTGCAGAAAAATCCTAGAGCTGGAACATCATCATCAGGCCCGGTGAAGGGTGATAGCAATGATAAATCAACTAGCAAGCCGATCAATAGAGGAATGATGAAAATCTGGAAATGAGAGCTTTAAGTTACTGAGCAGTGTCATAAAATAAAAAGTATATATAAATGAAGGCACTTCGAGTAAATTCCTCACCCATATGAAGAAAAGAAGATGCATCTCCAAAGCTAGAAGGTGTTTCATCCCAGAAGTCAGGCAGGCAAATGAATCTCTAGTGGCGGCAATTACAGTTGATATGATGCAAAATCCAATAGAAACAGCACACAGATCTACAAGTAAAAATTTACACACTTAAGCCCGAACAATATAAAATATTTACTTCTATTGTGAAGCAAGCCTGTCGATCATCTCAAACAATCATTACCATTAGACTTCAATCGACCAGCCACTGGCAGCTGAGGGATGGCAAACAAAAATCTACGCCCAACTAAGATTGAGAAGAAAAGCATGACAAAATTGAATATCACAACAGTCAAGCATGTAAGCACCACCCGTGGCATTATTCCAACAGCGACCAATCTCCTGGTACAATGCGGAAGAAGCGTAAGCATCTACACAAATAATTGTGCAGCCAACAACTCTGACATTGCAAAAGGCTTTATTTAACTGAATGATAAAGATAGATTGTATTACAAAATGGACTAAGATGCAGTCAGGCTAAAAGATGTGCAGATTGTGCAGTTCCCTAACCGAACAAAACAGCAAGTGCTGACCTCTGATCCTTAACTTCATCGTTGCTACCGTACTGGTCTTTTGGTGCAACAATGTTCACCAGAGCCTCTCCAGTAATGCCAAACCAGCACAGTGTTACCCTCTCCACTAGCCACTCAAGGTATAAGACCGCATTGCCAATGAGAAACTTCAGATAATGAATACCAGAGAGTGACTCTGCACAGTATCTCAGCCCTTGCCAAAATGGTGTGCCTTCCACGGGACGGTCAAAGTAGCTACGATTCACAAATATTAAGATAGATGTGCTGAGTCACCAAAAACTGGAAGATACATCAGATGAAAAGCAAGAACAGAATACTTACGTGATATCTAGTGGGAACACCTCAGGTACCAATTGGACAGCAATTTTAACAGGAACAAGAATGGCCAGAACAACAAACATAATGTCGACAAAAAGACCAGGAACATGAACATCATGGTTGTCGGGGGGCTACCCCCGGGTAGGGTAAGTTGTGGTGTAAAGAGCTCTAAAGAGTGGACCGGATCAAGGTCAAACCGGGTCAACCAAGCCCCGGAGGGACCGAGACATGGCGTAATACAAACCGGCTTATGACAACCGAGTCTCTTAGGCCGGGTTATGTTAGTTGAGTCACATTAACCGACATATCACCGTCGGTCTGCTCTTGTTTATCCTCATGTGCAGGAAAGGGACGAAGATGATCCGGCACATACTTGCCGGGTCAAGGAAGGAAACCAGGCATATCCATGCCGGGTTAAGGAAGAGAAGAAATCTTACCACGGATAGGAACTCAAGGGCTTTTGTCTTTTCGCCTGGCAGAGGAGCACGCCTGGCCGGAGAACCCGGAGCCTGACAGACCGACATCCCAGGATGGGACAGCCCGGATAAGCTGGGACAAGACAGAAAGGGTCCTGTCATGGCAGAGACGACCCGGAGATCCCGGAGGCGTGGGTCTCCTGCAGGAATCCCGGAGATCTCTGCAGGAGCACATGTTGCCACCGTGGAGGACAGAGCCGTTGCCACCAGGACTGCTATAAGTACCCCTGTACCTCCTCCTGCGTGAGGGACGGAAGAAGAAAGAGCTCATTTGCCCCCTTTGTGTTTAGCTTCATCTTCTACCTCGTACCACTGTTCATAGTCTAGCAATACAGCTCAAGGAGCAGATCTTGTACTTGTGCTTGTGCTTCACCCATATACATCGAGAGGCAGGCAGGAGTAGGGGTGTTACCTCCTCACGAGGGCCCCGAACCTGGGTAAATCGCGTGTGTGTGCTTGTGTGTTCTTGGTTCGATGTTCGTCCGTGCGCGCTTCTCAGCGTGCAAGCCCTCCCCGGATACCTCCAGCGTCCTTTCGGCCCCACACTTAGCCATACCTATGGCATCTGCCGTGACACCACCACGACAGTTGGCGCCCACCGTGGGGCCAGCAGCGGCGCTGGCTGGAGTCTTCATCCGGACGGGTTCCATCACCACCTCCGGCGAGCGTGTGCTCAACGGGTTGGTGTGCAAGCTCGGCGACATGCACTTCGTCAGCGACAACGCCGGTTGTTTCGGTGGCAGGCCTCTCCCGGTCAACGGCTGCCTCATCGCCTTCGGCTCCCTCCACACCTATGTCGCCACCGAGCTTGTCCGCAAGTATCCCGCGCGGGTGCTGGAGGCAGAAGATCCTCCTACTCTTTGTGCGGCTCGCGGTCGGCGTATCACTTGCCCCGAGAGCTGCGCGGAGGTCATGATGACCGGAACTGCGGCTGGAGCTGGTCTGGAGGATGATGCCGAGACTCCGGAAAAATCGGCTAGGACGGCCAGGCCGCCCCTGGAGAGGGTGACCCGGGAACAGGGCGGCACGTCCGCGGTCAGGCCTCTTCCTCTGGATAAGGTGATCGAGAGACTCGCCATTCCTATAGTACCTGGTACGGGTGTAGCCCTGACCGAGGAAGAGTTAGAGCAGCAGCGCAAGGACCTGCATGCTGAGGCCTTGGAAATGGCCAAGACTAGAGAGGAGTTTGATAGATCAATGCGTGAGTATAACAAGGCTCATGGCCTTGATGCTGCTCGCATGGCTGATGTGCGTAAGAGAGGCAAAGGCCTCAATGTAGAGATGGCAAGGGATGGTAGATCCTGGTCAAGTACGACTCGGGTAACAGCAGCTAAGCCGAATTACAGCTCTCCTGCCAAGACACTTAGAGCTGCAGAGGCAGCAAGAGCTGAGCTAGCCGGTTTAACCGGCGAAGCTTACCAGAAGCAACAAGCAAGAGTGCATGAGTTGGTGGCAATAGCCAACCGACAGAATGAAGCATGTTTGAAGGGCAACACAATGGCTGGGGGTTCCCAGATTGTACACTCGGCTAAGGCCGGTAGTCAGAGGTCCAAAGGTCAAGCTTCCTCGCCGCATCCGAGTAGAGATCGTAACCCGAGTGTAAACTCGGGAAAGAACAAGCAGATCCAGACCTACAATCCGGACTATGCTGAAAAGCAAATGGCTGGGCAGAACGGTGCAGGCCGGGCTAGGAGTAACCCGGCTCAGGGAAATCCGGGTCAGGGGAATCCCAATCCAGCTGGCCGAGGTCAACCACCTCGGTATCCGACTCAAAATCATGGTCAGCAACACCCGAATGTTGCGCATGTTCAGGAACCGCAAGGTGTTGACCAGAGGAACAATATGTATGATGATGGCACCGGATATCAGAGATATGACAATGCACTGGGAGACAGGTTAGGACCGCGCATGTTGGCGCCGGGTGATGCACGCATCAAGTTGGACAGGCTCCATTGGTCTGAGATACTGCAAGAGCAGGGCCCACCTGGACCTAAATGCTTCGGGCCCCGAATCATGGGGGAGCCATCAGTGCCGCACTTCCAGTTGCCCCGAGGTTCAAAGACCTATGATGGTAACTCCAAGCCAGAGGACTGGCTGTCGGATTATCTTTCGGCAGTAAATGTGGCCGGAGGAAACCGCCGGTGGGCTATGGGATATATACCTCAGATGTTGGAGGGACCAGCTCGAATTTGGCTGAACAATTTGAGCGAGGGCAGTGTCAACTGCTGGCTGGATTTTGAAGAAGCCTTTGTGAGTAACTTCTCTAGCACATACAAGAGGCCGAATCGGCCACAGCAATTGGCTATGTGTGTGCAGAGGCAGAATGAGACTGACCGAGACTACTTGACTCGGTGGAGCACAGTGCGCAATTCCTGCGAAGGAGTTGTGGAGGCGCAGGCCATCTCATGGTTTGCCCAGGGATGCCGACATGGCTCCATGCTGTGGCAAAGATTACAAAGGGAGATGCCAGCCACTTTGGCCGAGACAATTCGAATTGCAGACAGTTATGCACTTGGAGATCCAATGCAACCTCTGCTCAACGCGGCTGAGCCGAGTCGACGAAACCCGGGTAACAGCAGACCCGGACAGTTCGGGCCTAATGATAGCCAGAACTTTGGACACAAGAGAAGGGAAGATCGGCCGGATTTTCGGTACGGGTCAAACATGGTTGCTGCGGTAGATCAAGAGCAACCGAGTGCTGGTAGCAGCCAGAGGCCGAAGAACAATGGCCCATCTTGGGGCCAGAACCAAGAGGGAAAGAAGCCCTGGGGCCAAGATACACAACTGCCTGCCACTTATGAGGCAATGCTGGATGGACCATGCAGATACCACACCAATGATAAGCGTGGGCCAGCACATCACTCGACTCGGCAATGCAGTTGGTACCATAGGACTGGTCGGATCAGGAAATTACCTGGGGGATAAATGATCACCCCCGAATCATGCCAACCCCAGGAGGTTATGCTCTGGTAGTGGACCCAACATTTATTGGGCCCAACCAGAATGTCAGATTCAGCAAGGTTCTGATTGACAATGGTAGCAGCATCAACATCATGTACCGAGACACGATGGTGAAGTTGGGTATCACTGCCAACATGTTGTTACCTACCGACACAACTTTTCATGGTATAGTGCCTGGTGTCTCATGTGCACCTATGGGCAAGATGTGGATTGATGTATGTCTCGACACCAAAGAGAACTCCAGGACCGAGACTGTCCTATTCGAGATAGTAGACCTCGAGAGTCCATACCATGCTTTACTCGGCAGGCCAACTCTGGCCAAATTCATGATATCCACCCACATGGCTTACCTGAAGATGAAGCTGCCAGGACCGAATGGTATCATTACCATTGCGGGTAACTACAAGAGCTCCATCGAGTGTGCCTCGGCTGGCTCTAACTTGGCTGAGTCTCTAATCATAGCTGCGGAGAAGAAAAAGATGAAGCAAGTGGTGGCCATGGCTCAAGCTGCACAGCTCGGCATGCCGGGAATGGCCCACATGGAGCAAAATGCGGCGTTCGAGGCGCCCAAGGAGACCAAGAAGATCACTGTTGACCCGGAGCACCCCGAGCGCAAGGCTATCATAGGGAGCGGGTTAACGGAGAAATAGGAAGGCGAGCTCATCCAATTCCTCCGTGAGAACCGGGACATCTTTGCATGGTCGAATCATGACCTGGAAGGTGTTCCGAGGGAGTTGGCTGAGCACTCATTATTTGTGAGGCCCGAGATGAAGCCTGTGAAGCAACCGATGCGGCGACTTTCAGACGAGAGAAGGCAAGTGATACAAGATGAGCTGACCCGGCTACTGGCAGCCGGATTCATCATGGAGTACTGCACCCGGACTGGTTGTCTAACCCAGTCCTGGTAGAGAAGAAAAAGGATGACCCAAATGTAGCCAAAGTGTGGCGTATGTGTATTGATTACACGAACCTGAACAAAGCATGTCCTAAGGATCCATTCCCGTTGCCTCGGATAGATCAAGTGATCGATTCCACAGCCGGGTGTGAGCTGTTATCCTTTGTAGATGCTTACTCTGGTTTTCACCAGATACCGTTAAATCCGGATGATCAAATGAAAACTGCATTTATCACCCCGTATGGGGCTTATTGCTAACGTGTCATGACATTCGGTTTGAGAAATGCCGGTGCTACTTATCAAAGGTGTATGCAAAAATGTTTGCAGAATCAAATAGGAAAAATGTGCAGGTGTATGTCGATGACATAGTCATAAAAACTAAAGAGAAATCAACCTTGATCGATGATCTAAGAGAAACATTCGCAAATTGTGAAAATACCGGATGAAACTTAACCCGGATAAATGCACATTTGGTGTACCAGCAGGAAGTTACTCGGTTTCCTTGTATCTAGCCGAGGTATCGAAGCTAATCCGGTAAAGATTCAGGCTATCGAGAATATGAGGTTGCCTCAAAATCTTAAAGATGTGCAAAAATTTATGGTTGTCTTGCATCCCTAAGCCGGTTTGTAAGCCGGTTAGGAGAAAAGGCCTTGCCCTTGTATCAATTGATGAAAAGAACCAATAACTTTGTGTGGACCCCACAGCAAATGCGGCTTTTGCCGAGTTAAAAAAGATGTTGGTCACTGCTCCGATACTTGCTTCCACTGCCCAAAGAGCCGATGTTGCTCTATATTGCAGCCACAAACCGAGTTGTGAGTGCTGTAGTAGTGGTGGAGCGGGAAGAAGATGGAAAAACCGTGCAGAGGCCGGTGTATTATCTGAGTGAGGTGATATCGACATCCAAGCAGAATTACCCTCATTACCAGAAGATGGTGTATGGTGTATATGGCAGCCAAGAAGTTGAAGCACTACTTTCAGGAACATCCAATAAGGGTGGTGTGTGAAGCTCCTATCTCGGAGATCATCGGATGCAAAGATGCAAATGGCCGAGTTGCCAAATGGGCAATCGAGTTATCCCCTTACACTCCACAATATGAGAGAAGAGATGCAATCAAATCTCAGGCACTGCCGGATTTCCTTGTGGATTGGGCTAAGATGCAGTATGAGCCACCAGCCCATGACCCGAATTACTGGACAATGCATTTTGATGGATCCAAGACAAAGATTGGTTTGGGTGCAGGAGTAGTTCTTACCTCACCGAAGAAGGATCAACTGAGATATGTGCTGCAAATTCATTTCACCGCATCCAATAATGTAGCCGAGTATGAGGCACTGATCCATGGGCTTAATGTGGCCAAGGAAGTGGGGATCCGCCGAATTGAGTGCTTCGGTGATTCGGCTCTGGTTATACATCAAACCTCGGGAAATTGGGATGCAGTGGATGCCAACATGGCATCATATCGATTTCATGTCCAGAAAATTTCGGGATTTTTTGAAGGATGCGAGTACACACATATACCTCGGGCAGAGAATGAAGCTGCCGATGTACTATCCAAACTCGGTTCATCCAGAGATCCAATTCCACCCGGAATAGCTTTGGAGCATTTGAGAAAGCCGTCCATTAAGCCATCGCCAGAATCCGAATCAATTTATATCCCGCCGATGCCAAAATCAGATGCAGTTCCAATGGATGTTGATGTCGGTTATGTCGGGGATAACTCGGGGACTGCCAAGCAGAACCCGGGGACTGACGAGGAAATGTCGGACGAGCCAGGGATGCTGAGCCAATGGATATAGATATGCCATTTCCTGTAAGACCTGTCCCGGAGTGGGCACAGCCTATAATGACATATCTTGTTGATGGGAGCCTGCCGGATGATAGAACCGAGTCTAGGCAAGTGTTGAGAAGAGCAAAAGCATACACCATCATCAATAAGGAGTTGTACAAGAGAAGCACAACCACAGTGCTGCAGAGGTGTGTTGACCCGGCAGAAGGAGAAGAAATGCTCCTAGAGATTCATCAAGGGGAGTGTGGGCATCATGCCTGCTCAAGGGCCTTGGTGGCCAAAGTATTTAGGCATGGGTTCTACTGGCCCACTGCTTTGCAACAAGCTGAAGACATAGTCAGAAAGTGTGAAGGATGTCAGAGATTTGCAAAAAAGATTCACATGCCAGCCTCGGCACTCAAGACAATTCCAATCACTTGGCCTTTTGCTGTTTGGTGCCTTGACATGGTGGGAGAATTCAAGCCAGCCCGAGGTAACATGACTCATATACTGGTGATGGTGGACAAATTCACCAAATGGATAGAGGTAAAGCCAATCCGGAAATGTGATGGACATACAGCAGTAACTTTCTTGAAGGACATAATTCTGAGATATGGTTATCCACACAGTATCATCACAGATAATGGAACCAACTTTGCAGTGGGAAAATTTGCTCGGTTTTGTGCCGAGAAGAGAATTAAGCTGGATGTAGCTGCAGTTGCACACCCACAGGCAATGGGATGGTAGAAAGATCAAATGCCTTGGTACTAGATGGCATAAAGGCTCGGTTAATTGCACCATTGTTACGCACTCCGGGTTGTTGGATAGATGAGCTCCCAGCAGTATTATGGGGTCTCAGGACCACACCGAATCGATCGACTGCTACACACCATTCTTTCTGGTTTATGGAGCAGAAGCTGTTCTGCCAACCGACATACAATATGATGCACCAAGAGTGACAATGTACACTGAAACCGAGGCAAAAGAAGCCCGGGAAGACGGTGTTGACCTACTTGAAGAGGCACGAGAGCTGGCCTTATCTCGGTCAGCAATATACCAGCAAAATCTCCGACGCTATCATAGCCGGAAGATCAGCCCTCGGGTGTTCCAAGAGGGAGATTTGGTACTGAGGCTGGTGCAACGCACTGCAGGCCGACATAAGTTGACACCTCCATGGGAGGGACCGTTCATTGTGAGCAAGGCTCTGCACAATGATTCATACTATCTTGTAGATGCACAGGAACCGATGAAGCACAGGATGGACAAATCCGGAGAGGAAACTAAGCGTCCATGGAATATAGCTCTACTCCGACCCTTTTACTCATAAAGGGTGCAGTGTATGTATCTCGGTTTCTATATGAATGAAATGTCGGCACCCCGAATCAAAACTCGGGGACTGCCTCGTCTATATGCTTGTGTCATCTGTTGTTTTTTCATTTATGTTTTTCCTATGCTGGATGATTTGAAGCCTTGCGTCAAAGTTCAAAGTACTGTATGCTATCTTATTGTGATCTTGTGACTCGACTGACAAACGCCAAAAAAGGCAGTCAAGAGCTGAGGTGATGGTTCGTAGTGAACATGAAAATGAACTCGGAGACTCGGCCAAAAATGATTCGGCATAGCTTGTTTACTAACCCTGTTTTTATATTTGTTTATGTCGGGTGACTTTAAACCCCAACTCGAATGTTATGAAGTATTGTATGCTATAATTCCTATCTTGTGACTCGACTGTCGAACACCTAAATGGTAGACAAGAGCAAAGATTGATGAGTATAGTGAACAAGAAAATAAACTCGGGGACTCGGTTTAAATTGATCCAACATAAACCTCGTCTTGTTCGAATTAAGCAAAATAAAAATAGTCTCGGAGGAACTTAAAATGTATATTACATCTGCACCCGGCATTCCGGGGATTTAACAGTTTGAATTCATGTAAGTTAAGCAGCGACTTCGGAGGAAGGAGCAGCTTTGGTTGCAGGGGCAGACCCGGATGACGCAGGAGCCTCGGTGGAAGGAGGAACCTCGGTTGAAGGAGCAGCCTCGGTTTCAGGGACAGACCCGGATGAGGGAGCAACCTTGATTGAAGGAGGAACCTCGGTTGCAGGAGTAGCGTTGGTCACCGGAGTAGTAGACTCGGGGGCAGTTGGAGTAATCTTGCTGCTTGCCGATGCATCGATAAGATCAGACATTGTCTTCAAGGAAATATCGGTAGCACTTTGTTTGGCCGAGTCAACCACTGGCTCTTTGGAGATCTCGGCAGTGGATGGTTTCGCGGTCTTAGCCGAGTCATCGGGAGTTGATGACTCGGAGTCAGAATCGCCGTATTCTTGCTCAGAGTCACCTTCAGCGTTGACCTCCTCTTCTTCTTCATCTTCGTCATCCGAGTAAACCACACCAGGTTCAACAGACCGAGTATTGGCAAACCTGGCCATGAAGGTAGCAGCTTCCTCACGCTTCGCGATCAATGCCGGGTCAGTAGCCCATGGGGAACCATCGCGAAGGGTGCGCAAGCCGTCGAGGTTAATTTCCTCATACCAGGACATCAGAAAAAGCAAGGCTGTGTCGGCCCCGGCACGAGCAGAAGAAGACCTCCATTCCCTTAACCGAGTCTCGGTTTGCTGCAAGCATGTGGACAACTCAGCAATGGTCTTGACACTGGGAGATTCGGGCCACAAGACATTGTAGGCTCGGATACTGGCATTAAGAAGCTCGACGCCGATGCTCTTCAAAGGAGAAATGCGAGCTTGGAGTGCGATCAAGTGATCGTCGATGTCCCAAGCCTCGGTAGCGGAACTCCAGATGCCTCGGCCCTCCTAGCTCGGGCCTTCTTCACAGTGTTGGCTGCTGCAGCTTGGTAGTGCTCAAAGTGTTCTGAGAGCAAATAGGCTGACACCGAATCAAATGAGACACCGACACAAAGTTTCATGAGAAGATATAAACAAAAAGGATATGATTCGGAGAACTTACTGTCCATTTCGGCATTAAGTTTGGTGAGCTCAGCCAGCCACTTGGCAGCATTTGCCTTGAGGGCATCCGACTCTTCTGAAGCTTTGGTAGCCTTAGCCTCGCATGCAGTGATGTGCGCTTGAATCTTCTGGTCACTAGCGGCACGCTTCTCCAAAGCTGTCTTGAACGTGTTCCTCTCCTTTTTCAGTTCAATCTTCTCCTTCTCGACCCGGCCAATCTCCCGCTTGAGCCGAGTCACCTCGGACTGTTCTTCTTTAAGAGCACGCTTATGCTCTGTTTCCTTCTTCTTCATTTCCTCCTGCTGGTTCTGGAAGGAGAGTTTAAGCGCCCGGTGCTCCAAGGCAAGAAGGAAAGATGTTAGTAAGGGTAAAAAGAATCTCGGGGACTGGAGCCCGAGATTGATAAAAGATCATACCGAATCAGCTAGACATGAAACTCGGGGACTGGTTGTCCGAGTTTAATGTAAGCTCATGCCGGGTAAACTCGACATGAGACTCGGGGACTGGGAATCCCAGTACTTTTAACAAGTTAAGATTAAAATGATCAAGTTTTTGAAGATTCGCGCCGAGTTACCTATTACTCGGGCGAGTATCAGTTACTCAGCCCGAATCTCGGGGACTGTGGATGGTGTGACTATTGATCATTTTAGAGCAAGTGCTAAGTTCCGAGAGATTTACCTCGACAACCCTGCTGGCCTGAAGGGCCGAGACCTGCATGGAGTGTAGGGATTGTGCAACCAGGCCGGGCCAACCGGGTGTGGATTTGCCGGAGTAGAAGAAACTTCACTCGGGTCCGCGGCGTTTGATGCATGTAAAATGCATACATGAACTTTGCACTTTAATTGCTTATATTCCAATCATATTTGCATCATATAAGGGTTATATCAATGTTTTATCATGATTTTGGGAATATTCAATTTCCTATTTTTATGGAATTAACCCTGCACAGGCAGAAAACCCCGTTTTCTTATTTTAATGTTTCAGGGACCCAAACGTCAACGAAATCACCTGGAAATTTACGGGCGTCAATATTTGGAAGGAAGAAGACCTGTGGGCGAAGGAAGCGAACAAACGGAGGCCGAGGCCAAACGGGGGTGGCCCACGCGGCCAGGTACTGTGGCCGCGTGGGGCCCACCGTTTGGCCTCGTGGCTCCGTTGCCGTCGATCTTCGCTCCACCGACATCGTCTTGACCTAAAAACGCCTATAAAAAAGGTCCCCCGACGTTCTCTGGAAGGAGCGCCGCACAAACACAGAAACACCGAAACGGAGATCAGGAGCTGCAGATTGGAGGGGGAAAACTCCGGCGGGGCGCTGCCGGCGTGGTCTCCATCTTCTCCATCGACTTCTCCACCGTCTCCATGATGAAGAGGGAGTAGTCCACCTCTGGACTATGGGTTTGTGGAAGTAACTTATGTATCTCTCCTCTCTTGAGCTTCACTAATTAGCACCGTATGAGCTGCTGAACATGATTACGGTCACCGTTGTAATACCTTTGTGGTGGATCTTTATGAGTTAATATATGTTTGAGATTGCAATGTTTGTTTCAGTTATGAGTATAGATGCATATTATGTACCCCGTTCTTGTCTACTTGTTTTGATCAAGCATGTTTATGAGAGCGTGTGTGGGGGAACGTGTGCATTAGTTGGAGTAACGGGGGGTGGCTAGTGCAGTGAACGTGAGAGAAAGTTCTGCGATCCACTTTGGTATCTTTACCTTACTTTGTTGCCTCACTAGGGATAAACTAAAATACCATGCTACCGGGGATGTGGGCGTGACCATTGCCACTACTCCATGACTAGATCTAGCATGTTCTTATTTTCACTTCATGTCATGATACTTAATGCTATACTCTGAGTTATCTTAATTACTGAGGTGTTATGATTTAGTTCGCATCTTGGTGGAGTATAAGAGAGGTTAATAACCAAAAGATCTCTATGTTAGGACGTGATGCCCATATATCTAAGTAACTTGTTATCAAACCCTGTGTTGCAATCTCATATGTTAACTTGTGTGTTCCATTGTCTACCACTTTATAAAGAGAGAGTGCATTTGTGAAACCATGAACCCCAGTCCATTTTTAATCATAAGAAACACCTTTCCAACACCATATACCACTTTTCTATTTTCAGCCATCATTAAATCCGAAAATACAAAAATACTTTTCATCTTGCATACATCATTCAAAAACCCAAAAATATCATTTATCATTGCATCCACCATCATTGCATATTTATTTCTTGTTTGCATTGCATAACTATCCTGATATCATTCTTACACCTTGTGCTTGACAACCACAGGTGAGGTTGAGGACCAAAACATCTAACCTTGTTTTGTAGGTAACCAAAAGAAGGATAAGAAGATAAATCTACCACTTCAGATTCCCCGAGAGTTCGATATTAAACCCTCGAGTCACCCCTCGTGGGGAAAACTGTCTTCCACTTACTATACACTCTGCACTTGGAGTCTCAACCTAATCCCGTTTATTTTGCAGGTATCAAGACTTGCTCTTCGGGATCATCAAGACGTTTTCTGGCGCCGTTGCCGGGGAATCGTAGCTGAGAGATTTATCCAAGGGTGTGCATCATCGCATTCATCTCACAACAAAGTCAACGTCACCAACTTGTGCTAACACCTAAGCTTGGGGAGGTTGCACCTACGTGAGCACCATCTTATCCATCTTTACTTACAAAGCAATTTATTTGTTTTGTTAGTGTCATTGCATATCATATCATATTTATTTCAGTTTTGCATAAAAAATTAAAAATACCAAAAAAACTTGCTAAAATGGGAGAAAGAACTAAGTTGTGTGACTACACAAACACTCCTAATGATCAATTTATCACGAGAGCTATTGCCACACCTAAGATAAATGCTGAGAGTTATGAAGTAAGTCCTAGTTTGTTGAACTTGATAACTAGGGAACAATTTGGTGGTAGTGCTATGGAGGATGCCTCTATGCATCTTCATGACTTTGTTGAAATATGTGACATGCAAAAGTTTAAAAATGTGGAAAGTGATATCCTAAAACTGAAGTTATTTCCTTTTTCACTTAGAGGAAAAGCTAAAGAGTGGTTGCATTCCTTGCCATCTGGTAGTATTAATTCTTGGGATGATCTAAAAGAAGCTTTCATTAAGAAATATTATCCCCCTGTTAAAATTTTGCAAAATAGAAACAACATCCTTTCTTTTAGGCAAAATGAAAATGAACATGTTGCTATGGCTTGGGATAGGATAAAACTTATGCTTAGAACTTGTCCCTCACATGGAGTTAATGAATGGACCATATTACACTCTTTCTACAATGGTTTAAACTACATGTCTAGAAACATACTTGATTCTGCTGCTGGAGGTGCTTTTATGAGTAAGACTATAGTAGAAGCTAAAAATATATTGGAAAGCATTTTACAAAACTATAGTCAATGGCATACTGATAGGGCACCTAATCCTTCTAAGAAAGTGAACTCTATTGAAGAAACTAATGATTTGTCATCTAAAATGGATACTATTCTTGCTTTGCTTAATAAACCTAGTGTTGAAAATGTTCCTTTGCAAGAACTAGTTGGAAACAATTCTGAAAATATTGATGTCAACTTCATTAGGAACTATGGTAATAATGGGTATGGTAACAACAATTATAACTCTTATAATAAACCCCCATATGTGCCAAATAAATATGCTTCTAGTGGTAATGTTTCTAGTGACTTGGAAAACACCATTAGATCTTTTATATCTACCCAAAAAGAGCTTAATAAGGAATTTATCTCTAAGTTTGAAAAACAAGATGCTTTGTTTGAAAGGGTAGATCAGCTTACTAAGGAAGTCTCATCATTAAAGAGCATCATTACAGCCCAAAAACATGAGGAAACAATAAAATATTGCCAAGAGGTTATCAATAAGTCTTGGGAACACATTCATGAGCAAGAGAGAGTTGCTAAAGAATCTATTGGGGTAATGAAAGAGGTTGAAGTTGAGGAAGTTAAAATGCTTAATGAAGTCAAGGATCCTTTGCTTGACTTAGAAAATTGTAGCTTGCATGAATTAATATCTATCTTACAAAAATTTGCAAGTGATCCTTCCATCAACACTAACCAAGCAGGTTTTGGTTCTTATATTGCTAATCATGTCTTGAAAGAAAAGATTGCTAGGTACAACCAAGAGGCTATGATACCACCTAAGCTTGGGGATATGTGGATACCTAAGGTACTAGTAACTATTGGAAAAGAGACACACCATGCCATACTTGATCTAGGATCTAGTGTCTCTGTTTTATCTAAAGAACTATATGAAGTGCTTGAATTGAAAAATCTTGAAAAATGCTCTATTGAACTAGCACTTGCTGATGACTCTATTAAACATGCTTTGGGAAAAGTAAGTGATGTTATGGTAGAGTTACATATGACTTTTGTGCCTGTGGATTTTCTAATCATGGATATGGGGAATAAAACCTCTAGTCCTATTATTCTTGGAAGACCTTTTCTTCGTACCACAGGTGCTATCATTGATTCAAAGGAAGGGAATGTAAAGTTTCAGTTTCCACACAAGAAGTGCATGGAACACTTTCCAAGGAAGAGGGAACCACCAAAGTTCAAGCTCCCTCATGAGCTTCGTCCACAATAAAACAACAAGTAAGAAGCCTAGCTATATGGCTATAAAGAAAGCGCTTTGCGGGAGGCAACCCGGTTATTTTTATGTGTGATTTTTCTTTGTGTCCTCTTGCTGTAACAAGAGATTTTGTGTCTAGTTAGGTTCTGGAGTTTTTAATAAAGTGCCAAGTTTTACCCTTTTTGGTTTGAAAAAGTTGCTTATAGCGTTCGGAGATTTTATTCCTGCACGAGTCAGTGCACGGTATGATTTTTAATTCTTATTCTGTAACTCCGAATGAGCTCATATTTGAACTGTAGTTGCAACTTTTCATCCTCTGTATGCATGAATTTTTTCGGAATTTTTCGAGAAAGTTTGGTAGGGTAGAAAAATACGTTTTGCTGCTGCTGTTTTTCTGGACAGATTCTGTCCCATTTTGTTTGATGCATGCTTTGAGCTTTTAAGTTGAATCTTTTTGATCCAATTGAGTTTATGAGTAGGCATACAACATTATACACTTTCTGGACATGTCATATGAATTTTTGTTCAAGGATTATATGCAGCAAGGAACCTATTTGTTTATCACTATTAATGCACCCCACAGAAAAGAGATGGGAGAAACGGTGTTTTGAAGTTTTTTCACAGGGATTGGAGGAGATGCACCAAGAGCTATCCAAGGATGGTGAAGACCATAAGCTTGGGGATGTGAAGACAACCCCGCTGGACCTACACACTCTCGGTTTGCACACGTCCAACTTCTGTTTTTCGATCGAAACACTTTATCGCATAAACTTGGAGCGTCGTTTTTGTTTTTGTTTGAGTCTTGAGAGACCACCACACTATCAATTATATATGAGAGAGCTACTGGAAATATGGGTTGAAATATGTTGGATGCTTTTATAAGATTGGGAAAAGGGATGTTTGACTTGATTTTTAATGATACATATAGTTGCATGATTCATGAGCTTGTTTATGAGTAATAGTTTGCAAATTCTTTTTGTAGAGCTATCACTTATTCATGTTTTGGTGCTGATTGTTATTTCACTTGGTTTAACATGGATTAGTTAGTTCTATGGACACTCATGCATGCATCTAGATGGTCAACTTTCTCCCTTTTGCTAGCCCAAAAACTCCAACAAGCAAAAACTTGTTTCCAACACCTTCAACCAAAGTTATTCCAGTGAGTCCACCATATCTACCTATTGGCTTTATGCTATTCCGAGTATGTTTAACATGTTGTTTGTGTTATCTTACCTCTGAATGAAAATGTTTATGTTATTGATTGCAATGGAAAAAATTGGTTATATAGCTCTCACGAACTTGATGCACAATGTTCTTTTATTTGCATAATAAAACTTGACCCATTGTGATTAAGATTATGATGTTTGTGGCTTGATGAATGTTTTGGGTTGGAAGTTAGCCCATATGTGCTGTCACATGGCAAGCTTTCAACACGCTCTTCATCTCATTTAGTTGATATCATGTGCTTTTGTCTATGGATGCTTATCATGTTGAAATAAATGTGGAAATAAGTGAGTTTAAATGAGTTTGTGTAAATGGTTAGAGAGACGCCTGGGCCGCTAATCTAAGCCATGCATCATTCATGGTGGAAATTTACTTACATACTATGGTGAACCTTCTGTGATACACCTTGCAATAAAAAACTATTCCAAATGGTAAATAAAAAGGGTGTTGAGATTGTTCATTTTGTTTGTTTGTCTTGTCATTTTGATATGGGCTTGTTCCATATCTTGGGACAAGAGGTACCCCAGTTGACGCTCTTGATGATACTATTATGCTTACAATGATATTTAATTGAACTTGCTTTGTTTCCCAAGTTGAGTAACACATGGTGTAAGTACTTGTATTCAAGGGGCATGAGACATTCAACCCATTCTTTATCAAGCACACTACTCATATTTGCTTTCACTTTAACCTTAATCATTCAAGATGCTATGATAGGGGCAATGAGAGCTTGACACCAATGAATACCTTATTGCAATCATTAACTTAAGTAGAAGAGTTTGGAAGTTGGATGAAACTTATGCATGCTTTACCTCTACTCACATATACATCTTTCCAAAGTGTACACCTATCATATTCAGATTTTCATCTACACTCTATGACCATTGTAGGATGTTCTACTTATCATTATGCATACATGTGTTCCATATTACTTGCTACTATGTTACACTTTGTGAACTATCAATGAACATCCTTGTCTTGAATACTTGATATCACTTCATAAACTATTTGCATATTGCTACTCCTTTGAAGAATGAATCATTTGACTATATGTAGCAATAGTAATCATCTTTGATATCATTGTTAAGTATTAAATTGCAAAGTCCATGTTAGTTTTATCATCTTCATACTCGAGGACGAGCATGGATTAAGCTTGGGGATGTTGATGCATGTAAAATGCATACATGAACTTTGCACTTTAATTGCTTATATTCCAATCATATTTGCATCATATAAGGGTTATATCAATGTTTTATCATGATTTTGGGAATATTCATTTATTTCCTATTTTTATGGAATTAACCCTGCACAGGCAGAAAACCCCGTTTTCTTATTTTAATGTTTCAGGGACCCAAACGTCAACGAAATCACCTGGAAATTTACGGGCGTCAATATTTGGAAGAAGACCTGTGGGCGAAGGAAGCGAACAAACGGAGGCCGAGGCCAAACGGGGGTGGCCCACGCGGCCAGGTACTGTGGCCGCGTGGGGCCCACCGTTTGGCCCTCGTGGCTCCGTTGCCGTCGATCTTCGCTCCACCGACATAGTCTTGACCTAAAAACGCCTATAAAAAAGGTCCCCCGACGTTCTCTGGAAGGAGCGCCGCACAAACACAGAAACACCGAAACGGAGATCAGGAGCTGCAGATTGGAGGGGGAAAACTCCGGCGGGGCGCTGCCGGCGTGGTCTCCATCTTCTCCATCGACTTCTCCACCGTCTCCATGATGAAGAGGGAGTAGTCCACCTCTGGACTATGGGTTTGTGGAAGTAACTTATGTATCTCTCCTCTCTTGAGCTTCACTAATTAGCACCGTATGAGCTGCTGAACATGATTACGGTCACCGTTGTAATACCTTTGTGGTGCAGTGGCGGCTCCAGGAAATGAACACTGGGTATTCCTTCCAATTTTTTTTTTTGCCTAAGTGTATTATATGACCCAAACAGCACAACACTAACAATATATGGATAAAACAACACTAGCAAAATAGCAATAACAATATTTCAATTTATAAGCCCATAACAACATGAATACATAGGTACCTATTGATTGATAAAGTGATAATATTCCATCTTACAATATAACTTTGCGGGTGCCTTTTTGGAAGAGATTGATGATATCCTCATCCTTTACTTGCCTGAAGAACTCTCTCTCAACAAATGTAACCATACAATTGTTCAAACAGCCATCACCCATTTTGTTCCTTTTCTTATTCTTCAAATAGTCCATTGAAGAAAATACCCTTTCAACATCAGCAGTGGCTACTGGTAGAATCAATACCAACTTAAGAAGCTTGTAAACAATATGATAATATTCATGCTTCTTTGTCTTGACAAGCATAACTGAAAGCTGACACAGATTTACCAAATTTTGGAACCTTTCATCTCTACGCACATTAGTAACATACATGTTTAGTTGCCATGGAAGTCTTGCTAGTTCCTCACTTGTAAAATCAGAAGCATAAAACTTTGTAGCAAGCGTAACCAACTTATTTTGATCATAAGCAGCAAATTGATTAACTAGAGCGAATGCTGTCATTGACAGCATACATTGAGATGGGAATCCGCTTCCCAGGATCATGTTCAAGTGCCTCCAAATCCGCTTGCATCCGTTCATCATCTTCATCAACAGATTCATCATCTTCTACTTCTACATGAGGTGTTGACCTTTCTCCTGTACTCTCCGGTGCTTGCCATAACACCATTTGCAAATTGCTCTCGAGATGAACAACACTAGTTTCAGTTGCTGTCTGATTCGGTGTGGATGATTCATTCATTTTCCTTGTTTTTGCAGCCTTTACCCACATTGACTGGATGCTACTGCCAACAATACCACTCTTCTTCTACGGTACAAAAAAACAAGGAAAACAAAATTAAGAACTGTATCGGTACATAGACAAGTACAACTAGCAATCTAACATGTATAGTAGCACCAACAAAAGAGCAAGACACAGAGCAATGAGCTAACCAACCAAAACCAAGCACACATCAATACATTTTGCAAAGATAGGATCATGCATCTAGGCTCTAGTGATGTCTAATACGTGCTTGATATCTCTATTTGTACTACAACTTCCTAAATAATGAGCTATAGGAATTTGGTAATTTATAAACCTGTCAAATGTACACTCATATGTTCATGAAAAGTTACTGAACACAACCAACCAACCAGTCCCTGTTGAGAACCGAGAAGTGATTACCTAGTCAGAGAAGTGATTACCTAAGCTAGCACCACACACACAAAATCTGCAATTAGCCAAAGCTGAACAAAACCAGTTCGTAGCAACGAAATTGGGGGCGAGCAGCCGCCTGGCAGCCGGCCGTACCTTCTGCGACTGCGCAGACGGCGCTGCTTGGGGACGCTGGGGCGGGCCGGGGCGGACGGGTGGGGCGCGGGTCGGCGGGGGGCAGGGCGCCGCCGCCGTGGGCGCATGGCCATCAACTGCTCCGGGCTGCATCGCGGCGGCCGGCGGGCGGCGGATCGGCGGCCAGGTCAAAGGCAGGGCGGATCGACTCGAAGGGGAAAAGACAGAGCACGTCTGGTCGTCTGTGACTGCGAGCGTGTCCGTCTGTGCGATGCAGCGTCATCGGCAGCGAGATGGGCTCGAGATGGGCTATTTTGCCTTAGTGGGCTGGGCCATATATACACATAATTTTTTTCGCGTCAGATTCTTGGGTATGCCTGTGAATACAGGGGCATACCCCAGCGCCGCCCCTGTTGTGGTGGATCTTTATGAGTTAATATATGTTCGAGGTTGCAATGTTTGTTTCAGTTATGAGTATAGATGCATATTATGTACCCCGTTCTTGTCTACTTGTTTTGATCAAGCATGTTTATGAGAGCGTGTGTGGGGGAACGTGTGCATTAGTTGGAGTAACGGGGGGTGGCTAGTGCAGTGAACGTGAGAGAAAGTTCTGCGATCCACTTTGGTATCTTTACCTTACTTTGTTGCCTCACTAGGGATAAACTAAAATACCATGCTACGGGGTTGTGGGCGTGACCATTGCCACTACTCCATGACTAGATCTAGCATGTTCTTATTTTCACTTCATGTCATGATACTTAATGCTATACTCTGAGTTATCTTAATTACTGAGGTGTTATGATTTAGTTCGCATCTTGGTGGAGTACAAGAGAGGTTAATAACCAAAAGATCTCTATGTAGGACGTGATGCCCATATATCTAAGTAACTTGTTATCAAACCTTGTGTTGCAATCTCATATGTTAACTTTGTGTGTTCCATTGTCTACCACTTTATAAAGAGAGAGTGCATTTGTGAAACCATGAACCTGGTGGCTCTAAGTTAATAGTGCCAGAAACAATGCTTGTACGTCACACGTCAGTTGGGAACCCCAAGAGGAAGGTATGATGAGTGCAGCAGTAAGTTTTCCCTCAGTATGAAACCAAGGTTTAATCGACCAGTAGGAAAACGAGGTTTGCTTCGAAGGTGTTGGTGAGGAGTGTAGTGCGGCGCAACACCAGGGATTCCGGTGCCAACGTGGAACCTGCACAACACAACAAATTACTTTGCCCCAACTTAACAGTGAGGTTGTCAATCTCACCGGCTTGCTGAAAACAAAGGGTTAAACGTATCGAATGGAAAATGATGTTTGTTTGCATAAAACAGTAGAGAACAATGATTGCAGTAGATTGTATTTCAGATGTAAAAGAATGGACCGGGGTCCACAGTTCACTAGTGGTGTCTCTCCAATAAGATAACTAACATGCTGGGTAAACAAATTACAGCTGGGCAATTGACAATTGATAAGTGCATATAACATGCATGTGTGAGCTGTGGTGTCTACTATGAGATTCATTTGGGCATTACGACAAAGTACATAGACCGCTATCCAGCATGCATCTATGCCTAAATAGTCCACTTTCCGGTTAACATCCGTACCCCTTCCAGTATTAAGTTGCAAGCAACAGACAATTGCATTAAGTAATGTGCGTAATGTAAACAATACATTCATCCTTGAATAAAGCATTGCTGTTTTACCCCTAGTGGCAACAACACATCTACAACCTTAGAACTTGCTGTCACTATCCCAGGTTAAATAGAGGTTGAACCCAACTATCATGCATAAATACCCCCTCTTGGAGTTACAAGTATTCACTGGCCAAGGCTTCAACAAGTAACGGAGAGCATGCAAGATCACAAATGACATAGACATGATAATATAATATTCAGCTCCACATAGGTATCAATATAAGTCAGATCCCAGCAAACACAACATGTAGCATTACAATAAGATGATCTTGATCATGATAGGCAGCTCACAAGATCTAAACATGATGGCACAAGTGGAGAAGACAACCATCTAGCTACTGCTATGGACCCATAGTCCAAGGATGAACTACTCACGCATCACTCCGGAGGCGGGCATGGCGATGTAGAGCCCTCCGGTGATGATTCCCCTCTCCGGCAGGGTGCCGGGAAGAGCTTCAGAACCCCCCGAGTTAGGGTTGACGACGGCGGCGGCAGCGAATATGTTCTGGATGAAAGGCTCGGTGTTTTAGGGTTTTCGCGTCTCGGGGAATAAATAGGCGAAGGGGCGATGTCGGCGGACCCCCGAGGGGCCCAAACCACAGGCGGCGCGGCTGGGCCCACTGCCGCGCCATGTGGTTTGGCCACCTCGTGCTCTCTTCGTCTCTCCTTCGGACTCCGTGTACGTGCTGGAAAAATAGGGACTGGCCTTTTGTTTCGTGCAATTCCGAGAATATTTCCAGAAGTAACTTTCTGAAACCAAAAACAGCAGAAAACAGGGAACTGGCACTGTGGCATCTTGTTAATAGGTTAGTCCCAGAAAATGCATAAAAGTGATACGAAGTGTATATAAAACATGTAGCAAATGGTATAATATAAGCATGGAACAGCAGAAATTATGGATACGTTGGAGACGTATCAAGCATCCCCAAGCTTAGTTCTACTCGTCCTCGAGTAGGTAAAACGATAACAACAAATAATTTCTGAGGAGACATGCTTTCACACAATCTTGATCAATATATTGCAAGGCTCATGTCATGAATGAAGTGACTCAAAGCAATGATCTATAGTTTGCTAACAAATAGATAAAGAGTAAACAATGAATCATATAAGCAAAAACTTTTCATGAATAGTACTTTCAAGACAAGCATCAAAAAGTTTTGCATAAGAGGTAACTCATAAAGCAATAGATTCAAAGTAAAAGGCATTGAAGCAACACAAAGGATGATTAAGTTTCAGCATTTGCTTTCAACTTGTAACATGTATATCTCATGGATAGTTGTCAACATAAAGCAATATAACAAGTGCAATAAGTAAATATGTAAGAATCAATGCACACAAAGTTGACACAAGTGTTTGCTTCTAAGATAGAAAGGAGTAGGTAAACTGACTCAACATAAAGTAAAAGATAGGCCCTTCGCAGAGGGAAGCAGGGATTAAATCATGTGCTAGAGCTTTTTAAGTTTTCGAAAGCATATAGAGAGCACAAAATAAGTATTTGAGAGGTGTTTGTTGTTGTCAACGAATGGTAGTGGGCACTCTAACCCCCTTGTCAACCAGACTTTCAAAGAGCGGCTCCCATGAAGGACGTTATCTCTACCAGCAAGGTAGATCATCCCTCTTCTCTTTTGTTTACACATGTATTTTAGTTTCTTTATAGATGACACTCCTCCCAACCTTTTGCTTACACAAGCCATGGCTAACCGAATCCTCGGGTGCCTTCCAACATTCACATACCATGGAGGAGTGTCTATTGCAAAATTAAGTTGCTTACTGATAAATCAGGGCAAAACATGTGAAGAGAATTATTAATGAAAGTTGTAATTAATTGGGGCTGGGCACCCCGTTGCCAGCTCTTTTTGCAAATTATTGGATAAGCGGATGTATATGCCACTAGTCCAGGTGAAAGTCTGTCAGAAGTAAATGACAAGATTGAAAGATAAAACACCACATACTTCCTCATGAGCTATAAAACATTGACACAAATAAGGAGTAATAAAGTTTTGAATAGTTTAAAGGTAGCACATGAAATATTTACTTGGAATGGCAGGAAATACCACATAGTAGGTAGGTATGGTGGACACAAATGGCATGGGTTTTGGCTCAAGTTTTGGATGCACGAGAAGCATTCCCTCTCAGTACAGAGTTTAGGCTAGCAAGGTTGTTTGAAGCAAACACAAGTATAAACCGGTACAGCAAGAATCACATAAAAACATATTGCAAGTATTATAAGACTCTACACTGTCTTCCTTGTTGCTCAAACATTTTACCAGAAAATATCTAGACCTTAGAGAGAACAAATATGCATCCCAAGTCTCAACAAGCTCTACGGTAGTTCTCCACTACTAGGCTTTAACTACATGATGCAAGAGCTTAAACATGATCTACTTGAGAGCTCAAAACAATTGCAAAGCATCAAATCAAAACAAGACAATGATCTACAAGAATGCATATGTCTTTTCCAATACCAACTACTACATGTAGCATTTTCTTTCTTCCAAACAAACACCAATAATTTATTTAAACATAAACTCTCCAAATGATAATATAATGCAGCAAGAGAGTATTTATAAACAAGTGCTAACAGCTCGAAGAGATGCATGAAAAACAGGAGCTAAAAGCACTGCAGTAGCTAGTTAAGAATACTCAACAAATATAAGTGAAGAACATGAGTATTCACATGAAAAAGCGGAGCGTGTCTCTCTCCCACACAAGGATTGCTAGGATCCGAATTTATTCAAACAAAAACAAAAATAAAAACACACAGACGCTCCAAGTAAAGCGCATAAGATGTGAAAGAATTAAAATATAGTTTCACTAGAGATGACCTGATAAGTTTGTTGATGAAGAAGGGGATGGGCCCAAGCTTAGACGCTTGAGTCTCTCTGAATATGGTTGGGATGAACCACGGGGGCATCCCCAAGCTTAGGCTTTTCACTCTTCTTGATCACATAATATCACCCTTCTCGCTTGATCCTTGAAAACTTCCTTCACACCAAACTCAAGACAGTTCTCATTAGAGGGTTAGTGCATAATCAAAAATTCTCATATTCTGTAATGATACAATCAATCCCAAAGCTTCTGGACATTAGCTACAGCCACCAATGCTTTGTGGAGCAAAGAAATCCACACAAACACAGTAAAAGAGCGAATGCAAAACAAAAGGCAGAATCTGTCAAAAACAGAACAGTCTGGAATGACGAATTTTTTCGAGGCACTTAAGTTGCTCAGATGGATCTGGCCTAAAATAATGAAAGTTGCGTACATATCTCAGGAATATGCGTGATTTTTCTCAGAATTTTTTGAATTTTCTACAGGGAGATAAGCTCAAATCCGTGACAGCTAAAAATCTGTCACTGCGCAGAAATCCAAATCTTGCATCAACTTTCAATATAGAACTTTACTTGGCACAACATTGCGATAAAATAAAGATACAAAGGAGTTGCTACAGAAGTAACAAAACTCCTTGACTCAAAGAAAACAAAAATAACAGCAAATAAAAACGATGGGTTGTCTCCCATAAGCGCTTTTCTTTAACGCCTTTCAGCTAGGCGCAGAAAGTGAAAATCAAGTGTTGTCAAGAGAAGAAGCATCAACATCATAACTTGCTCTAACAATAGAGTCAAAAGGTAACTTCATTCTCTTCCTAGGGAAGTGTTCCATACCTTTCTTGAGAGGAAATTGGTACCTTATATTACCTTCTTTCATATCAATGATGGCACCAACAGTTCGAAGAAAAGGTCTTCCCAAAACAATAGGACAAGATGCATTGCATTCAATATCCATAACAATAAAATCAACGGGGACAAGGTTATTTTTACGTAATAAAAACATCATTAACTCGCCCCAAAGGTTTCTTCATAGCATTATCAGCGAGAAAAACATCCAAATAACAATGTTCCAAAGGTGGCAAATCAAGAATATCATAAAGCTTCTTGGGCAAAACTGAAACACTTGCACCAAGATCACACAAGGCATTGCAATAAAAATCATTCACCTTTACCTTAATGATGGGTTCCCAACCATCTTCTAATTTCCTAGGAATAGAAGCTTTAAGTTTCAACTTCTCCTCCCTAGCTTGCAAAAGAGCATTTGTAATATGCTTTGTAAAAGCCAAATTAATAGTGCTAGCATTGGGACTTCTAGCTAATTTTTGCAAGAACATAATAACTTCAGAGATGTTACAATCATCAAAATCAAAATCATTATTGTCAATGGTGGTGGAACCATTGTCTCCAATAGTTTGAAAAATTTCAGCACTTTTATCAGAAAAAGTTTCAGCAGTTTTAGGCAATTTCAAACGCTTAGCAGAAGTAGTAGAGACATTACAACACCAATAACATTACCATCAATAGTAGGAGGTTTACTAGCATGTGAAACATTAGCATTACTAGTGGTGGTGATAGTACAAACTCTAACTATACTATTCTCTTTTTCAAGTTCTTCCTCTTTTTCCCACCTAGCATGCAATTCAGCCAACATCCTAATATTATTATCAATTCGAACTTGGATGGCATTTGCTGTAGCAAATGACTTAATATCTTTAACTTCATTAGGCATAACTTTCAGTTTTAGAATTTCAACATCATGAGCAAGACTATCAACTTTAGAGACAAGATCATCAATTTTTTCAAACTTTTCCTCAACAGTTTTATTGAAAGCTTTTTGTGTGCTAATAAATTCTTTAAGCATAGCTTCAAGATCAGAGGACACACTTCTATTGTTGCTGTAGGAATTACCATAAGAATTGCCATAACCATTTGAAGGATAAGGCTTATAATTGTTGCTACCAAAATTATTCCTATAAGCATTGTTGTTGAAGTTGTTGTTTTTAATGAAGTTTACATCAACATGCTCTTCTTGAGCAACCAATGAAGCTAAAGGAACATTATTAGGATCAACATGAGATCTACCATTCACAAGCATAGACATAATAGCATCAATCTTATCACTCAAAGAGGAGGTTTCTTCAACAGAATTTACCTTCTTACCTTGAGGAGCTCTTTCGGTGTGCCATTCGGAATAGTTGATCATCATATCATCAAGTAGCTTTGTTGCTGCACCTAAAGTGATGGACATAAAGGTTCCTCCAGAGGCTGAATCCAATAAGTTCCTTGAGGAAAAATTTAATCCTGCATAAAAGGTTTGGATGATCATCCAAGTAGTCAGTCCATGAGTGGGACAATTCTTCACCAAAGATTTCATTCTTTCCCAAGCTTGAGCAACATGTTCATTATCAAGTTGTTTAAAATTCATAATGCTACTTCTCAAGGATATAATCTTAGCAGGAGGATAATATTTCCCTATGAAAGCATCTTTGCATTTTGTCCAAGAATTAATACTATTTCTAGGCAAAGAAAGCAACCATTCTTTAGCTCTTCCTCTCAAGGAGAAAGGAAAAAGTTTCAGTTTTATAATATCCCCATCCATATCCTTATACTTTTGCATTTCACAAAGTTCAACAAAGTTATTAAGATGGGCAGCAGCATCATCAGTACTAACACCAGAAAATTGCTCTTTCATAACAAGATTTAATAGAGCAGGTTTAATTTCATAAAATTCTGCTGTAGAAGCAGGTGGAGCAATAGGAGTGCATATGAAATCATTGTTGTTTGTGCTAGTGAAGTCACACAACTTAGTGTTCTCAGGAGTACTCATTTTGAAAAACAAAATAAACTGAATTAAACAAGTAACTAATTTTTTTGTGTTTTTGATAAAGAGAGCAAACAAGACTAAATAAAAATAAACTAAGCAAGACAAATAACAAAGTAAAGAGATTGGGTGTGAGAGACTCCCCTTGCAGAAGCAATTCGTTTTCCCCGGCAACGGCGCCAGAAAACGTGTTGGTGGCTCTAGGTTAATAGTGCCAGAAACAATGCTTGTACGTCACACGTCAGTTGGGAACCCCAAGAGGAAGGTATGATGAGTGCAGCAGTAAGTTTTCCCTCAGTATGAAACCAAGGTTTAATCGACCAGTAGGAAAACGAGGTTTGCTTCGAAGGTGTTGGTGAGGAGTGTAGTGCGGCGCAACACCAGGGATTCCGGTGCCAACGTGGAACCTGCACAACACAATCAAATTACTTTGCCCCAACTTAACAGTGAGGTTGTCAATCTCACCGGCTTGCTGAAAACAAAGGGTTAAACGTATCGAATGGAAAATGATGTTTGTTTGCATAAAACAGTAGAGAACAATGATTGCAGTAGATTGTATTTCAGATGTAAAAGAATGGACCGGGGTCCACAGTTCACTAGTGGTGTCTCTCCAATAAGATAACTAACATGCTGGGTAAACAAATTACAGCTGGGCAATTGACAATTGATAAGTGCATATAACATGCATGTGTGAGCTGTGGTGTCTACTATGAGATTCATTTGGGCATTACGACAAAGTACATAGACCGCTATCCAGCATGCATCTATGCCTAAATAGTCCACTTTCCGGTTAACATCCGTACCCCTTCCAGTATTAAGTTGCAAGCAACAGACAATTGCATTAAGTAATGTGCGTAATGTAAACAATACATTCATCCTTGAATAAAGCATTGCTGTTTTACCCCTAGTGGCAACAACACATCTACAACCTTAGAACTTGCTGTCACTATCCCAGGTTAAATAGAGGTTGAACCCAACTATCATGCATAAATACCCCCTCTTGGAGTTACAAGTATTCACTGGCCAAGGCTTCAACAAGTAACGGAGAGCATGCAAGATCACAAATGACATAGACATGATAATATAATATTCAGCTCCACATAGGTATCAATATAAGTCAGATCCCAGCAAACACAACATGTAGCATTACAATAAGATGATCTTGATCATGATAGGCAGCTCACAAGATCTAAACATGATGGCACAAGTGGAGAAGACAACCATCTAGCTACTGCTATGGACCCATAGTCCAAGGATGAACTACTCACGCATCACTCCGGAGGCGGGCATGGCGATGTAGAGCCCTCCGGTGATGATTCCCCTCTCCGGCAGGGTGCCGGGAAGAGCTTCAGAACCCCCCGAGTTAGGGTTGACGACGGCGGCGGCAGCGAATATGTTCTGGATGAAAGGCTCGGTGTTTTAGGGTTTTCGCGTCTCGGGGAATAAATAGGCGAAGGGGCGATGTCGGCGGACCCCCGAGGGGCCCAAACCACAGGCGGCGCGGCTGGGCCCACTGCCGCGCCAGTGTGGTTTGGCCACCTCGTGGCTCTCTTCGTCTCTCCTTCGGACTCCGTGTACGTGCTGGAAAAATAGGGACTGGCCTTTTGTTTCGTGCAATTCCGAGAATATTTCCAGAAGTAACTTTCTGAAACCAAAAACAGCAGAAAACAGGGAACTGGCACTGTGGCATCTTGTTAATAGGTTAGTCCCAGAAAATGCATAAAAGTGATACGAAGTGTATATAAAACATGTAGCAAATGGTATAATATAAGCATGGAACAGCAGAAATTATGGATACGTTGGAGACGTATCAGAACCCCAGTCCATTTTTTAATCATAAGAAACACCTTTCCAACACCATATACCACTTTTCTATTTTCAGCCATCATTAAATCCGAAAATACAAAAATACTTTTCATCTTGCATACATCATTCAAAAACCCAAAAATATCATTTATCATTGCATCCACCATCATTGCATATTTATTTCTTGTTTGCATTGCATAACTATCATGATATCATTCTTACACCTTGTGCTTGACAACCACAGGTGAGGTTGAGGACCAAATATCTAACCTTGTTTTGTAGGTAACCAAAAGAAGGATAAGAAGATAAATCTACCACTTCAGATTCCCCGAGAGTTCGATATTAAACCCTCGAGTCACCCCTCGTGGGGAAAACTGCCTTCCACTTACTATACACTCTGCACTTGGAGTCTCAACCTAATCCCGTTTATTTGTGCAGGCATCAAGACTTGCTCTTCGGTATCATCAGTGTTCCAATCCATCACGTACTGTCCAACCGAGCCGAGGCTCTTATCACTCGGAGTGCGGAGACTCGGAAGAACATGGCTGTTGACCCGGGGCGGGAAATCATCTCGGAAAGGTCTTGGTACGCCCGGTTTGCTGTTGGAGTCACAGTAATTTGTTTGCTTTGGACAGTTGAAGGTTGGCCAGAGGCTTGCTGAGTTGGCACACTTGGAGGCGGTGGTACCGGAGTATGGACCGGCACTGGGGGCTGCTGCTGCTGCTTCCGAGACTTGTCTTGCTGCAGCTTCTGCTGTTTCTCCTGCTGCAGCCTTTGCTGTCTTTCCTGTCACTGTTGCTGGTCCTTCTCCTTCTGCTGCTGCGGCTTCTCCTTCTGTTGTTTCTGCTGCTGCTTCTGCTGTTGTTTCAACTGTTGCTGTTGCTTGGTGTGCTTCTGAGGTGAGGGTCGAGGCTCCAACTTAGACGAGGTCTCAGTTGGAGTCTTACCCCGCTCCGTCTCCAAATCCTTAAGAGGAGAGAGGGGAGATTGGTCTTGACCCGGAGCTGAGGTTTGCTCAGGGCCTTGGTCCCCTCCCAGATCCGAATCAAGATTCGGCGGCGGAATGTCGGCTGAGCTAGCACGCACCGGGGAAGGGATTGCCCCTCCGGGGCTGCTAATCTCGATGTGGGTCATCAGAGGTGGTGATGAAGGAACAGGAGACCGAATAGAACTGTGGGTCTGTTTAGTGGCGATCGGGTCACTGCATAAACCGAGGTAGAATGTTAATTCGGATGAGGTTAACTTCGGTTAAAGGAAGAGAGAAAGAAGGAAAGCCGGAAAGTTATGCGAAGTTTATCTTACCCTTTGCTGGTTGGAAGGACCTTAGCCTTGCTCTTGGTAACAACCTTCTTGGCTTTCTTAGCCGGAGGAGCCGCTGACCCGGACGCACCGGCGCGTTTCTGAGATGTGCCTTGCGCACCCGGATTGGCTGTAGCAGGAGGTGCAGACCATGAAATAGGAATAGCATCAATGGGATCTAGGATTTGATAATCATCATCTTCGTCGTCGGACAAGTCTTGAACGAAGACACGGGCGGATGGCTTACCCGAGGTAGAAGCCTTGGCACGAGGAACCGGCATATAATCCTCGTTATCCGGATCTTCAGTCTCCTCAGGTCGCGGGCGGCGATCTTTCGTCCATTTCCTGATCTTCAAGTCCCCATCTTCGGTGGCTTGTCGAGTAAACAGCTGCAGGAAGAGCAAAGTAGATTCGGATTAGTCATAAGGTGCATTACCGAGATAAAAGTAGCCTCGGAAGGCAGAGCTATGTCGATTCAAAGGTGACAAACTAACCGGAGGAGGAAGCCGGGATCGCTCAAACGGCTCTACGCCCCATTGCCAATCGTCCGCCATCTCGGTCTGCGCGATGGCCTTGACCCGTCTCCTGACTTGGGGGTGGGTGAGATCATGGGTGTTGACCCGGATAGGGTCCAGCAAACCGCTCATGTGTCAAATCTTGTGCACACGGTACTGAAGAGGGTTGACTCGGCGCATGATGAAAGTCCTCAAGAGGTCGTCTGCGCTCATCTTCTTCTCCAGCAGCCCCTCAAGGGTTTGGTGGATCAGTTGGACCTCAGGAATGCTGTCCTGCGGGTCATAGTTCCAGTTTAACTCGGCTGTGGGGGGAGCGATGTTGAACTCCGGCAGGTTGAGCACATCCCGATCAGCCGGCTCTTCACATAGAAAAAGGACCTCTGCCACTTCCGGCAGGATTCTAAGCCGGTAATCCGGGGAAAGATGGAGTGTTTCCTTGGAGTAATGCTAGCAGCACCGCATGCGGTCATATCCTTCACAATCTCCTCCTTATTCGGAATGGTTTGCTTCCGAAGGCGGAAGTACTTGGCCCAGGCGGCAACAGTGGGCCAGAGGCCGAGGTACCCCTCCATGAAGGAGGTAAAAGCTGAAAGAGATGTAATGGCGTTGGCAGGGAGATGGTGAGGTTGTAGACCGAAGTAGTCAAGAAAGTCCCGGTAGAAGGGGCTAGCTGGGAGTCCAAATCCGTGCTGAAAGTGCGCAAGGAACACCACTCGTTCACCCGATTCTAGAACCGGCTCGAGTTCTTCTCTCGGAAGCCGGCATATGGCCTCGGCCGTGATGCGCCGGGTATTGAGCAGCCAATCGAGATCATCTTGCACCACGTCGGATCCCTCCCATCCGCCTCGTGCAGCCAATGACTCGGCCGGGTCGGGAGTACTGCGGCCTGACATCTCAGGATCAGAACCTGCAAAAAAGTACAAATACAACCGAGATAAGTAACTCGGAGTTATGAATCCAGAGTCGGAACAAGTGACTCGGAGAAACGATGCAAATAACTCGGAAACCGAGACATATGACCCAGAAGAGCCATGCAAATGCCTCAGGAGTAGAGCACGGAAACCGAGTTATTTAATTCGGAAACCGAGGTAGAGTCACCCGGAAGGATGATTCGGAAAGATAAGTGTTGAGTGATTTGGAAAATCGAGTTAAGTGATTCGGGTAAAAGTTACAAACATGAATTTGCATGAATCTGTGAGCAAGCAAGATCTACCGAGCAAGTAAAAAAGAAAGTAAAATATGAGCCTAAGGCAGGGAAGAATGAAACTATCAGGAGCCAACTCAGGATATCGGTGCGGAAAAGATATAGAAATAAGATCTAATTAGGCTCGTCTATGAGCAAACAAAGTTAATCCTAGCAAGTCTAGCGATTGGAGATCTAGAATACCCTAAGGATGAACAATGAAGAACACGCTAGGAAGAACACTCGAGATGATGCGTGAAGAAGATGGATATTAGGGATCCATACCAGAATGCAGATTCCACGAGAAGGAATTTGGCGGCGGCGGCACGGTCGATTCTGGTCGTCGGCGACGGAGAAGCGCTCTCGGGGTCGAGCCAGGGCGGAGTGCTCTTCGCGGCGGCGGCGGAAGTGGTTTCGCAATGGAGAGGACGAAGGAGGAAGAAGCCCTCACCGTGCCTTCTTCCCCTATTTATAGGCCCGGAGGCGTGTGAAGCGGCGGGAGCAGTTCCCCAAACTGCGCTCGAAACCATCCGTTAGTGGGGTAGTGGTGGGCCCGTCATCATTGGCGCAGTTACCCAGGCGCCGCACAGGGTGGTCAAGCATGGTCAAAGGCTGTGTTTGAGGTGACCGGACACGACACGTGTGACGTGTGCAACGTGCGATGCGTGGCGCGTGTAGAGGCACGGTCGGCCGTACGCGCAAATCAAGGCAAACCGAGGTATCTTTGCATCGGATTTCGAGACTGGGACTCGGTGGAGTTAAAAAGAATCCCGTTGTGTCGGTTAGACCAAGTTGAGGAGGAAACTCGAACAAGGTTACTTATTTGACTCGGAGAAACTCGGCTAGACCGAGACATACTTGAGTCGGAAAGGCTGTTGGTTGGTTTTGTTTGGTTAAACCTGGTGTGGCCCTCCATCCGAGGCTGTAGAACCGCACCAGCTTCGGGCACTAATGTCGGGGGGCTACCCCCGGGTAGGGTAAGTTGTGGTGTAAAGAGCTCTAAAGAGTGGACCGGATCAAGGTCAAACCGGGTCAACCAAGCCCGGAGGGACCGAGACATGGCGTAATACAAACCGGCTTATGACAACCGAGTCACTTAGGCCGGGTCATGTTAGCTGAGTCACATTAACCGACATATCACCGTCGGTCTGCTCTTGTTTATCCTCATGTGCAGGAAAGGGACGAAGATGATCCGGCACATACTTGCCGGGTCAAGGAAGGAAACCAGGCATATCCATGCCGGGTTAAGGAAGAGAAGAAATCTTACCACGGATAGGAAGTCAAGGGCTTTTGTCTTTTCGCCTGGCAGAGGAGCACGCCTGGCCGGAGAACCCGGAGCCTGACAGACCGACATCCCGGGATGGGACAGCCCGGATAAGCTGGGACAAGACAGAAAGGGTCCTGTCATGGCAGAGACGACCCGGAGATCCCGGAGGCGCGGGTCTCCTGCAGGAATCCCGGAGATCTCTGTAGGAGCACATGTTGCCACCGTGGAGGACAGAGCCGTTGCCACCAGGACTGCTATAAGTACCCCTGTACCTCCTCCTGCGTGAGGGACGGAAGAAGAAAGAGCTCATTTGCCCCCTTTGTGTTTAGCTTCATCTTCTACCTCGTACCACTGTTCATAGTCTAGCAATACAGCTCAAGGAGCAGATCTTGTACTTGTGCTTGTGCTTCACCCATATACATCGAGAGGCAGGCAGGAGTAGGGGTGTTACCTCCTCACGAGGGCCCCGAACCTGGGTAAATCGCGTGTGTGTGCTTGTGTGTTCTTGGTTCGATGTTCGTCCGTGCGCGCTTCTCAGCGTGCAAGCCCTCCCCGGATACCTCCAGCGTCCTTTCGGCCCCACACTTAGCCATACCTATGGCATCTGCCGTGACACCACCACGACAATGGTGGACAGATGGAATGGTAACTATTGGCCACAATATCTACTCAGAAAAGAAGTACAACACTCGTTATACCCCTGAACTATATAGTGCATACATTAATTACACGCTGACAGATATAATACAATAAATACCTTATGAAGAAGTTTCGACAATTTGGGGCGTAGGCTCAAGATGGTGTTTCCAACAAGCCAATGATGAGCATTAGAAGCAAAAGATGATGCAATCAGGAGTTTGAACCTCTCTGACATTGTTGCACCAAACATGTTTGAAGTGCAGATATCAAGCAACCAACCAAAGATCAATGGGTGTAGTATCATTGTGTTCAGAATATTAAGACAAGTATTGGCAAGAGTGATCAAATATATGAACCCTCTAAATAATGCACCCCGCACACTTGTAATGAAAATAACAATCCTGAAGCGCTCGCCCGTCAAGTACTGGCGAAAAGTATTCAACCCAGCAGCAGTTACGCCCACAGAAAAGATAAATCCATATCCAATCAGAAGGACTAAAGCTGTCGATGTATAGGAATCGTGTTCATCCACATTGCCAAAACTGAAAGATGATATGAACCATAGGATTATCCTTCCAAGTGAGAATGGGAGAAAACCACAAATACAAGCAAGGACCATGTCAGCTATTAACACCTGATTCGACAAGCACAGTGTCAGAATCTTATGGAAATAAGTAAAAAAATAACTATAAGCAGAAGAAATGTGAGGTACTCCCTGCACAAAAGGAGGCAACTAAGCATAAAAAGGTAATTACGATGAAAAGTTGTTAACTATGGGTAAATAATGTAAAAATGTCAAACTAGGGGGTAAAAGCTGGAATTTACTCTAGAAAATTAGTGTGCAACAAAAGCACCAAAAGAGCAAGCTTAGACAGTTTTGATGGTGCACACAAGTTAATAACCGGAACAAATTGGCACCTATATCTTGGAACAGTCCTCCAACCAGTTTCTATTTGTGCTGATGGATAGCAGACACAATTGCAGGCTAGGAAAAGAAGCAAAGTTGAACTGAACATCGTCTTATTTTATAGAATAACTCATACTAGCTTCTCCCATGTGACCTTCATTTTAGTTTTGCCGCTATTTCTGGAAATATTTGGTACTATTTCTGGCAATAACGTGGACAAATTGGTATACTTTGAAGTGGATCCATACTGAATTATGACTAATTAAAAAACAATCAGGAAAACCATGACAAGATGTGCCAAGTGCATTAATGGGTCTATGCTACAATGATTAATTAACTGCAATGGTCTTATCATCCACCGTTGCATTTAAGCAGACATAGGACATGGGTTGAGAAAAAGACGAGCATACCAGCATGCAAAGGTCAACTAGCACAACGGCTTGCAGGGCATCTAATCCCCGAAACCAGAGGCGCCGAGCTTCCAGCCGTTCAACCCAGCGCGCGTACGGACCTACAGCGTACGGCGCAACCTTGTGCGCAGAAGCAACCAAGAGCGCTATCAAGGCGATGATGGAGGTGGTGGAGTGGCAGAGGGACAGCGGATGGTGCACTTGAGCAAAGGTCCTGGCCAGCGCGACGCGCCATGTCCAGAGGGTGGCGATGCGGACGGCGGACTCGCGGACGACGCAGATGGCGACCAAGAGTGGGAGCAGCATGCTGATTGTCTTGCCAGGCGCGCCCAACACGAACTCCGACACGGGCAGCCTTGCAGGGGCGTCCACGGCATAGAGAGCGCAGGTGGAGATGGTGCGCGTGCACACCTGCAATTACGCGAAACAAAGGTAAACATTGACATCACACGAACTGGAAAAGGTAAACATTGACCACAGCAACAAGATGACAGGAAATGGTTGCATAGAAAGGAGCATGTTTTATTTTTCAGCGAGGATTCATGCAACGCTGGGCAGGCAGCAGCACACAGCACACAAATCGGACTGAAATTAGTGGCAAACGAGATGAATCGAACTGGAAAAGGAATAATTTTATTGCAGCAATTAAACGTGACCACACCAACAAGATGATAGGAAATGACTGCATAGACGGGGGTATTTCAGTGAAAATGGACATCACGCGAACTGGAAAAGGTAAACATTGAACACAGCAACAAGATGGTGCGCTTGCACACCTGCAATTACGCGAAACAAACAACGAGCAAGAGTGAACATTGACAATCATCAGGACTGGAAAAGGGATAATTACATTGCAGCAATAATTAAGCCTGACCACAGCAACAAGACGACAGGAAATGCTCACGTACAAGGGGAAAATTTTCAATGAGGACTGTTGGCAACGCTAGGCAGGCAACATGCCAACATCACACGGCGCCCAAATCGGACTGAAATTAGTGGTAAACGAGATGAATCGAAACGGAACAGAGCACGCGCAGCCACAGCAACATCATGAATGGGGGTCGCCCATGGCGGACGTGATGACCTGACTTGCTGGAAGGGGGAGGGGGGCGCTACGCCGCTCGCTTCTAGAAACCCTAGGCGGCGGAGGAGGAGGCGGCAGGAGACGATACCTCGCATCGGCGTAGGTGGCGGGTGGCCATCCACCGGAACTGGCAGTCGTCGTGGACGAACCGGATGCTGCCGTCGCAGGCGCAGGGGTGGCGCAGCGGCCGGTCCGCCTCGGCGGGTAGGCGGCAGATGCGGCACTACTCCCCTTCTTCGTCGTATGCGGGGCCGGACTCGTCTGGGGGCGCCGACTCCGACGGAGCGGCGGCGGCCGCCGCCATTAGCACCTTCCTTCTCGAAGCTTCCCCCTCTGTGATGCCGAGACACGTTCCGCCGTTCTCAGCAGCGTCGGGTTTTGTGTCGAGTGGAGGGTTTACGTGAACCGTCGGATGGAGATCCAATGGACGGTAAAATTTCGGTCCATTTTTGTGGTGAAATAACAAGGCTTTTGCTGAATTTCAATCGACTGATTTTGATTTCCCTGTCAGTCGATTCCAGGGAAGGAAGCAGGCGAAGCCCCGAGGGTGCAGCCGGCGTCGCCGGAGATGGGAAAGAAGAAGGGGGCGCGGCCGGAGGTGAGGGAGCCGACCACGCCGCCGACGGGGACGGCGCGGCTGGCCGCGACGTCGCCGGCCAGGCGAGGAATGGACCTCGCCGTAGCCGGCGACGACGCGGCTCGCCGCGGCGGCGCAGGTGGAGGCGAGGACGAAACTTAACTGGGGGTGCAGGTACGGGGTGGCGGCGCCGGAGAAGAAGGTGGGTGTGGGGGGAGGGGTTAGAGGGATGCCGGGGCGGCGCTGGACCGGCGGAGGCCGCGGTTCGAGCAGGGCGGGGCGCGGAGGCGGCGCGGAGGCGGCGCCGACGCGGGGGGGCGGGGGCAGGCGGGTCTGGCCGGCGGCAGCGGCGGGGGAGCGCCGGAGGTCGACGGGGTCGCGCGGTGAGGAAGAAGAAGAGGGAGCGAGCGGCAGAGGTAGAAGAAGATGGGGGGTGACGTGTCGACTTGCTATTGGCCTAAAATTCGACTGACGACGAAATCTAAATCAGTCAACTGACCAATTGACCGCCGAATCAATCAACCGTTATCACGAAGCACTTAATTAGGAGAGGAAATGTTACATTTTACCACGATGAAAATACTACTCCGTAAGATATTGATGGATGATGGAATCATAATGTTTCTTGTATTGCGACCTATGGTTTCGACAAAAAATGAGAACTGTCTTTTTTGGCTTCGATTGATTCGGCGGTTCGTAAATCGAATCGATTGATTCGGCGGTACTCATTTGGTTGAGTTCATTTTGATACGGAAGTCGAAGAATGATCGCGTTTTTTGAGAAAATGTGAACTCAAAAGACGTTGGATCAGTCTAAGTTTGTGTTTGGTCCTCATGGAAACAAGAGTGATAAAGATATTGTTTGGTGGTTGGTTTTAGTGGTTCCAAAAGTTAGCATCTATTTATGTGGGAGGCTCAAAAGGTAGCCTAGCCAACAAAAAATGAACGCAAAGAAAACAATAATATTTTTTAGTCCCATCCTAACAATATTCCACCTTGTAATACTCTTCTTCCAACTCACTAGGTACTTCATATTTTTCGTCTTTTGGGTAGCTAAAGGAGTGTGATAGCATAAAAAAGCATTATCCAAGGGGAAGATGACGAAACTAGATGCGGAAGTGACAAAGACAAACCTAATGCAAGATGAACAAACCCCCGTTGTGATTGAGTATTTGGTTGCTAGGGACACTTGTGGGCTGCTCTTTTGGTGATAAGTTCTTGTAGATGGTGTTTTGTTAATTTGATTTGCTTATGGCTTGTAATAATTAGTAATATTACTATAGAACCTAATTTCTCCCTGAGTTGATAAGGTGGTAAATGGGTTTTGGCACGTCGGTCGTACGAGATCCAACACTTGCAGCTGCTAGTTCCCCAACTCGTGAAGACGAACCCTAGCTCTCGCCCCAATCTCGCGCCGCGCCGCCGGCCGGCCGCGCCGCCTCTCCCCTCCTCCTTGCCCCTCCCCTCCCCGCGTCTCTCGCGGCTGGCCGCCCCCCGCGCGGGCGACCGGCCGCGCCGCCGCGCCTCTCGCAGCAGCCTCCTCTCCTCGCCTCCTTCCGCCGTCGTCGGCGTGCTGCGCCAGGCTTGCCCGGGGCGGCGCCGGTGACGGCGGCTCCCTGCTTCTCCCCCTTCGGCGTCTTCCCCGTGCGGGGCGGACCGGCGCCGGGCGGTGCTCCTCGGCGATGACGGTCCGGCTCTCGGCGACGGCGTCCTGCTCTTGCCGGCGGGATCTCCAGCGGCGTGCGGGTGGTGAGCTTGACGACGGCGCCACCGTTGGTGGCGTGGGTGATTTCGGCCACGGCCCTGCATGCCCAGATCTGGGCCCTTAGGGCGGGCTGAGCCGCGATACCCGGTTTGACTGACGTGTACAGGCTTGTGTCCGGAGTGGTGGCGACGACGCCGCGCCTGCTGCAGCGTGGTGGGAGGAGCTTTACGGACCCATCTGGGTCCGGCTGGGCCTTTGGTGCTGTTCATGGGTAGCGGCGGCGGCGGCCTACATGCAGCAGCGTAGCGGCGGAGACTTCACGGGCCTGTCAAGGGCCCGACCGGGCCTACCCGGCCTGGTATGTCTCTGCTGCCGCGTCCGGTCGGCACCCGCCGATGGCGGTGGAGGACGTCCTCCAGGTGGCTGTGCTGCTGCCGCCCTCCGGCTCCATGGTGGCCTGGTGTGTTTTGTCTACTGCGTCCGGTCGGCTACCGTCTAAGGCAGTGGAGGATGTTCCCTCCCGCGTGGATGTGGTACTACCGCTCCTGGTCTATGGCATGTGCTTCTCAGTTCGGCCAGTCGTGCCGTGCTTGCCAGGGTGATACGACGAGGTGGCTTCAATTCCGTGGTGGCGTCTGTTGGTGGGCGGCAAGATGGGTGGAGCGCTATGGATTGTTCGGCAATGTGGTTTTTTGGGGGGGTCAGGAGAAATCCTTGTCTTCTTGACACCGACGCGGTGACGCCTGTGGGTGTCGCTTCTCCTTCCTGAAGGGCGTCGGATGTACCTCTTCCCCACTACCGGTAGCGTGCCGGGAGAAACCCTAGGACTAGTCTGGGCAGCAGTGTCGTCGTCGTCGCTTTCCTTCTTGAAGGTGCTGCTTGGTACGCGGCGATTCAGAGTGTTAGGATCGTGGTGGGAATTCTCCGGAGAGGACGCAGCGGTTGCGAGTCATTTTCGTTTTCGTTGATCCATCGTTGTTGGCTTTGTTTTTCTTTTTCTTTTCTTTTGGGCTTGGTTGTGCTGTTTGCCCCTGCAGGAAACTCGTTGTTGTACGGTGTGGTTGCTATATTTATATAGCGGGGCGAAAGCCTATTTCTTCGAGTTCCCCAACTCGTTGTCCCTTTCTTTCCTTTATCCTTTCGAATGCTTGTAGTGTGAACTTTCTATTTCCGGTAAATGATAATGGAAAGGGGCTAGCGCCGGTTGGAAGAAAAACCGATGATAGTGTTCCTAGGTCAAATCCACGATTTAAATTTAGACGAGTGGTATTCATAGTTAGATATGTCTCTTTTAATATTTTTAGAGCATCTCCAACCGGAGCACCCAAAGCCCCCCAAACGCCCGGGCGGACAGCCCGGACAACTTTTGGGCCAAAAACCGCCACCCAACCGCACCCCCTATGGTCAGCCCAAACGTCCGGACGGTCCGGCACACCCCAAAGCCAGCCCATATGTAGGGCGGGTTTGGGGCCGCCCGGACGCGTCCACCACGTCGGACCTGGCAATGCGGGCCTACCCAATTTTTCCGCTAAATCGGACGGAAACCCTTGCTTCTTCCTCTTCCTCCTCCGCTCTGTCCAGTTTGGCCGCACCACTCTGCTCCGCCGCCGGCCCCTTCGACTGACCGCCGCCGCCCCCAAGTCGCAGCGTCCACGGCCAAGTCCTCTGCGGTCGCCGGAACCCGTCGCCAGAGGAACCTCATCTGGACGCTCGGCTCCCGGTACGTTTAGCATCGCCCGACCTCCACCTTGCTCTCAAAGTGTTTGTGTAAATGCCGGCACCGGATTTTGATTAAGTGTTCATGCATGTAGCCATGGATTCTTCGTCCGACGAGGAGTACGATTACTCGGCCATGGATGAGTTGGTTTACAAGGAGTTCATCGACGGTCCAGTGATGAAGACATGTTTGACGACGGAGACGAGGAGGCCGCCATGTCCATGATGAGCATTCAAGAGGAAATGGAGAAGAAGGAGGAGCATGTTCTCAACTTCAAGGGATCAATTAACGGACGGATCACCGTGGACCGTGACAGGCTCAAAGGCGCTCGAGATCTGTATGACGATTACTTCAAGCGTCCGAAGCCGGCCTTTCATGAGGGGTTTTTCCGACGTCGGTTCCGGATGAGCTCAAGACTATTCGAGCACATACAAGAGAAAGTAACAAAGTATGATGACTATTTCAAGTTGAAGTATGATTGCTGCGGAAAACTATCCTTCTCTCCTATGCAGAAATGCACCGCTGCTTTGAGAATGCTTGCGTATGGAAAAGCCGCGGATGCCATAGACGAGTATGTCCGGATGGGAGAGAGTACATGCATCGAGGCTATGGAGCACTTTGCATACGCCGTCGTGAAGGTGTTTGAGCCAAAATATCTGAGAGAACCTAATGCCGAGGAAACCGCAAGGCTATTTGCCCTAGGAGAAGCAAGAGGATTTCCTGGTATGCTAGGTTCAGTAGATTGCATGCATTGGCAATGAAAAAACTGTCCAATGGGGTTGCGTGGGCAGTACCAAGGTCACAGCAAGGAGGCCACTATTGTACTTGAAGCTGTGGCATCTCAAGACTTGTGGATTTGGCATGCTTTTTTTGGCATGCCCGGTTCTCACAACGACATCAATGTGCTTCAGCGCTCTCCCCTGTTCAAGAGGCTCTGTGATGAGGATGCTCCACCATGCAACTACACCGTCAACGGACACGACTACACCATGAGATACTATCTTGCAGATGGTATCTATCCTCAGTGGGCGGCATTTGTGAAGATTATCAGTAATCCTATTGGTCCCAAAAAATGTGGCTTTGCAGCTGCACAGGAATTTGTTAGGAAAGATGTCGAGAGGGCATTTGGTGTGTTGCAAGCTCGTTGGGGCATAGTCCGTGGAGCCGCAATGATGTGGCATCCGGAGGTTTTATGGCAGGTCATGACTTGTTATGTAATTTTGCACAACATGATTGTGGAGGATGAGAGAGAAGGGGCAGCTCGTACTGATTTTGAGAAGCCTGGAGAACATGTCCACCTACCTGAACAAGAAGCGGGGTATGTCATGCAATTCCTTGAGATGCATCGACAACTTCGAGATGAAGTGGCGCACACCCAACTACTCAATGATCTGGTGGAGCATATGTATGTCTTCATGGGGAAGGACTGAATTTTAATTTGCAATGATTTGTGTCCGAATAATGTGAACTTTTATCTCCGGCTACTTTTATTTGTTTAGATACAAATATGTTGTAATAACGTGATGTGAACTATTTATTTAGACATCAAAACTACCTCTATGATGGACGAGCATGGCTTGCATGTATTTGGGTGTCAATATTTGAACATTGTGGTTGTAGGACACTAGTTTTGGGAGTTGTCCGGTCGGTGTCCGCGGACGCGTCCGGACACGTCCGCGGACACTATGGGGGCCGAATTTGGGGCCTCCGACTGGAGATGCTCTTATCAGATTTGTCCTTGGATTTCAGAAATGTACCGCAACTTGATAATTAATAAAAAATGCAACTGCGTGAAAAAGGTGGAAATTTTAATTTTCATCAAACTAGAATAGAGTGGATTTGCACTTTTCTGAATCTGACTGAATTTTGAAATCTTAGTCAATGGAGACTTTAGACGACTTGTATGTCAACAAAAAAAATTCAGTTCGACCTTACTCTGCACCTCATGGCGTGGCAATGGCGTCCCCACGCCACAGGCTAGCCACCGAGACCCAGACAACGAGAGGCCGGCCGCCATCCGCCAACGCCGCCGGAGACGGCAACGACGCCGTGGTCCGCGGAGGGCCAACGTGCCCGCAGCCCCACACGCTATGCGGAGCTTTGGTGGCCGTCCACAAGATAGCGCGCGGGCGGGGCGGGGAGGGCCGCGGCCGGCGACTCACCGGCTCCCCCAGGTCCGCCTCCCTCGCCGTCGCCGCCACTGGTCTCCCTCGACCCCAGCCTCCACTCTGCCTCTGCTCGTGATATTTAACAGGTCTTTTTTTGTGCCACTCTGAAATTTACAGGAAACAATCCCCATATTTATGCTCTTATTTGCGATTTATACAATCACAGATGGGTAAAGAGATCATAAACTGACATGTTCCAGAAAATAGTGAAAAATGGTGGCATCGTCAGTTTGAAATGCTAACATATTTCGCTTACTCGAACAGAACAAGAGTCTGATGAATCCCCTTAAAAAAAGAGTCTGATGAACCAAATGAGAGGATACAGATACATGAACACAGTTAAACAAAGTAATTTATTTAGGTACCAATAGCCTGTTGAATTCATCTTCACAAATCACAACCCCAGCACTTGTTTATTGTACTTGACTGCATACTGGCACCATAGGTTGCGGTTGAACTTGCTTAATCTGTGGCGTTGCCTTCTCTGTCATTCTTGCCCAATTTACAACCACAAGCACATATATCTTATCGCACAGCTCATCGAAGATCCGGAAATAGGAGGCCCTCCATGTTTTCCTGAACAAAAGGGAACAGAACACTACCCAGAGACCAACCACGAAACCCGCGCCTAGTCCAAAACAGAAGGGCATCATCTCGGATCCTTCTTCGCTTGTACTCAAGTGGTTTTCAGCTGTACCGTTCCCCGGGCAGCTCTTCGGAAGAGACGGCCCGCAGAGACCCGTGTTACCAATGTACATGGATGCTGGGTCGTCAGGGCTGAGCGTGTCGAGCTGGTGCCCGGACGGTATCCTTCCTGACAAGTCGTTGTAGGACAAGCTCAGATAGCTTAGGGATGTCAGATCAGATAGGCTTGAAAGGATTTCACCGGAGAGCTGATTGTTGGAGAGGTCAAGTGATTCCAGTGAGCGCATCGAACCAATGCTCTCTGGGATGTTTCCGGTCAAGTGGTTCAGAGACAGATTCATGTTCACTAAACCCGCCGCAGGACCTATGCTTTCGGGGATATCTCCAGTTAAATGATTGCAGGACAAATCAAGACTCACCATGTATATTAACCGACCAATATATTCACGCCCTTGCCCTTTTGTGACTACGAATATGCTATTAATTGTATAATAGTGAAATGAACCAGGATCTTGGCCGTCATCAGCTGCAACAAGGCCGCTGGAAGTGCTGGGAGGGTTATCTTGAGTTTCTAAGCCTGTGGTTTTGGTTACACCATCCATGTTTAGCAGGAACCGAGGTATAGTGCCTGAGAAGTTGTTGTGTGCTAGGTCCAAATATTGGAGATGACGAAGTCCTCTAAGCTCGGTAGGTATGTAGCCAGAAAAGATGTTGGACCTGAGGCCCAGAAATTTCAGTTCTGGCAGATTCTGTGCAATCCATGCTGGTATGTTTCCGAAAAACTTGTTTTGCCCAAGATCAATAAAAGATAATTCTGGGCAATTCTGCAATAACAAAGGGAATTCACCCGAGAGGCTGTTGTTGTCGAGTCTCAGAGTTTGAATTGACATAGACAGTGGCTTGTCAGAGCTTGAATCACTATTCGTTGAAGGTGTGTTAGATAGGGCCATTCTTGAACTTGATGCCACATTTTCTGAACACCGAGGGAACTCACCTGTTATCATATTGTTTCCAATGTCAAGGTATGTCAGAGACGTCATTAGGCATAACAATGCTGGGATAGTGCCCGTGAAACTGTTGTCAAAAAGAAACACGCTATCTACAAATATTGGCGTTCTGACATTTAATGGTAGAGTCCCTGACAGAGAGTTTCTTGAGAGATCCAAAACCGCTATATTCTGAGGTAGCTGTGGTACTGAACCATTGAATCGATTTGAGCTTAGATCTAAGAAATCTGTGTCCATCTGCCCTAGAGTAGCTGGTAATGTGCCACTGATGTTATTGCTGGAGAGGTCCAAATGTTCAGCCTTTGAAACTATAGCCCAAAACCAATCAGGCACAGTATCAGCTTTGCCGGCATCAGACATAGAAAGAGAGGAGATATTCCCCTGTGATTTGAGCCACCGAGGAAATCCCGGCCCAATATGGCATGATTCCAATCCTAGTGACTGCAATCTGAATGGAGGGGTCCAGTCAGAGTTCAGGTCCACGGTAAATGAATTTGCAGATAAATGCAGCTGCTGCAACCGTGTAAGCTTGGAAAAGTGATCTTGAGTGATGAGCCCATCCATCTGGTTGTAGCCTAGGTTCAAGTAAATCAGGTTCGAAAGAGTGCTTATGCTAGTGGTCAGAGCTCCCGTAAGCCTGTTGGAACCGAGATCAAGAGCGCTTAAGCTAGTCAGGTTGCTGATCTGATCCGATATGGAGCCAGTTATGTTATTGTGTCCCAGACGCAGCACCTGCAACTGACTCCATGAACATGTTGGTAACCTCGCGAGGAACTCGGCCATGTCCCCTTGAATATCATTCCCTGCCAACTCGAATACTCTCAGGCTGCAAAGGCTCGTCAGTGTGTCGGGTATCATTTCTGTTAGATGGTTGCCACTCAGCTGAAGGACTCGAAGTGAGCTCAAATTTCCCAACCGAGCAGGAAACGGGCCATATATCCTGCTGGCCTCAAGGTTGAGATATTCGAGGCTGGTTGCGTCCCAAACCCAGCTAACTGAGTCGAACTGCGTTTCAATGTAGTTGAAAGAGAGGTCGAGGATCTTGAGCCTGGTGAGGTTCGAAGGGGACACAAAATGGGCTGTGTTATTAAGCGAACACCCAGTTAGCCTGAGCACCTCAAGGGAGGCCAGTGTGTTCACCGTGTCAACCCAACCAATCACCGCGCTGAGGTCCACATAACTCATGTCAAGATACTTGAGCAAAGAGAGCTGTGGCAACCATGAGAGATCATCAGAGTGCAAATCACCATAAGGTGTCAGATCGAGGTACCGCAGCCTTGAGAGGTTGCCAAGCTGATGGGGCACCATGCCGGAAAAATTCAGCCTAGAGAGGTTGAGGTACCGCAGGTCATGAAGTGACCCTAGAAAATCCGGGAGGCGGCCTCGAGGCCCGGTGAGATTGTAGTTCCCACTAAGGTCCAGGTGCTGCAGATGCTCCAGGGCTTCTAGAGTAGAGCTTATCTCGCCTCCCAGGGAAGCTCGGATGTACCGTGCGTGGAGGTCGAGCTCAACGACGTGGCTGGTGGTCATGTTGCTGCACCGGACGCCCTCCCACCGGCAGCAATCCTGTCCCCTCCACGACGAGAGGAGGCGCTCCGGGTCGGCCGTGATGCCGGCTTTGATGGACAGCAGGGCTTCCCTCTCCATGGCGATGCATCCTCCTCGATCTTGTGTGTCAAGCTTGGACCAACCTGTTGTGGTTTGTGTGAGCAGGAGCAGGAAGACTGCAAGTGCAAGCATGGTGGCTTGGGGTCTCTGAACCAGCTCCTGTTTTCTGAGTCAAGTGCAAGTACTGATATGTATGGTGGCCGCTCATGCTTCATATTCAATTTTGTTGTCATTGACTTTAGAGGAGCAAATTGCATGTTCAGTCCACATCGGAGACGGTGACAGGTAAAAATTGCGGTCAAGATGCAGCGGTCTGAATAATTGCGATTTTTCAGCATCGTATCTAATAGCGGTCAAATCGATTTTTCCACACGTACTTGTCAGGATTGACCACATGGAGAGACAAAAAATATATCTAAAGAGACATAGTTCTCGTAGACCCCTAAATAACATAGTTCTTGTAGTGCTTCAGTATCGTCTCTCTCTCATTCTAGAGTTGTTGAAGTGAATGACTAGCTGTAAATTTGGCACAGTTTAGCCATGTATATGCAGTTTGTTTCCACCAGCTGTGTGACGCCTGTTTTTTTTTTTTTTTTTTTTGCGAAAAAGCTGTGTGACGCCAGTTTACTGTAAACTTAGCTTGTTAACGTGCATGGGACTTGAATACCTATACTTACTGGACGATTTGGATTTCAGGGAACTGCAAGGTGGTTGATGATGTTCACTACCCCCAGTCGTGGTGGCAGCGGGGAAGCGATGCTTTGAACTGTAGAGATTTGAGCTCACAAGTGCAGTGAAAAAGACATGGTGATGAGTTGGGTCGAAGAGGACTTGATCTTCTGCGTGATGGGCTTCTGCTTCTATGACGCATGTAATCAATCCTGTAACATCAATGACCTTCAGTTGAAAGGTAAAAGGTTGGGGCCTCCATGGCTTCTGTCAGCAGGAGCAGGAAGACTGCAAGTTTAGTCAAACTTGTGCAGTTGCCAGGATTTTTTTGGACTGTATTTGCCAGGATTTTGACCACATCCCCATCGAGAAAATATGATGTCAAGAGACATTTTCTTCTTGGTGCTTCAGCGTCATCCTTCTCTCGTTCTAGAGTTGCTATAGTGAATGACTAGCTGTTCATTAGGTACAGTACCATTTATGCAGTTTGCTTCCACTCTACTCTCCATGTAACACAAATTACTTACTGCAAACTTAGTTCGGTAATGAAGAGAAAAAGTTACCGGCATCATCGTATTGTCTGCAGCCAAATCGATGTTTGGACAAAGAGAAGAAGAAAGCATTCAGCAGTTGCCAGGATTGACCACATCATCCATATCAACGAGAAAAAGAATAGTGGATCTAAAGAGACATCTCAGTGTCATCTCTGTCATCATTCTAGGGTTGGTGAACTGGTAGAGTAGGTGTTCATTAAGTAAAGTTAAGTGTGTATATATATACAGTTGTTTTTTCGTTTGCGGGAATACTTTCAATTTTCTTTGTAACATTATTTACTGTGAAGTTAGTTTGTTGATGAAAAAATACTTAACTTTCACATATACTGTAAAGTTAGAAGCAGGAGACTGGAGCTTGGCTCCGACCCGTCTCTTCCTCCTCCCTCTACAGTTCCCGCAGAGGCGAAAAGGGAGAGGCGACCCAGATCCCCTTTCGCCGGCGGCGAGGGTGTGGATCCTGGCCTCCTCCGCTCGCTTCGGCGGCCGGAGGAGGTCGGGAACCCGTTTCTCGTCGTCTGGCGTGTAGTTAGGGTAGTTTTAGGTTCCCGCAGCGTCGTTCCAGGGGGGAGTTCGTCGCTGCCGTGGTGGAACAAGGTGGCCGTTCCTCCTCTCCCTGGCCGGCGACGGCGGGTGGACGGCGTGGTGTGCTCCCGGATCTTCGGATCTGGTGAGTTTTGGTTCTCGGAGGATGGCCGTCGTGGCGGAGGCGATGGCCGTCTTGGCGAGTTTTGGTCCCTCGCCCTCTTCTTCGTCTTGGTGTGGATCTTCCTGGCCACATCGAGGAGGTGCTGGGGGTGCTGCGGCGGTGCGGGGAGCTGGTGCTTCGGGCTAGCTGCCTTCGTCGCCTGTACAGGAGAAGATGCTCTGGGATTCTGGTGGTCTCCGCTGGCTTTTGGTGCGGCGCTCAGGTCTCTTCTGCCGGCCGTGGTGGCTTGGGGAGGAGCTCTTCTGGCGGCGTGCTCTGCTTCGACCTGGTATGTTCTTCCTCCTTCTCTAGCCGGCAGAGGTTGCGTGGGGAGAAGGTGGGTGCAAGATGTGCTACTGGTGGGGACTCCGGCGAGCCGCGGTGGTGCTCAGTGCAGGGTTCGATGGAAGAGGGGTGGCTGCGGGGAGGAGGCGCCATGGCCGTGCGCGTTAAGCGTTCTTCAGCTCCGTCGCTTGCGGCGGACGGCGCATGCGGTCGTCTACATGAGTGGGGTGTTCCCCTTCCCGGGGTTCGCGGCGGCCTGGCGCCTTCTTCTCCGGCGGCGTTCGGCGATGAAGGTCCTGTTCAGGCGACGCGGAGGTTCAGCGGCGATCCCTGAAGCTGCTGTTGTGCTGGGTGTCGTTGGTTCGTACTGCTGTGTATTTCTGTTCTTCCTTTGTATTCTTGTTTGAATACGCAGCTGTAATCCCTTTCAAAAATAAAATAAAATATATATACTGTAAAGTTAGTTTGTTAATGAAGAGAGAAAAACAAATTATTAATCGGTTTCCCCTGCTGCTATGTGTCATTGAGATGCAGTATAGTTGCTGCAGCGCCAAAAACAAGAAGAGATAAAAACGTTATGCTGCTGCCAGGATCGAACTGGAGACCTTCAGTGTGTAAGACTGACGTGATAACCACTACACCACAGCAGCTTATTGTTTTGAAACTAATCACGATCTATTTAACTCATGGGACAATTTCCCAGCTTTTCCGCGCTGCTTGCTGATATCACCGAAATTTCGCGCCATCATTTCAAAACGAACACTCAATCATTGATAACATCGCGCCAAAGATTTTTACGTTTATATTATAATGTATTTTACTTTATAGTTCTGAGGTTATGACACTATTTACCCCATTTAAAGATTTCTTTTCCGAAATAACATTTAAGGATTTTGATCACGTTTTTACCCCCCCTAATGATTTACAAAATGGCAGACTTACTTTATTTAGGTCTCCCCTTGTCCTATCGCGATTGCAGCAGCAGCAGGCTAAGTGGTTTGCCACGTTGGCAGTGTATTGGCTGGTTGCATCCGTTCTGTCAAGTTAGTCCGGTGCGAGACGGTCGGCCAGCGTTTCTGGTGTAGTGCGCTCGCCATCGCCATACAGTCGACGTCGACCAGAGACTGAACAAGGATCTCGTCAACGTCTTTTCTTTTGCCCCTAACTGTAGACTGGCGTGAGACGAATGCAATGGCGGCGCCAGCGTGTATTCGCTGTCTTCACGTGAATACCCAAAATTCTGGAGCGATAAAAAATTTCTACTAGTTTGGCCCAGCCCACGAAGGCCCATGTCGTGCCTCGTCTCGCACTCGCTCGCCTGGAAGGCTGGAACTCGCTCCTCTGTGCCCGTTTTCCTCGCCTCTCTCCGTCTCTCGCCCTAGCTCGTCGCCCGCACAGAAGACAGAAGCGCCGCCGGCCGCCGTCGGCTGCCCCCGCCGCCGCCCGATGCAGTCAGGGACAGGCGACGGCGCTCCGTCCCCGTCCCCTGCGCCCCCGCCCGCGGCGCCCCGCCCCCGCCCCCCGGCCGCCCGCGCACCGGCCCCTCTTCCTCTTCCGCCCAACGCACCAGCGCGCAAGGTACGGCAGCCTCGCCCCTATTTTTTGCGGATTGCTTCGCTAGTTCGTCGGATTGACTAATACTGCTACTGGGCATGGCTAATACTGCTACTAGGCATTGTTTGTGCCCGTGAGATGTCTCTCCTAGCTATGTTGTAGTTTGTCTAGACTCAGCAGCTTGATGAATTCTGTTAAAGCTGCCTGTTCTGTAATTGCTATCTTGTGAAAATATGTTTCTTCTCCACTAGTGGAATGCCAAATCATTAGGCATAAGCTTTGCTTACAGTACTTCTAGTAACTGCACAAATGTCAGTTCCTCTGGTAATTATCTTGTGATAAAGATACCATCTTGTTGCTCTGGCCAACTATCCATGTCCCCATGCTACTAGATATTGACACTCTGGTCTCTGCACTATATAATGATTATTGAATGGAGATAAGCAGTATTAGTGAGACGCACCTCCACACAAAACTAGTAGCTGTTTTGCGGATTGCTTCGCTAGTAGGTCTAATTGACTAAATGCAAGTTTTAATTTTATGTTTCCCTTGATTTGTTGTAACGTAGATGAAGAAAAAGGGGGTTGTTGGCAGTAGCATAGCTGCGATGTGGGAAAAGGCTTCAAAGACAAGGAAAACTGATGAATCATCCACACCAAATCAGACAGCAGCTGCATCTAGTGATATTCATCTTGAGAGCAATTTGCAAATGGTGGTATGGCAAGAACCAGAGAGTAGAGGAGAAACCTCGACACCTCATGTAGAAGTAGAAGATGATGAATCTATTGATGAAGATGATGAACCAATGCAAATAGATTTAGAGGCACTTGAACATGATCCTGGAAAGCGGATTCCCATCTCATTTTATGATGTCAATGACCAAGATAAAGTGAGAAGGAGATATATTGAGATGGGGCCATGTCAACCAAAGAATCATAAGTTTGTGTTTACAAATAAAGGTGGAAGTGAGCGTCGTTTTTGTCATGCTTGGTTTAAAGAATTCTCATGGATTGAGTATAGTGTGGAACAAGATAGAGCTTTCTGCTTCGTTTGCTATTTGTTCAAGGATAAAGCAAGATGTCCTGGTGGAGATGCTTTTGTGAATAAAGGATTTAATAATTGGAACATGAAGGTGAAGGTGAATGAAGGATTTAATAATAAAGAAACATGAAGGTGAGGTCACTAAATAAAGGAAATTTCCTTGAACTTCTAAATTGGCTAGCAGGAAATTTTGAAGAGGTTGACAAGGTTGTTCTCAAGAATGCTCCACGGAACTGCAGGATGATTCACCATGATATACAACAAGAGGTTGTTCTCAAGAATGCTCCACGGAACTGCAGGATGATTCACCATGATATACAACAAGAGGTGATAAAATGTTGTGCACAAGAGACTACTAAACTAGTCATTGAAGATCTTGATGGTGGTCATTTTGCAATACTTGCAGATGAGTCTAGTGATGTGTATCAGAATGAACAGTTGGCTGTTTGCTTGCGTTATGTTGATAAAGAAGGAAGGGCGGTTGTCAGATTTCTTGGTCTTGCTCATGTTGAAGATACTACCTCTTTGACACTAAAAGCTGCAATTCAGAAAATGCTCTTGAACTACAATTTGACCTTTTCGATGGCGCGTGGGCAAGGATATGATGGAGCTAGTAACATGAAAGGTAATGCTAATGGCCTGAAAAAACTGATCATGGATGAGTCCCCTTCTGCCTATTATGTTCATTGTTTTGCCCATCAACTACAGTTAACTTTGTTGCTGTTGCAAAGGAGAGTGGTGATTGTACTTGGTTCTTTCAGCAGCTTGCGCACTTGTTAAGTGCTATTGGCATGTCTTGTAAAAAGATGAGAATGCTTCGGATAGCTCAGGCTGAAGAACTCATTGCTGCATTGGAATTGGAAGAAGTAGAAACAGGGACCGGGCTAAATCAGGAAATGGGTTTGGGAAGGCCATGTGATACACGTTGGGGCTCTCACTTCAGAACTGTGAACCATGTCATCTCTATGTATGGTGCACTACGACGAGTCCTTAAAAAGATTGGCGATGAGTACCATGCTGCAGAGGCACAAGCGGCTCTATCCATAGAGACAACATTTCGATCATTTGAGTTTGTTTTCATGGCACACTTGATGCAAGAAATATTTGGATATGCGGATGTGTTGTCTAGAGCTTTCCAAAAGCAAGACGAAGATATTGTTCGTGCTATTGAGCTTGTTGAGGACACAAAGTTTTACTTGGAGGTTTTGCGGTCTGATCCTGGATGGGATGATTTTCTCATAAAGGTCACATCTTTTTGTACAAAACATAAGATCAAAGTGGTTGATATGGAGGGTCCTTACTCTCCCATTGGTCGGCCTAGAAGGGGTTTATGTAATGGTGTGACCAATTATCACCGATTCAAGATTGATATGTTTGTGGGTGTCATTGATAGGCAAATCAGTGAGTTGAATGGCAGATTTGATGAGGTAAACAAAGAGCTACTTACTTGCATGGCAGCATTTAGTCCAGTTAATCTATTTGCTGCTTATGATCAAAAGAAGTTGGTTACGCTTGCTACAAAGTTTTATGCTTCTGATTTTACAAGTGATGAACTGGCAAGACTCCCCTGGCAACTAAACATGTATGTTACTAATGTGCGTAGAGATGAAAAGTTTCAAAACTTGAACAATCTGTGCGAGCTTTCAGTTATGCTTGTGAAGACAAAGAAGCATGAACTTTATCATATTGTTTACAGACTTCTTAAGTTGGTATTGATTCTGCCAGTAGCCACAGCTAAGGTTGAAAGGATATTCTCTTCAATGAGCTTTCTGAAGAATAAGCAAGGGAACAAAATGGGTGATGACTATTTGAACCATTGTTTGGTTACATTTACTGAGAGAGAATTCTTCAACCAAGTAAAGGATGAGGATATCATCAATCGCTTCCAAAAAGGCGACCGCAAAGTTATATTGTAATATGGAATATCATCATTTTATCAATCAAAAGGTACCATGTATTCATGTCGTTATGGGCTTATGAATTGAAATATTGCTATTGATGTTAAGCTACTGTTGTTTTATCCTTATATTGCTATTGTTGTGTGGTTGGGGGTCATATAGTATATTTAGAGTAAAAAAAATTTTTGGGGGTGAATACCCAGTGTCAGTTTCCTGGCGCCGCCACTGGACGAATGATGTGGTAATTTTGGGTGTGGCTCGGTATCTGGTGAGGCCTAACATTATGGTGTTGTTCGGACAACCTGTCTTGTACCAGACTAATTTGGTATGTAAGCATTCGGATTCGGATAGTTGCAGTGTATTTTTGTAACAAAAGAAACCAAAGCCCGAAGCCACTGGTCGGGCTTGCGCTCAAAGTAATCGTCGTATTCCTCACTTCTTTCGGAACAAGTATGAACACATGTTTTGTCATCAGAAAGCGGCGCCGAAAAATAGGCGTGCTGAATGTTGGGTTGGTGCAATGGAAGTAATCCTTATAAAGTTGTTCGCGGCCGCCTTCAGTGTCATGATTCAACGCTGGCGCACGACTAACAACCGATTCTCTATGCTTTGGAAGTGCATTATCGTTGTTCATAGACGAGGTTGCCGCGGCCACCCAAACATCAATGTCATCGTCAGATGAATCATCCGAAAAAACGATGAAATGGGAGTAGAGAACTCCGAGCTATCCATTTACATGAACATCTACGATACAAAACACAAGCGGGGAACAAACTAGCGGCCTATATGTAACAAAAAGAAGGTCACCATACCTGACCTCGAGTGGGCAAAACATCGAACATGCTACGGACGAAGGAGTTTGCCGGCGAGGCGGAGCCAACAACGGCCTATTTGCAGCTCTCCTGCCCCGATTCGGGAGGGTAGCAGTGAAACCACGCCCTACCGCTTCGTCGACATGTGCTGCTAGGCGGTGGCGACACAAAAGTCAGCGAGGGAGTATAGCAGCAGCCGCCGCGGGTCGAGAAGGAGTGTCACCGTTCAGGAGGGCGGCCGTGAAACCACGCCCTCCTATTGTGTCGACGTGTGCTACTGGGCGGTTACGATGCGAGAGTCGGTGACGGAGGATAGCAGCGGCCGCTGCAGGTCGAGAGGGGACGTCGACGAGAATGGCCCGGTCGGCGGCACCGTAGGGGAGAAGGAAGGAGGTGGGTTGGGGACACGGTTGTGTAGATATCGGTTGGGCCCGTGATGACAAGACGAGGGGGAGGTGGGACGCGGACGTTATCCGCTTCACCTCAAATACAGCCCAAACTTAGGTCCAAAATGGGACGAGACAAGCGATATCCGTTTGCGGGGTAGTTGGAGATGACCTTACACCCTTACTCACTTATACACATAAGCTATTTCTTTCCTTGGATCACATACTATAAATTAAATTAAATATTTCCATCCTGAGTCCTGAGGCTCAGCTGTTATTCAAAATCTGAATAAAACTTTAAATATCTAACAAGGAAAAAAGAAAAGATCCCAACTCGCTTTCACCCTCAAAGATCCAATATTTTTCTTCTGCTTTGTGCGTCCAAGTGTCCACTCCAACCAAAAAAAACAAGGCCGGATTGATAGGCCCCTGCAACTCTATCTCTTTCCCCAGCGGCGCCATTGCCATGGCCGCGGCCATGGGTCTGCGGATGGTGCGCGGCCCGTGCTGCTGCTCGCCGTCGCCGTCCTCCTCCTCCGCCTCTCCCTCGCCATGGATGCTGCAGGCTCATGTCCCCAGCTATCCCCACCCTCCATGTGAGTGCTCTCAAGGGCATCTGCATTTCTTTTCCCGCAGGAATCAGTTTACACTGTTTTTGAAGTTCTGCACGCACGGCATATTGCCTGACGGAAAATGGTGTCTGGTTCTGAATTCTGACTGCATGTTCGGATAATTCCGTAGGCCATAACTTGCTGACAGCCAGTAATCTGAAACTTTCTTGTCCCTGTACTTGCAGTGAGTGGAAGGTCGATTTTCTCTGAATCCCTGAGACTTCTGGCCTTGCATCTCTTGCTCAATCGGCGCGCGAATCCTAACCGGCACCGTGGCGACACCGTCAGAACTGCTGCATCTTCATCCGGTTTGCTTCAGATCACAGAGAACAAGACAAGCAGCTTGCCAAAAATCAAGGTGCGCAGTCTGATTCAATCACACATGTGCTCTCTTTGTTTTCTGAATTTTGGTACAGAAAATGATGGCACTGTCAATTTCCAGATGGATCCAGAAAGAACAGCTCTTGATCGAAATGCGCAGTTTGGCAGGATTTATGAGGACATGTCTTCCTGGATGGATGTGGCTTACACAAGCAGCAGCAGTTTGGAGTATAACTTGTTGATGCAGAACATCCATGTGTTGGAGAGTAGTTTGGCTGGAGAAGACATGGTGATGCTGGAAAAAGATATCCTTGTACATATCGAACAGCTTGGAGCTCTGAAATCATTCAACGCGTCGAGGTCCCGGGCCATCCTTACACAAACCTCGCATGAACCAGATTTGGCACTTCCTTGGAATGTTGCCGAATTCAGTCCCGTGGCTAGACCTCTCGAGGAGCAAAGAGATGATCAGCTTGTCGTTCGAAGCGGGAAAAGCGAGGAGAGGAAACAGAAGAGAATCAGAGCGTCCGAAAAGGGCTCCGGGGTTTGCGTAAAGGCGTCATCACGAAAACGAAAGAAATCGCGTAAGTCCAGTAGTAGTCAGTTTATAGCCGAGTGGAAAAACTATCCTGGCCGACGAAGGATCATCGTTCGAGAACAGTCAGAGTTGCTAGTGACTATCAAGGTGTCCTCTTCATCAGCACTCCTGTTGGCCTATTAAGTGTGCATGCTTTCACTTAAAAACTGATACTGCTTTTTTCTCAGGAATGTGCAAACCTTGAGAAGATCAGAGAAAACATGGTAAAGGAAGGGCAGGAGGTTTGTTATGATAGGTGGGCGAAGGCAGCTGGAGTTGATGAAGCAGTCCTGAAGAGTAGATTGCAAGCAGGCTACTGTTGCAGAGAGAGGCTATTGGTGACTACTGAGTGGCTTGTCAAGTACATTGCAAGATCATACACTGGAATCGGAACAGCTTTTGAGGATCTACTCCAGGTTGCAAGATTATACTCTTAACCTCTCTTTATATCTAGCAACCTTTTGTAACCGAGTTACTGCAGGCTGGGAAAATGGGTGTCCTTGAGGGAGCTGAGAGGTTCGACAGCAAGAGAGGGTGCAAATTCTCAACCTATGTCAAGTACTGGATAAGGAAAGCGATGCTAGCACTGCTCGCTGAAAATTCTGGAGTAATACAGCTGCCTGTATGCCTCTGGAACCAACAACTATTTTGATATGTTTCAGTTTGTTGTTCATGTAAGACAAAACAGAATATTTGTTAATGATATGGAACTGACACTGAAATTATGCAAGTGTAGGCAAGGATGGAGGGTATCATCCGAAAAGTGAAGGAAGCTAAACGTGCAATCCGGTGCAGCACGGGGAGGAACCCGATCGATGACGAGATTGCAACCTTCGTTGGCGTGTCGGTTGCCAATGTTAGGTTGGCACGCAAGTGCTCTCGTCGTGTCGTTTCACTCTACACGGAGGTCGGAACCGGACAGAACGCCAAGTTCGTGGTAATGTCCACTAGCCACTACGAATGCCCTCTCACATAGTATCTAGGTTGATCATAGCAGAATTCCTCAGATTTATAATGAACAGAGATCAGTACATGGAAATGTATGAATAGTAATAATCTATGACAGTTCATACGCTTGATCGATTTTAATGTGGAACGAATTAGTCTGACGACAGTGTGAACTGCAGGAGGTTACTCCGGACACATCGTTGGAAGATCCAGAAGAAGCCATCTTCCGGAGGCAGCTGAGGGAGAGGCTGCTTCTGTCCTGGACAGACTCCCGGCGAGAGAGGGCCATGTGCTGAAGCTGCGGCACGGTCTCGAGGACGGCAGGTGCAAGTCCCTAGAGCAGATCGGAGGCATCTACCATGTGTCCAAGGAGTGGATCAGGAAGATCGAGAAGTCGGCCATGTCCAAGCTCAGGAACGAGGACGTGCATCATGAGCTCAAGGACTTCTGTGGATTCTAGTGATGCCTAACTCTTTGGTCCTGCAATCTTCCTAGTGCAGATCCCAGGTCAGGGACAAGTTCATTCAGATTGTGATATGATTCCATAGGAGTTTGTATATATTTGCATCACATTCTAGCGGATGACACACTTGTCCTGATAATGACCAATGAGCACATAGTTAACTTAACTATATGTTGGTGAATAGACGCTGGAAAGTGAAGATATATTTTTTGTTTTCTTAGTCCAATTGCTGGTTCATAAATTATATTGTGTACAACTGAAGTGAATACTATCGCTTAATATGCCGTGAATTAGCAAAAAAAAGTGTCTAATTAATTAGGTTAAATCTGCACCCTTGTGAAATATGGTGGGAAATCAGTCACATGGTATGGTCGTTTTTTACCGTCCAAAATGTGCGATGTGTTTGTGTCTTTATGAGCTCTCGCCTGGTTGCTCTAAGAAATTGGGTGTCATTGACTATTTTCATGGTTTGACTTTTGAGCACATTCGAACCTTGATATGTGAAAATTTGAGATCCTGTTAGTGATGATCGGGTGCTTAAAGTGTAATCCTGTTCAAGGAGCAATCGGTTCTGCTGTGAAAATGCAGAGATAGGCGCGCACACAAGTGGCAGCAAACTCTGATGCAAAATGACACACCAATGATCTGAGTCTTCTTTCTTCAAGGATTACTTCAGATGTAAATTAAAATTAAATGCAACCATTCCACACAAAAAAAGTGGCAGCAAATTGCAGGAAAACTTCTGTAGCAAAACACATGCATAGCACATCCCACACAACATAGTGCAATCAAATCAAAGTAAAATAAAATGAGAATGGTTCTACAATTTGTTCCCAGGTGCAGCAAAATAAATGAAGTGTCTTTCAGACTAGAATATAAATGTATCGGCCGTGTATGTAAAAGATAGTCTGAGAAGGCGCTCTGCTATCTCTGTGATCATCGGTCTTGCCTCTACATCACCGCTAAGACATTACACGGCGATCTCCACTAGACTATCAAGAATCTCCAAGTTTCTTGTTACTGCAATTTTCTTCGGTTCCAGCTGTCTGGCTGCCTCGACCGACTTAAAAAAAACGTGTAAGCACACTCCAAAAATATCAACGCCGTGTATTACCCATCGTAGTATTGGAGTAGATCCCTAAAAAAAATATAGTACTGGAGTAGTAGTATATATACATGGCCGCCGTACGCCCTTAGGTTAACCCTCTGTGCCGTCTTGTTTGACACCCAACAACGCACGGACCATCCGCATCGGCAAGCTAGGGCACCATGGACGAGGAGGCGAGGCCAAACAAGAAGGCTCGGCCAAGCAAGACGGCGACGCATAGTTCCGGCGACGCCGCCGGCCTGACGGCGCTCGCCCTCCGCCTGGCCAACACGTGCTCCTCCGAGGCAAGAACATAGTTTTCTCTCCCTTGTCCATCTAAACGGCGCTGGGCCTGGTGGCGGCCGGCGCTCGGGGCACAACCTTTGACGAGCTCCTCGCCGTGCTCGGCGCATCGTCGCACGAGGAGGTCGCCGAGCTCGTGCGCGGCGTGGCAGAGAGCGCCCTCGCCACCGACACATCCGGGCCGCTCGTCGTCACGTCCGTGTGCAGTGTGTGGCATCAGGAAGGGCTGGCGCTCAAGCCCGCCTACCGCGACGCCGCCGTTCAGTCCTATAAGGCGGAGACACGCGCCGTCGACTTTGAGGTTACTATATACAATCATATATACGTACATACTTCTCTACCTTAATTGTCGATCTATGACCGTACGTTGTGATACATCGATCGATCTTCGTGCACATACGCAGGTAGATCCAGAGGGTGCAAGGGAGGAAATCAACAGTTGGGTCAGAGAGGCCACGAACGAGCTCATCACGTCCCTTCTCCCTCCAGGCTCGGTGCACGAAGACATCAAGCTCGTGCTCGCCAACGCCATCTACTTCAAGGGAAAGTGGGAGAATTGCTTTCACAAGAGCCTCACAGAGAATGCTGAGTTCTACCGCCTCGATGGTAGCACCGTCAATGTGCCTTTCATGACCGCCGGGAGACTTCCCACTAGTGGCACGACGGAGGAGGATACATTTTGGAACGAATGGGAAGAAGAAGTGGAGTACTTCGTTTCCTACTGTGACGGGTTCAAGGTACTCAAGCTCCCTTACCAGCAGGCGGCAAATAGCGCGAGGTACTCCATGTGCATCTTCCTCCCCAACGCGCGCGATGGCCTTCCTGGCCTGGCTGACGAGATGGCATCGAGTGGCATGGGGTTTCTGTTTGGTCACTTGCCCAAACGCCGAAGGGAAGTGCGCAAGTTTATGCTCCCCAGATTTAAGTTGTCCTACTCCTGCAGCATGAAAAGGACTCTCAAAACCTTGGGGCTCCGGGCAGCCTTCTGCGGAGAGGCCGATCTGGTTGACATGGTGGACAACTCGGACCGGAAAAAGAAGCTGCAGGTGGAGGACGTGTTCCACAAGGCGTTCGTCGAGGTGAATGAGGAAGGCACCGAGGCAGCCGCTTCCACTGCCGCCACCTTCGTCCTGTTATGCGCCTACAGTGAGCCTGTGATTGATTTTGTTGCCGACCATCCATTTGCATTCTTCATAGTGGAGGAGGTGTCTAGGGCGGTTGTCTTCGCAGGCCACGTCCTTGACCCTTCCAACAACTCAGAGTAGCAATCCTGAGATAGGTACCAGCAAAGGAAAACTTAAATTCTAGAATGGAATAATAAACGATCTATGTTTTTGTTAGTCAATCAAGTATGTGTGATTGTTTAGGTTAAGGTGTCGTACCCTGTTGGGGGCACACCGTGCGTGTTATATAGGAGGTTTAACCAACAACCTCGAAAGGATTTACATCATGCGGTTACAGGAGATAAGCCTCGATCCTTATATCACGGATGGGCAATACAGCTTGGAGTACACGACACGGCTAAAGCTAGATACGCTAACACACCCCCTCAATCATAACTTAACTAAGTTAAGATTGTTCCTAAATACTTCAAGTGGACGAACTGCTAGTGGCTTCGTGAAACCATCTGCAACTTGATCACCAGTAGGTATAAATCTGATGTCCAATAACTTCCGAGCTACTCGTTCCCGGACAAAGTGGTAATCAACTTCAATATGCTTAGTTCTAGCATGAAATACTGGATTGGCTGAGAGATAGGTTGCACCCATATTATCACACCATAATTGTGCTGCTGGAGGATGTGGAACTCGTAGTTCACTAAGAAGAGTTTGCACCCACATTACTTCTGCTGTTGCATTTGCAAGAGCTTTGTATTCTGCTTCTGTGCTTGATCTAGACACGTGGCTTGTTTCCTTGCACTCCATGAAATTAGGTTTGGGCCAAGGAATACTGCAAAGCCACCAGTTGATCTTCTGTCGTCTGGACAGCCTGCCCAATCTGCATCAGAAAAGGCACTAACACGCATGGAAGGAGATCTTGTGAATTTCAATCCAAGACTTGATGTGAACTTGAGATATCTCAAAATTCTTTTGACTGCTCTCCAATGTGTTTCGGTTGGTGCATGCAAGAACTGGCATACTTTGTTAACAGCAAAGGAAATATCTGGTCTTGTAAGAGTTAAATATTGTAAGGCACCAACAACACTTCTATATTTTGTGGATTTCTCTATCCCAAGTGTAGCTCCTCCAAAAGCAGATAATTTTTCACTAGTGGATATGGGTGTATTTGCAGGTTTGCAATCTATCATACCTACTCTCTTCAACACATCCGAAGCATATTTCTCTTGTGTTAGTAGGAGGCCATTGTTTACCTTCTTCACCTCTATGCCCAAGAAGTAGTGCACATCTCCTAGGTCTTTAAGGGCAAACTCCTCCTGTAGATCTCGGAGAAGAGCTGTAGTTGCTTTCTGACAAGAACTAGCAACAATTATATCATCAACATAGATAAGCACAAATATGGTGATACTCTCTTTGGAATAAAAGAATAATGAGGTGTCAGCTTTGGATGGTTGAAAACCAAGTTCTTGTAATTTCATACTCAGCTTGGAGAACCATGCTCTTGGCGCCTGTTTTAATCCATACAGTGCCTTGTCAAGTTTGCAGATGTACTTATCTTTTCCCTTAGCTTCATATCCAGGTGGTTGCCTCATATACACATCTTCCTCCAGAACACCATGAAGGAACGCATTCTTCACATCTAGCTGTCGTAAACTCCACCCCCTGGATACTGCAATAGACAACACAAGACGAATGGTGGCTGCCTTGACCACGGGACTAAAAGTGTCCTCGTAGTCTATACCATATCTTTGTTTAAAACCTTTAGCCACTAAGCGAGCTTTGTATCTATCAATACTACCATCAGCTCTACGCTTGATTTTGTAAATCCATTTGCAGTCTATGATATTTCTACCAGCATGTTGTGGCGGAACTAAATGCCAAGTCTCATTCTTCATGAGGGCGCTATATTCCTCATCCATTGCACTCTTCCAATTTTTATTTTTTAGTGCTTCATCTAAATTTTCTGGTTCACCGGTAGTGCTCAAATTTGCATATTTGATAGTTCCTCTAACTTGCTTATAAGTGACTGTGCCATCAGTAATTTTTTTTGGTTTAGATATACCTTTCTTTGCCCTCGTAGTTACTGTGGACACAGGTTGCAGAGGATCAGGTTGCGCAGAAGATCCTGCGTCTGCACCTGCAGGCGAATCTGGCGCTGATCCTGAAGTGGATGGAGAATCAGCATTGGGATCGCTGCTGTCCGCACAGAAGATCCATCGTCCTCCGTGTGGCGTTGAGCTGAAGAAGAGGCGGCCGCAGACGATCCTGAGGCATGCAGAGGGGACCCGCCAGGCGCAGCAGTGCGCTGTCGGAGCGGCGACGTGGCATCCCGCGATTCGCCACGCGGTGATCCCGGAGGTGATTGCGCCGTCCGCGCTGGCGCGGTGGCGATCCCGAGGAGAATGGCGACGCGTTTTCACGCTGTCGAGTCGCCGCGTCATTTGTCGTTTGCTGACGACCATTGGTTTCCGTGCCGGTGCCATGCAGAGGCATAAACTGACCATCTGCTGCATGATTTGCTTCCAGATTTTTTTCTGCAACCTCAGAGTAAACATAGCAGGATTTATAGGAATATTAGTCACAATTGGATCATCATCACTATTTTCACCCCCTTGATCAAATTGGTCAGGATTGAGAAGATGCTCGGGTAACAAAGAATTTCGGATCTAAGCCGCATGCCTGCATTAGGGTGGAGTTTGGAGAAAGGAAAAAGTGTCTCATCAAAGATGACATCTCGTGAAATATAGATGCGGCCAGATTTTATATCAAGGCATTTAAACCCTTTGTGTAAATTACTGTATCCGAGGAAAACACATTGTGTAGATCGATATTCAAGTTTTCTGGCATTGAAAGGACGAAGGTTAGGATAGCAAGCACACCCAAAAATGCGTAGGGAAGCATAATCAGGTTTTATTTCTTCTAGAGTTTCAAGTGGAGTGGAAAAATTGAGCAACTTAGTGGGCATGCGATTAATAAGATATACAGCTGCTATGAATGCTTCATCCCAATATTTTAGTGGCATAGATGACTGAGCAAGGAGGGAGAGTCCCACCTCAACAATGTGCCGATGCTTTCTCTCGGCGGCTCCATTTTGCTGATGGGCATGTGGACAAGAAACATGGTGAGTAATGCCTATTGTTTTGAAGAAGGAATTTAACCTCTCATATTCTCCTCCCCAATCTGATTGGAGAGTGATAATTTTTCGTCCAAAACGACGTTCAACAAGAGCTTGAAACTCATGAAAAATATTAAACACTTCAGATCGATGTCTGAGAAGATAGATCCAAGTATACTTGCTAAAATCATCAATAAAACTGATATAATAGTTCTTTCGTCCGAAAGAATCAGGGGCAGGGCCCCAAACATCTGAATAAATTAACTCTAGAGGATAGTGGGACACACTAGAGGATCTAGAATAAGGCAATTGGTGACTCTTTGCCTTTTGACAAGCCTCACAGACGGCTTCTTTATTCTCACTCAAACATGGGAGTTTATTTTTGCTAATTATTTGTCGAACTACTGAAGATGCAGGGTGGCCTAGCCTACTATGCCATCTGTCGAAGGATGGAGTGGTGGTGGTGACATAGGCTTGCTTGGTTGAAGATGGAGATGATGAAGAAGCGGAGACAGGGTATAGGCCATCCCTACATGGTCCGTCAAGCAGAGTTTTCCTCGTGACCTTGTCCTTAACACAGAAAAATTGTGGGTGAATTTCGATGAAAGCATTGTTATCCGAAACAAGACGATGTGCTGATAATAGATTTTTACTAGCAGATGGAACATGTAGAACATTATTTAGATGAAGAGTTCGATCTTGGGTTGAAATAGTTGAATAACCAATGTGATTAATATCCATACCTGCACCGCTGGCGGTGTGAACCTGGTCGCTGCCATGGTACTTGTCGTAGACGTGGAGCTTCTCTAGCTCGCCGGTGATGTGATCAGTTGCACCGGTGTCCATGTTCCAGTTGCTGTCTGCCCCATATTTGTTGTTGTAGTGGGCGACAGCAGCAGTCCTCTCCTTGGGGACGAAGTCGGCGTCGTAGCGATACCAGCAATCCTGGACAACATGGCCCAGGACTCCGCAGAGCTGGCACCTCGGGCGATCACCGCGATCACCGCCTCCATTGCCGCGACCACGGCCGTTGTTGTTGTAGTTGCCGCGGCCACGGTTGTTGTAGCCGCCGTTGCCGTAGCCGCCGTGGCCACTTGGGCCACCTCCATTGTAGCCGCGGCCTGGTCCGCCACGGCCACCGCGTCCGCCGAAACGCCCGCGTCCGCCACGCATGGCCGCGTTGGCGGAGGACTGCGTGAACATGCCGCGCAGCATCTGCTGACGGCTCTCATAGGATAAGAGTAACTGATACAGTTCATTTACCGTGATCGGAGTTTCGCGGGCGAGGACGGCGGACACCAGTGAGTTGTACTCCTGGTCCTTCAGGCCGGCAAGGGTGTAGGAGACCATGTCCTCGTCATCGAGGTACTTGCCGGCGGAGATCATCTCGTTCTCCAGAGACTTCATGGTGGCGACGTACTCCGCCATGGTCTTGTTGCCCTTTTCTGCATTGGCGAGGGCGATGCGTGTGTTGGTGGTGTGTGCACGCGATTTTGCTGCGTACATCTCCTGGAGCGTTGCCCAGAGCGCCGCCGCCGTGTGTGATGAAGCAGCGTGCGGCAAGGTCTCCCGTGCCAGAGAGGTCACAAGGAACCACAGGACCTGCTGGTCCCTTGCTACCCAGACACCGTAGTCCGGGTTCTCCTCCTTGACGGTGGCGTCGCCGCGCTTGACGGCGATCTCCTTGGGCGGTGGCTTGCACGACTCATCAAGGAAGCTCTCGAGGCGAGCTCCACGGATCGCAGGAAGGACTTGAGTCAGCCACAGAACATAGTTGTTCTTGCCGAGCTTCTCGGTGATCTCCCTGCTAAAGGGATTGCTCGGTGCTTGGTTGGAGGAGGACGACATGTTTGCGATCTGAGATTGGTTTGGCTAGATGCGATGTGGAGGAAGCGGCTCTGATACCATGTGATTGTTTAGGTTAAGGTGTCGTACCCTGTTGGGGGCACACCGTGCGTGTTATATAGGAGGTTTAACCAACAACCTCAAAAGGATTTACATCATGCGGTTACAGGAGATAAGCCTCGATCCTTATATCACGGATGGGCAATACAGCTTGGAGTACACGACACGGCTAAAGCTAGATACGCTAACAGTATGAACAGTTAAAGCTGTAATTTTGTCACGGGGAGATAACCGCTGGGCATCTCTCTACATCATACGTCTCAAATATCTATCCATATATCTGAATGAGCTTTGGTTTCCTAGCGAGACACTTCCTCTCCTATGTACTTAATGGTAGTACATACTCATTATATGCATATTAATAAGCAAGCTATTGTTATTGTTAACAGGTATATCTCGAAATAGCATTTCGCCCCGCTTTATAAATAAAGTAATGACCACCATACAACCAACATTGCTGGGGCAAAAAACACAATCATGCCCAAAAGAAAACAGAAAAGAACAAAGAAAAGAAAACAAAGCCGACAACGGCGGTTCGACGAAAGCAGAGATGACTCGCAAACAAAAGGTATATTGATAAGCAAAAGGTCATTGCCAAACAAAACTATCGCAGGAATTATACGCATACATATTAATAACCAGGTCATTGCCAAACAAAACTATCGCATCAATTATACGCATACATATTAATAATAACCAAACTACTGTTAACACATATATGTCTAATTCTCTGTTCGTGGTTGGATACAAACTATACTCGGGTATGCAAAGTTTGGAAAGTACTTCACCAATTGCCTAGTGTAGAAGGTTGACGGGGATTCGTCCTCGTGAACCAGTCGGACTCCATCTTCGGTCAGCCCGACCCACAGTGTCTTAGTTGGTCGGTTTTCATATTTTGTTTGAGTACCTACTAACCATGGACTTGTTACGCTGATACATTTCAGCTTTAACACTAGAATTCTCTAGAGTCTGCTAGGACACTAACTAATACTCCACTCCACTAGAATACTCTAGACTCTTCTAGGACACTACTATAGTAACTTATACTCCAATCAATAGGTGTTTTGTAGGTTATCGCTAGTCGAATATTGGATTGTAAGATTGGATGACGATAGAGGGGGCCTCTTCCCGCCTTGTATATGCGGTCGAGGGAGGGTTAAATGTCCTCCTATCATTGTTCAAGTCTGCATCGTGGTTGGATACAAACTATATTCGGGTATGCAAAGTTTGGGAAGTACTTCACCTATTGCCTTGTGTAGAAGGTTGACGGGGATTCGTTCTCGTTTACCAGTCGGACTCCATCTTCGGTCGGCCCGACCCATGGTGTCTTATTGGTCGGTTTTCATATTTTGTTTGAGTACCTACTACACATGGACTCGTTAAGCTGATACCCCCAATTGAAAGTTGTTTTGAAAACAACAACACTTTATTTTGTTCATATTTCATTTCAACATATTACATATCGTATGTCGAATAATGTTGATTTCAAATATAGATGCCCAGGAGATAATTCAGGAAGAACCACAACTGAGAGGAACTTATTACAAAATAAATGAACTAGACAGTTCATATGACGATAAACATTACTCACCTAGGTAAAAGCAAAATGTTAAAAAAGAACTCGTAGAGATCGATCTGATCATGAAAGAAGAGAACCCATGGTGACTATTGGACTGTCTTGGCGAAGATGTCTTCAACGTGTAGCTGCAGATCAGTATCCATTTGTTGCCCTCTTGTATAATATACTATCTCAAATATGAGTTTTTCTGGCTACTAGCGTTGTAACCCATGTTTGGGTCCATGCCACCAATGCCATTGCCGGTGTAAAATCCACTGTCACCTCCCATGGTGGCCTCCTCAAGATCGAGGCACTCCTTTAGCTGCATCACGACGTCAGTCATGGAAGGCCGCTGCAGGGGCGATCGCTCAGTGCACTTGAGCGCAATCTCTGTAGTCTTCCAAACGGCATTGATGTCATGATCACCTTGCATACGTGCATCCACCACGCCATCAATGTCACCCTGGGCAAGCCGCTGCCGTGCCCAGTTAATGAGTGTGATCGGCTCGGGGTTGCGCAGGATGGCTGGCTTCCCAGTGACTAGCTCTAGCAGCACGACACCAAAGCTGTACACGTCACTCTTGGTTGATGGCTGCATTGTTCTCAGATACCTGCAGACTTGTACGTTTACTCAGAAAGCACTGGGTTATTAATCGAGGTTATTTGGGAGAAGATGCACCTACTCTGGATCTACATATCCGTGTGTGCCTGCAAATGTGTTGGTGGCTACGTGGGTGTCATCCTGGCAGTCATAAGCCTTGGACAAGCCAAAATCGGCAATCTTGACCTCCATCTTCGCATTTAACAAGATGTTGGTAGTTTTCACATCCCTATGAATTATAAGTGGGTTGCACCCCTTGTGTAGGTACTCCAGCCCTACACATCACCATTCGAGCCAATTCTCAAGATTCTATCTATAATTGCGACATATTCAACTGTAGGTCATTGCATTTTCAGTGGTGTATACCTTGCGCAGATTCAAGGGCGACTCTGAGTCTTTGTCTCCAGGGTAGGGCTCGTCCTCCTTCTCCTACAAATACATATAGATGTCATAAATTTCAGACCAACGTGTGCTTCAAATGGTCATTTATAAATAACAGTACAAAAGTAACACACATGGACAAGTACACATATTTAATTACATATACTGATCAAATTCTAAAGCTACACTCTCAAATTAACAACTACATACCTGCAATGTGCTCTTGCAGAGTTCCTTGAGGCATGTACTCATAGACAAGTGCCATATGCTCCCGATCCGTGCAGAAACCAATCAGGGACACCAGATACTTGTGATGAATCCGTGTTAAAACTTGAGCCTGGAGAAGTGATCATGACTTCGTGAAATTCCATGCTACAGATTTTTGTGTAGAAACAAGAAGTTGTACCTCTGCACGGAACTGTTTGACATCTTGACTTGAAGAATGAGAACTCAACTTTACTGCCACCTCGGTCCCATTGTTTAGGGAGCCGTGGAAGACATAACCGAATCCTCCTCGCCCAAGCTGTCGCTGGAAGTTTTTCGTTATCTTCTCCAGTTCCATGTAGGTGAACTGACGGTTCTCATCAAGTTCAAGTGAAATATTCACATGGCCATCATTTGTCGGCTCTACAGAGTTTTTGATTGATCCTATGTAAGCAACGTATACCACAACAAACATCAGTGCTTTGGTTTTCACTAGTGGGGAAGTGGACCAGAGAATGTTAATTTGTGCTCATTCCAATTTGAAGACTCACCTTGCTTTCTTTTTCTTTGCAACCAAAAGCATAGTACTGCCACTACAACTAACGTCACAACCACAGCTACAGCAACACCTATGTAGAGGGCTAGTTTGTTTTTGCCTCGTTTGCTACCTCCTTCATCGAGTTTGCATGAGTCATCAGAACAGAGGCCGGGATTGTTGATATATCTAAAAGGAGATGAAAAAAAGTTGCGTAATCAAACTTATTGATAATCAGGTTGGATGGCATCGATTATTTATTTTTTACTAAAATGACCTTAGATCCAAGGAGCCAACTTGAAACTTTTTTAGAAGTCCCAAAGGAATTGATCCATTGAGCTTGTTGTTCGAGAGATCTCTATAGAAAATAAAATAATATTGACATACCATTTAAAAAAAATATTGTCATGAGCGGAAAAATTAGCATGAGAACATTCAAATCCATCACAAATGTGGTGAAACTTACAAAAATACTAATGATGGTAATCGTGAAAGGGCATCTGGTATTGAACCGTTCAAATAGTTGTTTGACAGATCCCTGCAACATATACATGGACCCATAATTTCATTTGTCAAAAAGAATACTAGAAGCTAGGGAGGATATAATTGATACTCCCCGATCCATATTAATTGTTGATGAATTGGATGTATATCTAGGGCTGAAACATGTCTACAACTCTAGATACATCCGGTTCAATGACAAGTAATATAGATCGGAGGGAGTATATCCAAGTATGGAACAGAACGTACAAGTATTTGACATCCTTGAGATTTGCGAAATTAGGTGATATAGCACCACTCAGACCACTGAAGGAGACGTTTCTACAAATTAAGAGCAAATTAAGTGGTTCAGTTTTAGTTTTACCGCACAACATATATATAAGAGTGAAACGCACCGGAGGTCACGAAGTTGCACGAAATGGAAGGATTGGTCACCAAGTTGAAAAAGCTCAAAACGAGGTCACGAAGTTGTGGAGTAGTCAATTTTTGGTCATTCCGTCACGGTGGGCGTCAAGTTGCTGACGTGGCAGTGTGTTTTTTTTTACAAAAAACACCTTGAAATTTTATATATTCTAATTGCTAGCCGTGAAAATAAATATGGGGAAGGACCTAACAATTAGAATATATAAAAGTTCAAGGTGTTTTTTGTAAAAAAACACACTACCACGTCAACAACTTGACGCCCACCGTGACGGAATGACCAAAAATTGACTACTCCACAACTTCGTGACCTCGTTTTGAGCTTTTTCAACTTGGTGACCAATCCTTACTTTTCGCGCAACTTCGTGACCTCTGGTGCCTTTCACTCTATTTACTTACACGTTTGTGATAACTGGGGGTTTGGAGTCGGCATAGCTGCAATTTAAGCCATCCCACACCATAGTCTTGGGAACGCATGGGTCACCCATCCAGTTCTTCTGCACCTGATACATCCCCTTGATTGCAGTGATGGCAGATGCTGTTAATCGACAACCAAAGGTATAAATTTTCAGTAACATAACATGCATGCATAAAGCCATAAACTCTTTCTCTCTAATCCGATGGTAGAGCTACTGCAAATGTGTGCATGTGTAAGGTAAAGAATGCTCGATCGCATGATCGCACCGTCCTGTGAGTCGGTTCCGACGGTGGTTGTTGAGATGACATAGAATAGCTCGATGGCATTTATGATGGGCGGCAGCGTCGAGCTGGCGGTGGCGTTGAGAGAGACCACGTACTGGCTGGCTTGAAAGACTTTAGTTGAGAACATAAAACCATCGGCGAAGTATGGCGGAGTGTAGGGTTTACTCAAGGACAACTTGCCATTCTGGTAGATGTTGTACTCCCGCAGTGCACTGCTGGGGAGTTGTTGCAGTTCAGAGAAGTACAACGTATGGATGTACCCCAGGGACCGATCGTCGCCAGGGGTATCATCGAGGCTCAAGGTAAACTCTATATTGTCGGTGACATTCCGGGTCGTCATGGCCGTCTGCATCACTGCCTGGGGCGGCTGGAATTGGTCGTCATCAATCTGCACCTTCATCCCCGTTGATATCACAGGCCTGGGAGGAGTTGTGGAGTCTTGAAAAGCAAACCAGAACCTATCATACGGATCAAGAGGGTACCTATATATATATATTTCAACAATCAGCTGTGATTAGTTGTGTTTTCTACATATTCCAACAACAGTCTGCAACTAATTAAGTTTGTTTTTTTCGCTCACCTGATAGTGCCGTTTCCATCACTCGGCCCGAAGTTGAACCTATGGAGCAGAACCAGGCCTTGCGTCTCGTTGGCCAGCGGGTAGAGCTTGTTCGGCAGCGGCCTCAGATCCAACCCAGAGATGAAGGGCACCCCGTTGCCGGTGTTCACGAGGCAAACCTGCACGGAATCGTGCGGCACCACCACGATGGCCTCCATGTACATCCAGTCAACGGAACTTAGGACCTTCACCGTCGTCCAGAAGTTGACGCCGATGTAGAGGTCGAACCAAGGTGGGCTGTTGAGGCCATCGTAGTTTCCGTAGAAGAACTTGGCGCGGATGAGGTACTTGAGCCCGGCGACGAGCGAGCCAAGAGTGTAGCAGTTGCGCGTGCCGCTGGCACCGGGGAAGCTGCGCAGGTTGTACCACCACATATTGGGTGACGACGAGTCAATGTACTGAGCGGCGACGTTGTGGTTTGAGCCGGCGTACGCGTCGATGAAGCCGGCATCCGTGGTGTGCAACAGCGAGGCCTGCATGTAGACTGTCTCTCCCGGGAGGCCGCAGTCGATGCTTATGAAACCTGTATGCAGTATGAACCATGTACATATGTAAGCAAGCTTCCTGCCATGCATGCATTTTCGTCTAAGTAGTAGTATTCAGCGTACCTGAGGTAGACTGCCCAAGAGCTTGTGGTACGCCGCCGCTGGTAGCTAGCCAGAGAAACAGCAACCATGGCATGGCCGCGGCTGCTCTCGGCGTTGGTAGCTCCATGGATCAGCAAGAAGCTAATAGAGCGTGATATTCGTGTAGCACTAGCACGAGGCGATATCAAGTATCCGGCCTGCCTTTGTACTCATGGGCGGAGCCAGAATTTGAACACCAAAGGGGCGAGTGAAAAACAAATCACGCATGAAAATGTTGATTTCAAAGTATGAGATCCAATGTTTGGCAATACAAGAGAAAGCTATGATAATAATGTTCGTAAAAAAGGGAGCGAGGGCGTTAGTCAATGAAGATGTTGGTTGCTACTTTCAAAACAAAAAGGGATTGAGACAACCGGATACTTTCTCTCTCCTATTTTGTTTAATATTATCGTGGATATGCTGGCCCAAATGAAGATGGTCAAGTAGAGATGCTCATCCCTTATCTAGTGCCGGGGGGGGGGGGGGGGGGGGGGGGGGGGGGGGGGAGGGGGGCGTTCTATTCTACAATATTAGGATGATACAATTATTTTCATGGCACATGATACTCAAAAAGCTTTAAACATGAAATTAATTACGTCTGGAGATCAATTTTTGTAGGAGTGAGATTTTCAGCTTTGGCAGAGCAAAAGAACAAGAAAATCAATATAAAGAGTTCTTCGGTTGTGAATCGGGATCCTTTCCATCAAGATATTTGGGAATTCCAATTCACTTTAGAAATCTTAAGAACAGTGAGTGGAAGCTACTGGAAGATAGATTATCTGGTTTTGCTTAACTCAGTTCTCATTGGCCTTCCGATGTCTATGTTATCTTTCTTTGAAATACCTAAAGGGGTATGAAAAAGATTAGATTTTGTGGATCTTTGTTCTTTTGGCAAAGCGATGGGCACAAAAGAAAGTGCAGACTAACTTAGTGGAACATCATTTGCATATCTAAAGGAAGGATTAAAGGGGACTTGCCATTGAGGTTTTAGAGTTACAAAATATGTTTAATCAGCAAATGGTTGTTCAAACTTTTAAAAGAAGAAAGGGTTTGGCAAGAGCTTCTTGAAAATAAATACCTCCATTCAAAAAGTCTATCCCAAGTGCAAGCAAAACCAACTCATTCCGCCTTCTCGAAAGGACTTATGAGAGCTAAGGGTGATTTCTTTTTAGAGTGTCCTTCGTTGTAGGAAACAGATAGGGCACGAGGTTCTAGGAGGACATTTGGTTCGGCGACACCTCTCTTTCACATCAATATCCATCTCTCTATAATATTATTCAACAAAAACAAGTTTTCGTGGAGAATGTTATGGACGCGGCTTCTCTAAAAACACTTTTAGTTGGGCTTTAACCAGTAACGAATGGTCTAGATGTCTACATTTGGTTAATCGGTTAATGAATATTGAACTTTCGTAAAACTTTGATACTTTTAATGGCGATTAACTAATTATGGTTCATTTACAGTTAAATCTGTGTACCATAACTTACTGAATGGTGACATGAGGTACCTCTGTAAGTACATTTGGAAAATGAAAGTGCCTTTGAAAATTATGATTTTCATGTGATTTCTTAATCGTAAAGTAATATCAACAAAAGATAATTTGCCAAGAAGAATTGGCAAGGTAATATGAAGTGTTGTTTTTGCGGCAAAGAAGAAACAATACCACATTTGTTTATATCACGCCCATTTGCAAAAGCCATTTGGCATATTATGCATATGACTTTTAATATTTCTCCACCAGCAATTATAATAAATTTGTTTGGAAATTGATTGCATTGGATTGCATAAAAAAGATAAATTTCAAATTCGAGAGTGTGTTTGTGCTTTACTTTGGGCCATATGGCATATGCACAAGATTTTTTTTAACAAGGCAAGAGCTCTTTTTCTTGTAGTTATCGCCTTGGCCACACATTGGATCCATATCTGGTCTTTTTTTCAGCCTGGGGGGCGTAGGTAGGACATGAATTTGGGGTGCAACTGTGTGGAAACAGTTGCCCGGGATTTATACAACAGGCGGCATAATCTTAGATTACCATGCTGATGCATAGGCGTACCATGAATTCATATTTTCATGGTTGATAGGTGCCTCAACATTACGTGATCCATGAGATGTACTCTTGTTTGAACAACTTCTAATAAGGTATTAAGGAGGCTATGTGTATTGTATTGATACACTGGTCAGAGATATTCCCTTTTTGAAGAAAACAAGAGAAAGCTAACACATTTTATACTTGCATAATTACAACAGGCTTGTAAAAGAAATTTATCTTTGGTGGTGTCCTCATCCTCATATTTAAGGTACCACAAAATTGAAAGGACATGTCTACCTGAAAATTAATCCACTATTTTCTAAGTGTACTAATTACCAAAATTGATACATCATAAAATTTTCAGGACGCATAGTTCGTATTTCAGCAGAGAAAAAAAAAAGTAGTAGTTACTTACAGTGATCATAGGTCCGACATGCTTCGACACAACGATGGCAAAACACGACGGTAGACTACAGGACAAAGCACTGGAACAACCAACAATGTTTGGACGATTTATCGCAATGGCCGATAACTTTGGAATAGATGTATGGTAAGAGACAATCACAACAATTAGTAGGGTGTTTTTCACAGGAAAACTACTCACTCTGTCCCAAATTAGTTGAGATTTATCTAAATACGAATATATCTATACGTATTTTAATGTATATGTATCTAGACAAAACAGTCTCAACTAATTCGGAACGGATGCACTAGTAGGTTGTCATGTTCAGTACTACTCCATCCGTTCACTTTTTAAGGCATTCTAAATTTTAAAAAACACGTATGTAGACATATTTAATGTGTAGATTCACTCATTTTAATCCGTATCTAGTCCATATTGAAATATTTAGAATGCCTTATAAAACTGAACGGAGGAAGTATTTGAATAGAATATTATTACAGCCAGAGGAACAAGCCCTACCGCGATAGGATATGATTGACTAAATTAATGCCAAGTTGCCAACTTCTTGCTAAGTCTTTCAAGCTGGTAGACGCTGACTCGTACGCCTTGCATTATTTTGTATTTAACAAAAACAAGTTTCTGTCGGTTTTCTGGCCATTTCAACGTATGTTCACATTGTACAACACCGTAGATATCCACTTGACCTACTTTCATTCTAGTTAATTAACTTACATATGGATGTTATTTATATTATATGCCCTTACTGCTCCGCTAAGAACAAGCATCATTGTATATTTTGAAACGACTTGCAGCAACAATTTCGAGCAAACGTGCAGGCCTCCTCTCATAAATTGTACCGAATGTAATTTGTGGGTTGGCTGCAGGTCTTGGCCTTCCATCGATTGGTGGATACATGTTCAAGTCTTCTCTTAACTGTCACTATTCAGAAAATATTAACCAATTGCATAGTAAGATAGTTGAGATCATGTCGAATTGTCGATAGTAGTAGCCCACCACCTCGCATGACTAATGTAATGTGCGTTATTCTATCTTAGATGCTTCAGCACCAACTGTCAATTGCACATTATGAGACAAGCATACAACTAATGGAAATTGGAAACGATCTTTCACAAGAGACAATAATAGACAATAATCACTTGTAGGTATCAGCTTAGAAGAGGCCTTCGGAACTTGGCTAAAAATTTACATATCACTGAATGTGTTAGGGATTTTGGGTTGGACTTTGTCCCGATCACAAAATCTGGTAGACGATTTTCCGGTGCATGTCATGGATCAATTTTCTAGTTGTTACCACTTCTTGGCACTGTATACCTTGACGTGGTAGTTCGGGTGGTATCCTCCTTGGTATTAAAACAACGTCCATAGATTTGTTTGCCTTTTCAGATGGTGAGTTTCACAAAATATGAACCTCCAAAACAAAGAAGACAATTTTAGCTAGAGACGAGTCGAGCACACGACTGCTTTCGTTCGGGATTTTTTCAACCTTGTTAAAGATAATCCATACCCTATTCTCATAGTTGGGGATTCCAATATCCTAAGATTTTGGAAATATTAAAAAAATTACCATTTAACATCTATTGGACTTTCTTATTCATTGTTGACATCGACAGTTTGGATCTTAGGATGTTTAATATGCCAAGAAGAAAAATCAATTGGGAGAATAATACACCGGTGCCAACATATGAGAAATTGAACCGTGTTTACTGATGGACGCCGAAAGGGAAGCAAAATATCCATTCGTCACATTACGCGCTCTGGAACGTATTGTGACCATGCTCCCATTCTTCTTGACATTGGTGTCACAAAACTTATGGTAGAAATCTACACTCCAAATTTGATTTTTTTTTTGGCTGCACCATGAGGATTTTGAAGACATGGTTTAAAAAGTATGGAACCGGCCAGTGATTGACCCCCATCTAAAGGTGGAATAGTGAAATATGTGTATTGTCCTCACACGGTCGGTGCTTCACACTAGTGGTTTATTATAAAATAAAAGCAAAGGCTGAGATCATAAACAATCCCGAGCATCTAGTAGAAGTACGGCTGCTCTCTGATCTGGATATTTAGCTTAAAAGCCAAGCAAATGAACAAATTGGACGTATTCTGAGGGAAGAGGATCGATGGTATCAAAGATCCAGATTCGTATTTGAAGGAGATAGTAATACAAGATACTTTCACATGGTGGCGAATGGCCGCGCATGAAGAAGTATATGCATAGTCTCCACCAAGGAACTATTGAAGGTGAGGAACAGCTAAAAACTTATATAACAAACTATTATAAGGCTTTGTTCAGGACGCTAGAGGAAGGGAACTTCTCTCTTAACCGAGTCCCGAGTTTCCAATGAGGAAAATTCTTTTCTCACTACAACTTTCACCGAGGAAGAAGTGTGAAGTCTAGTTTTTAGATGGAACAATAAACCACCCCAGTCCTGATGTCTCCATGCAGAGTCTTACCAAAACTTTTAAAATGTAACTAAGGCCGGTCTCCTGGAGTTGTTTAAACTAAACTTTGGGGAGATTATATTTTTTGCCAAAGTCAAAGGAGGACGAATGATACAACAATATTGGCCAACCTGTCTCTTCAATGTTAGCTTCAAGATCTTCATGAAAGTTATGACGATTAGGATAAAGTCGGTTTCAGACCATGTAGTTTGATCGACACAAAAACCTTTGTGCAAGGTCGGTATATCCTAGCCAGAGTGGTAACCTTGCATGAAATAGTCCATGAATTACACGGATAAATAAGAATGTTGTGATTTCAAAGATTGACTTTGATAAGGCTTACGATAAAGTCCACTGGCCTTTTCTTCAACAAGTGCTAACAATCAAAGCCTTCTCTGAAGTATGGTGTCCCTGGGCTAATAACTTCGTGAATGGTGGTAGCGTGACCATTATGGTCAACGATGACGTTGGCCATTACTACCAAACGAAAAAGGACTATGTTCTGGTGACCCCTTATCACTGATGTTATTTAATATTGTGCTTGATGTTAGAATTAATCCAAACATACCATATAGTGTTCTACGTTGGATGCAGGTTGAGTCCGGTTAGGACTTGTATTTGGTCATGTACGTAGGTATTCTAGTGCTAGTTGAGTCCACGTGAGTTAGGCTAGCTGAGTTTGTATCTGATTAGGTAATAACAGTACTAGTTTGAATAGGTTTACGTGGTTTGAGTCAGTCAGCTGTCCGTGTATAAATACATGGCAGTACACCAAGTTTGAGAACACAAGTTGTACCGTGAGCATCGGGATTGTACTGAGTTGTAACACCAGAAAACAGAAAATAAAGAGGAGATTTACAGGGTGCGACACGCACCCCTGGCCACAAGTTTTTCGAGTGTGTCGTTTCATCTAGTTTGATGTGATCGATCCTATGGGCGAAAACCAACACTTGACATGTTGTCCATCCATGCTTCAATGTGTCTTTCGGATAACCAGAAGCACCATTCTTTGACATGCCCACGTCAATCCAAAAACCCAAGTACTTGTCACTAAGATATTCATTTGGCACGTCTAGTACAAACTTAATGTCAGCCCGAATGTTTTCATGACAACCCTTCCCAAAGAACACCGAGGATTGTTGATTATTAATCCGCTGCCCTGAAGCATTGCAATACACATTGAGAACTTCTATCAGATTTGTAGCCACATACACCGTAGCTTTTCCACACGGGTGTCATAGTTTCCCGAAATGTGGTGGGGTTTTGTCATTTACTCCTCAAACAACTATAGCTGGGCTATAGCCGTCTATTTTAAAGTAGGGTTCTGCTTCAGTGTACCCCCGCTGGCCAAATTTAAAAGGGCAGTTTAGTCTTTTGTCATTATTAATCCTAAACTGGTTTTTAGTTTAAACTGAAACTGAACGAGACCACGTTTGCGAGCGAAGCGCAGTCACCACCGAGACGCTAAGCCGGCCTTATCACTTTATCAGTATCACTGCCAGGCTCTCGCATGCATGCATGCTTCACTTGTCGATAGCTAGCGCTGATCTTTTGTGATCATGCAAGCACGTCCAGTGCGGTTGCCCAGGAACTCGAAGTACGTCCAGCTCGTCGCGCTGAGGCGCCCGCGTCAAGGTCCGAGCACATCTGATGAATGAAACACAATCAGTTCAATTCCATGGTTTCATTCTGCCGTGTGCGGTCAACCTGGAGTATATACATATTATGCGGTGACGACGCCGGCGGAGTCGTTCCCGACGAGCTTGAGCTTCATGCTGAACCAGCCGAACAGGTCTTGACGTGGTCCTCCGCGCCGGTGATCTCAAAGTTGTCCCTTAACGATGGGCTCGCCGGCCGCGGCACGTGCACCCTGCAGGCAGGAAGCAGCAACAAGAAACTACAATGGCCGTGCAAGCAAGCAGAACGCCAGCGCACGGTCACGCCGAAGATCCCATCGCGCTGCCGCGAGATAGACAACCCGAGGAGGAAACTAAATTGTATCACCGACGAGGAGCGGGGAACGGGAAACGGCAGAGGAACGGAGGCTTCTTTCCCCCTCTAGGAGCGCTCGTCTGGATGTGCCGCCTCTTGTCCTACTACGCACGCGCACCGCTGCCGACCTGTGCCCGGCGTCCTTCGCGCTCCTCCTGGTAGGCTGCCGCGTCGTCGCCTACCTCGCCTTTCATCGCCAGTTTAGGATTGATTAATAACAAAAGACTAAACTGCCCAATAAATGCACAGACCACCACTCCTAGCACCGTTGTCCACCCCATAGGCATGATCAAAACCAAGTGTTGTTGCTAAACCCTTCAATACTTCGTGATTTGTGTTCAAACCATGCAAAGTATCGTAGGCTCTTGCGTCTTCCAAGTCGTGCAGTTCGTGACTATCGTGGGGTCGTCCAGTCCGACAGTTCCATCCGATAGTACTCATTTTGCTCGGTGCCCCTCCTCGATGGAGGTCGCCGCTGTTGCCATGATTGTACCAGTCATTGAGCCTGTCGATTTGTTGCCTTCCTAGAATGTCTTCATCCTCGTTTTCTCTCTAGGTGGAGTATAAGGGGTGAATAGCTCCTATGCGACGTCTTTCCCACCAAATGGATGCACATCGACGTCGTTGGTTGGAATAGCTCAGACGCGACATCTCTTTGAGCACAAATAGCTCTGCTGCGATATTGCTCTTAATCGCAGTCAGTTAGGATTAAGGGGAGCCGGGTGGGACCCACAATTGTCCAGGTCAGCAGCGACGACCGTTACATCTCTTCCCCTGTGCGCGCATTCTCTACTTCTGCTTCTTCTTCTTCTCCGGCGACGGCGACTCTTCACATGCGCGCGCATTCTCTACTTCTGCTTCTTCTTCTTCTCCGGCGACGGCGACGCAGCGCGGCAACGCCGGCGAGGCAAAACATAAATAAATGCAGATAAAATAAACAAGCGGGGCATATAGTAGATAAACTAAAATTTTAAACTGAATTACATTACACACAGATTAGTTAAGTTCGTAGGCTCCTCAGATCAAAAGCCACACGGAGATAAACTAAAAATGAGCTACTGCTGCTCCTACCCCTAGCTACGACCCAAAATTGGGCTCACACCGGAGCCCCGGGGGTGCGGCGGCAACGAGGCGGCGGCCCGCGCCGCTCAGTCGGAGTCGAAGTCGAAGTCCGAGTCGGAGCTGAGCTCGATGACGGGGTGGAGGGATTCGTGGATCGCGGCCTGGACGCGGCGTTCCTCGAGCTCCATCTTCATCTGACGGTCCGTCCTCCTCCTGCCGCTGCTGCTTGCTGCGCTCTATCACCTCGGCGGTGATCCAGTCGAGGTGCTCGTCGTCGGCGAAGTCCCCGGGCAGGAGTCCGACGCGTGGTGCGTGCTCCTCCTCCTCCTCCCTCTTGGGCGGCGGCAGCGGTGCCCGTGCGATGGAGGAGCTCCCGCACCGGAGGAGCTTCCATGCTCGTAGCGGCTGTCGCCTCGAGCCGCCGCCGGCATCTCCATGCGCCGGTCGTACTCCTCCACCTCGCGGCGGAAGTACGCAGGCGGCGGCGCCAAGCCCCTGTTGGTGTACTTGCGCGCGCCGCGCTTCCGACCACCGTCGGAAGCAACCCGAGCAGCGCGAACGGGGTCAGCGAGGGGCCGTCCCTTCCGCTCCTCGTCGGAGCGGTTCCCGCCACCGGAATGGCCACCGCGGCCCGCGCTTGAACCCAGCCACTTGAACATTGCCGCTCGACGGGGCTGGATCTATAGCTGGACGTGGATATGGTCGCCGGCGGCGAGCAAATCGGAGCGACAGTGGCAGTGGGAGCAGCTAGTGAGTAGAGGGATAATAGCTAGGGCACGACATATTTCCGTGGATAAGAAGGGGACGGGAGGCGGTCGGCCGTGGCGTTGGGCCGTGGAGTTGGGCCGTGGCGTTGGGCCGTGGCGAGGCCGTGATTGGGCCGTGTTTGACATTAATAAAACACTACAGACAAAAAAAACTTCCGCACTTGCGGTTTAGCATAACTAATTAAAAAAATTCAAAAAACTATGCCACTTGCGCACATAGTCTTGTAATACCCTATAGTAACTAGAAAAAAAATATAAATATGGTTACATACATTTTTACGAAAAAGGCTTTAAATAGGTTTGACCGATTTCAAAATAGGCATAAAAAATCAAAAACATCAAAAAAATGGAAAAACAAGTGCACAAGTTTTTAGTTTGTCATATACTAACAATTCAAATTTATTTGGCTGTTTTAGACATGGTGGACAAAAAACTTGCTTAGAAATGGGGCTGTCTACCCTACCTTTGGAGCATGTTTGAAACTCATGTGTGAATAGAAATGGTTTTGGGTGTGCAACATGAAATTTTCAAAAAACTCAGAGAAGCTTCATTTTGGAGTGACTAAGAAGGATCCAGACTTACTTTTTCATTTTCATGTTTCAAACTTGTTTAAATGTTGGTCAAACTTAGGTTTGACCGAATTCAAAATAATCATAAAATATTCAAAAAACATCAAAAAATGAAAAAACCAGCGCACATAGTATATATCTATAGAATAGATGTGTAGGAAAGTTATTTGGCTGATTTAGACAAGGTCGAAAAAAATCTTGCTTAGGAATGGAGCCGTTTAATCTACCTTTGGAGCTCATTTGAAACACTTTTTTGTTCAAGACTTAGCAAAAGGCTCGGTTTGATGACCAAGTTAGATCAAACAACTACATAATAGTATGAAATCATTGCAACATCCAAACCTAGCACAAATAACATGTAAATTTGAATTTTTGTTCAAAGTTGAATTCAAAAAATCAAAAGAAAATAAATAATTTTCATATTATTTAAAAAATTCAAAAAAATTGTCCGAGTGCAGCATCTTAGTAGATGGGACAACTCACTATTATAGATAAATCTATAATAGTCAGTTGCCCGACCCACGAAGCCACTGGACCGGGAATAATGTGCAACACCTAAATTGCGAGCATAGGGACTCGAACTTGGTGGGCAAAGGGAGTCATCAACCCTTTGCCACTAGGCTATGCCTATGTTTGCGACAAATCTACCATCATTAGGAGAAAATAGTTACAAATCTACCACTTGGTAAGAGTGACAAACATAATAAACCATTTGATAAGTACATATGACCCTGGGTTTGAATATAAAAAATCAAAAAAGGAGAAACCTTCTATAGATGACATCTTTTATAAGCCTCCACCTAGTTGACAAGGTTTCAACTTGAGAAAAAATCAACAGAGCAGTGCCATTTGGACAAGACCGGTTTTTCACAAAAACTCAACAGAGCAAGGTTCAAACTAGCGGAAACATATAACTACAAAGTTGTACTAAATGTACTGTGGCGCACAAAAATGTAAATATTGTTTCCTAACTCGTTTTCAATCGGACGGAACGTGCGAATGCCACAATCGGGCGTGTACAGAGCGCGCCCCCAAAGGTGTTCGACAGTTCGCCAATGGTAGCTAGATGTTGCCTCGCACAACTATCAAGAACAAGGAACACAAGAATAACGCAAAGTTAGCTAGATGTTCCTCTTGTTGACAAGGTTTCACCTGCCGGAACGTGCGAATACAATCATCGGCATGTCCAGAGGATGTCCCCAAGGTGTTCGACATAGTGATTAGATGGCCAGTTCTCAAAAGTACTCCCCCACGCTCCCTGCGCTGGGCAAACACTCCTGAAAGAGTTTCAGGCAGTTAACAAATTCACCAGACTTCCAGACTACAGTCTGCAGCTCATTCTTTCAGCGTCCATCTTCCCTCCGAACGCCATGGCCCTGGAGCTGACTCTGTTGTGGCAGCTGGCTCTGTAACTATTTTTTCTAGCTCAACTTCATCTCGCAGAGAATTTCTGAGCACACCAATCCGTCCTCCGCCAGCCCGGCAACTAGACTGAAATCCTCTAGGCTGACCGCTACTTCGAAGTCCAGGCTCGGGGTTGAGCGTGCTGAAATCCTGCTCGATGAGCTCCGGCCCGAGCTGCTCTGGTCGTCCGCAGCAATGTTGTGCATCGAGGCAAACCTCTGTCTCGGCCTCGGCGGCGAATGACGGCAAAGTGGAAAACCCTTGCTGCCGTAGCCGTGACACAGCCACGCCTGCTTCAACACCTGCTTCACCGAAATCCGGTATCGCTTGCAAGGACGATAGGTTGAATCCCTCGCCGCTGCCCGAGTCACGAATCGGGCCGCCGGTCTCCTCTACGACCGCGTACCCGCACCACCCCATCCTCCACCCTCCCTCGTCGCCCTTACCTGCGATTGCGACTGCAAGCCCTGCGTCGCCGCCCGCTTGCTCGACTCCGATTGCCGCTTCTCTTCTCGCGCCGCCGCTCGACTCGCCCGCCCCATCTACCGCCGTCGCAAGGATGATTTCCTCTAGCCCGGAGAAGCCGAGACGACAGGACAGGAGTGAGCTCCAAGGGACGCCGGCTGATACCCGGTGAGCAAGTCTTGATGCCTGCACAAATAAACGGGATTAGGTTGAGACTCCAAGTGCAGAGTGTATAGTAAGTGGAAGACAGTTTTCCCCACGAGGGGTGACTCGAGGGTTTAATATCGAACTCTCGGGGAATCTGCAGTGGTAGATTTATCTTCTTATCCTTCTTTTGGTTACCTACAAAACAAGGTTAGATGTTTTGGTCCTCAACCTCACCTGTGGTTGTCAAGCACAAGGTGTAAGAATGATATCAGGATAGTTATGCAATGCAAACAAGAAATAAATATGCAATGATGGTGGATGCAATGATAAATGATATTTTTGGGTTTTTGAATGATGTATGCAAGATGAAAAGTATTTTTGTATTTTCGGATTTAATGATGGCTGAAAATAGAAAAGTGGTATATGGTGTTGGAAAGGTGTTTCTTATGATTAAAAATGGACTGGGGTTCATGGTTTCACAAATGCACTCTCTCTTTATAAAGTGGTAGACAATGGAACACACAGTTAACATATGAGATTGCAACACAGGGTTTGATAACAAGTTACTTAGATATATGGGCATCACGTCCTAACATAGAGATCTTTTGGTTATTAACCTCTCTTATACTCCACCAAGATGCGAACTAAATCATAACACCTCAGTAATTAAGATAACTCAGAGTATAGCATTAAGTATCATGACATGAAGTGAAAATAAGAACATGCTAGATCTAGTCATGGAGTAGTGGCAATGGTCACGCCCACATCCCCGGTAGCATGGTATTTTAGTTTATCCCTAGTGAGGTAACAAAGTAAGGTAAAGATACCAAAGTGGATCGCAGAACTTTCTCTCACGTTCACTGCACTAGCCACCCCCCGTTACTCCAACTAATGCACACGTTCCCCCACACACGCTCTCATAAACATGCTTGATCAAAACAAGTAGACAAGAACGGGGTACATAATATGCATCTATACTCATAACTGAAACAAACATTGCAATCTCAAACATATATTAACTCATAAAGATCCACCACAAAGGTATTACAACGGTGACCGTAATCATGTTCAGCAGCTCATACGGTGCTAATTAGTGAAGCTCAAGAGAGGAGAGATACATAAGTTACTTCCACAAACCCATAGTCCAGAGGTGGACTACTCCCTCTTCATCATGGAGACGGTGGAGAAGTCGATGGAGAAGATGGAGACCACGCCGGCAGCGCCCCGCCGGAGTTTTCCCCCTCCAATCTGCAGCTCCTGATCTCCGTTTCGGTGTTTCTGTGTTTGTGCGGCGCTCCTTCCAGAGAACGTCGGGGGACCTTTTTTATAGGCGTTTTTAGGTCAAGACGATGTCGGTGGAGAAAGATCGACGGCAACGGAGCCACGAGGCCCAAACGGGTCCCACGCGGCCTGGTACTGTGGCCGCGTGGGCCATGCCGTTTGGCCCTCGGGCCTCCGTTTGCTCGCTTCCTTTTTCCGTAGTCCTTCTTCCTTCCAAATATTGACGCCCGTAAATTTCCAGGTGATTTCGTTGACGTTTGGGTCCCTGAAACATTAAAATACAAAACTAGGGTTTTCTGCCTGTGCAGGGTTAATTCCAAATAAATAGGAAAATATGAAGTATTCCCAAAATCATGATAAAACATTGATATAACCCTTATATGATGCAAATATGATTGGAATATAAGCAATTAAAGTGCAAAGTTCATGTATGCATTTTACATGCATCAACATCCCCAAGCTTAATCCATGCTCGTCCTCGAGTATGAAGATGATAAAACTAACATGGACTTTGCAATTTAATACTTAACAATGGATATCAAAGATGATTACTATTGCTACATATAGTCAAATGATTCATTCTTCAAAGGAGTAGCAATATGCAAATAGTTTATGAAGTGATATCAAGTATTCAAGACAAGGATGTTCATTGATAGTTCACAAAGTGTAACAGTAGCAAGTAATATGGAACACATGTATGCATAATGATAAGTAGAACATCCTACAATGGTCATAGAGTGTAGATGAAAATCTGAATATGATAGGTGTACACTTTGGAAAGATGTATATGTGAGTAGAGGTAAAGCATGCATAAGTTTCATCCAACTTCCAAACTCTTCTACTTAAGTTAATGATTGCAATAAGGTATTCATTGGTGTCAAGCTCTCATTGCCCCTATCATAGCATCTTGAATGATTAAGGTTAAAGTGAAAGCAAATATGAGTAGTGTGCTTGACAAAGTAAAGGTTGGATGTCTCATGCCCCTTGAATACAAGTACTACACCATGATTACTCAACTTAGGAAACAAAGCAAGTTCAATTATATCATTGTAAGTAATAATAGTATCATCAAGAGCGTCAACTGGGGTACCTCTTGTCCCAGATATGGAACAAGCCCATATCAAAATGACAAGACAAACAAACAAATGAAAATCTCAACACCCTTTTTATTTACCATTTGGAATAGTTTTTTATTGCAAGGTGTGTCACAGAATTCACCATAGTATGTAAGTAAATTTCCACCATGAATGATGCATGGCTTAGATTAGCGGCCCAGGCGTCTCTCTAACCATTTATACAAACTCATTTAAACTACTTCATTTCCACTCATTTCACCATGATAGCATCCATAACAAAAGTACATGATATCAACTAAATGAGATGAAGGAGCATGTTGAAAGCTTGCATGTGACAGCACATATGGGCTAACTCCAACCTCGAACATTTATCAAGCCACTAGCATCATAATCTTAATCACAATGGGTCATGTTTTATTATGCAAATAAAAGAACATTGTGCATCAAGTTCGTGAGAGCTATATAACCAATTTTTTCCATTGCAATCAATAACATAAACATTTTCATTCAGAGGTAAGATAACACAAACAACATGTTAAACATACTCGGAATAGCATAAAGCCAATAGGTAGATATGGTGGACTCACTGGAATAACTTTGGTTGAAGGTGTTGGAAACAAGTTTTTGCTTGTTGGAGTTTTTGGGCTAGCAAAAGGGAGAAAGTTGACCATCTAGATGCATGCATGAGTGTCCATAGAACTAACTAATCCATGTTAAACCAAGTGAAATAACAATCAGCACCAAAACATGAATAAGTGATAGCTCTACAAAAAGAATTTGCAAACTATTACTCATAAACAAGCTCATGAATCATGCAACTATATGTATCATTAAAAATCAAGTCAAACATCCCTTTTCCCAATCTTATAAAAGCATCCAACATATTTCAACCCATATTTCCAGTAGCTCTCTCATATATAATTGATAGTGTGGTGGTCTCTCAAGACTCAAACAAAAACAAAAAACGACGCTCCAAGTTTATGCGATAAAGTGTTTCGATCGAAAAACAGAAGTTGGACGTGTGCAAACCGAGAGTGTGTAGGTCCAGCGGGGTTGTCTTCACATCCCCAAGCTTATGGTCTTCACCATCCTTGGATAGCTCTTGGTGCATCTCCTCCAATCCCTGTGAAAAAACTTCAAAACACCGTTTCTCCCATCTCTTTTCTGTGGGGTGCATTAATAGTGATAAACAAATAGGTTCCTTGCTGCATATAATCCTTGAACAAAAATTCATATGACATGTCCAGAAAGTGTATAATGTTGTATGCCTACTCATAAACTCAATTGGATCAAAAAGATTCAACTTAAAAGCTCAAAGCATGCATCAAACAAAATGGGACAGAATCTGTCCAGAAAAACAGCAGCAGCAAAACGTATTTTTCTACCCTACCAAACTTTCTCGAAAAATTCCGAAAAATTCATGCATACAGAGGATGAAAAGTTGCAACTACAGTTCAAATATGAGCTCATTCGGAGTTACAGAATAAGAATTAAAAATCATACCGTGCACTGACTCGTGCAGGAATAAAATCTCCGAACGCTATAAGCAACTTTTCAAACCAAAAAGGGTAAAACTTGGCACTTTATTAAAAACTCCAGAACCTAACTAGACACAAAATCTCTTGTTACAGCAAGAGGACACAAAGAAAAATCACACAAAAATAACCGGGTTGCCTCCCGCAAAGCGCTTTCTTTATAGCCATATAGCTAGGCTTCTTACTTGTTGTTTATTGGATGAAGCTCATGAGGGAGCTTGAACTTTGGTGGTTCCCTCTTCCTTGGAAAGTGTTCCATGCACTTCTTGTGTGGAAACTGAAACTTTACATTCCCTTCCTTTGAATCAATGATAGCACCTGTGGTACGAAGAAAAGGTCTTCCAAGAATAATAGGACTAGAGGTTTTATTCCCCATATCCATGATTAGAAAATCCACAGGCACAAAAGTCATATGTAACTCTACCATAACATCACTTACTTTTCCCAAAGCATGTTTAATAGAGTCATCAGCAAGTGCTAGTTCAATAGAGCATTTTTCAAGATTTTTCAATTCAAGCACTTCATATAGTTCTTTAGATAAAACAGAGACACTAGATCCTAGATCAAGTATGGCATGGTGTGTCTCTTTTCCAATAGTTACTAGTACCTTAGGTATCCACATATCCCCAAGCTTAGGTGGTATCATAGCCTCTTGGTTGTACCTAGCAATCTTTTCTTTCAAGACATGATTAGCAATATAAGAACCAAAACCTGCTTGGTTAGTGTTGATGGAAGGATCACTTGCAAATTTTTGTAAGATAGATATTAATTCATGCAAGCTACAATTTTCTAAGTCAAGCAAAGGATCCTTGACTTCATTAAGCATTTTAACTTCCTCAACTTTCTTTTCCTTTTTAACCCAAACTTGTTTCTTAACAGGGGGTGCTTCCCCACTTATAGTCTTTTTCTTGACATGGATAGAATTGACCAGTTTATGTGCCCAAAAAATGGGATAATATTTTCTAAGGAATGCCTTTTCTAGTTTTCTCCAAGTTTTAGCTATAGCAAGAGGTAGTGAATACACCCACTCTTTTGCCTCTCCTTTAGCGAAAAAGGGAATAATTTTGACATCACGCTATCAGGTTCCTTAAAGTTTTGTGCCATACAAATGCCGGTAAAAATGTTAAGATGCTCAAGACCATCTTCCCATCCTTTACCACCAAATTGTTTCCTAGTTATGAGTGTAATAAACCATAACTCACTCTATAACTATCAGTTTTTATCTCAGGTGTGGCAATAGCTCTCATGATAAATTGATCATTAGGAGTGTTTGTGTAGTCACACAGCTTAGTTCTTTCTCCCATTTAGCAAGTTTTTTTTGGTATTTTTAATTTTTTATGCAAAACTGAAATAAATATGATATGATATGCAATGACACTAACAAAACAAATAAATTGCTTTGTAAGTAAAGATGGATAAGATGGTGCTCACGTAGGTGCAACCTCCCCAAGCTTAGGTGTTAGCACAAGTTGGTGACGTTGACTTTGTTGTGAGATGAATGCGATGATGCACACCCTTGGATAAATCTCTCAGCTACGATTCCCCGGCAACGGCGCCAGAAAACGTCTTGATACCCGGTGAGCAAGTCTTGATGCCTGCACAAATAAACGGGATTAGATTGAGACTCCAAGTGCAGAGTGTATATAAGTGGAAGACAGTTTTCCCCACGAGGGGTGACTCGAGGGTTTAATATCGAACTCTCGGGGAATCTGCAGTGGTAGATTTATCTTCTTATCCTTTTTTTGGTTACCTACAAAACAAGGTTAGATGTTTTGGTCCTCAACCTCACCTGTGGTTGTCAAGCACAAGGTGTAAGAATGATATCAGGATAGTTATGCAATGCAAACAAGAAATAAATATGCAATGGTGGTGGATGCAATGATAAATGATATTTTTGGGTTTTTGAATGATGTATGCAAGATGAAAAGTATTTTTGTATTTTCGGATTTAATGATGGCTGAAAATAGAAAAGTGGTATATGGTGTTGGAAAGGTGTTTCTTATGATTAAAAATGGACTGGGGTTCATGGTTTCACAAATGCACTCTCTCTTTATAAAGTGTTAGACAATGGAACACACACAGTTAACATATGAGATTGCAACACAGGGTTTGATAACAAGTTACTTAGATATATGGGCATCACGTCCTAACATAGAGATCTTTTGGTTATTAACCTCTCTTATACTCCACCAAGATGCGAACTAAATCATAACACCTAGTAATTAAGATAACTCAGAGTATAGCATTAAGTATCATGACATGAAGTGAAAATAAGAACATGCTAGATCTAGTCATGGAGTAGTGGCAATGGTCACGCCCACATCCCCGGTAGCATGGTATTTTAGTTTATCCCTAGTGAGGAAACAAAGTAAGGTAAAGATACCAAAGTGGATCGCAGAACTTTCTCTCACGTTCACTGCACTAGCCACCCCCCGTTACTCCAACTAATGCACACGTTCCCCCCACACGCTCTCATAAACATGCTTGATCAAAACAAGTAGACAAGAACGGGGTACATAATATGCATCTATACTCATAACTGAAACAAACATTGCAATCTCAAACATATATTAACTCATAAAGATCCACCACAAAGGTATTACAACGGTGACCGTAATCATGTTCAGCAGCTCATACGGTGCTAATTAGTGAAGCTCAAGAGAGGAGAGATACATAAGTTACTTCCACAAACCCATAGTCCAGAGGTGGACTACTCCCTCTTCATCATGGAGACGGTGGAGAAGTCGATGGAGAAGATGGAGACCACGCCGGCAGCGCCCCGCCGGAGTTTTCCCCCTCCAATCTGCAGCTCCTGATCTCCGTTTCGGTGTTTCTGTGTTTGTGCGGCGCTCCTTCCAGAGAACGATGGGGGACCTTTTTTATAGGCGTTTTTAGGTCAAGACGATGTCGGTGGAGAAGAGATCGAAGGCAACGGAGCCACGAGGCCCGAACGGGTGGGTCCCACGCGGCCTGGTACTGTGGCCGCGTGGGCCATGCCCATTTGGCCCTCGGGCCTCCGTTTGCTCGCTTCCTTTTTCCGTAGTCCTTCTTCCTTCCAAATATTGACGCCCGTAAATTTCCAGGTGATTTCGTTGACGTTTGGGTCCCTGAAACATTAAAATACAAAACTAGGGTTTTCTGCCTGTGCAGGGTTAATTCCAAATAAATGGGAAAACTATGAAGTATTCCCAAAATCATGATAAAACATTGATATAACCCTTATATGATGCAAATATGATTGGAATATAAGCAATTAAAGTGCAAAGTTCATGTATGCATTTTACATGCATCACCGGCGCGTGGCAGAGATTGTTCCCCCACGAACAGAGGCAGATGTCGCATATGAGCTATTACCACCGCTACAGAGCACACGTGAGGTCCCACTCGTAATAAACTAATCCATGTAACAGTCAAACGGGGTTTACCGCGTGGGGATAATGAATTAACGGCCATGTCGTGCCTGGGCTATTTCTGCGCAGAGAGATGTCGCACCACAGCTATTATTGCGAACGATGTCGCTTTGCAGCCAATTTGCTACAAAGACGTCGCATAGGAGCTATTCACCCGGAGTATAAGACGACTTTTGGGGTGGAAGGAGGTCACGTATCCTATCCCCATGTTCATCTTCCTCACCACTTCCATCAACCACGTGATTGTCCCCGTCAAAATCCAATCTCTTATTTATTTCCACCTTACTCACATTGTCATAGAGTCACTATCATCCTCGATCACTATTAGATAAACTGATGTTCTTCAAAGGACTAGAGATAGTATTCGATACGTCGTCGTTGCCAAAAACCTCACATTGGATGATTGCTTTCATGCAGCAAAATTGACTCCTCCTCCTCCTCTACCCCGGCCACCAATCCTGCCACCAACTAGAGGTCGGAAGCATCATACGCTTGCCAGTTGGAAAATGGATTTCGCCGAGATTATATGGCGCGTAGGATCCACCGTTAACTGATTGACTGGAACAGGCTGGTGCGCGATGAATCACATGGATGTTGGATTGAGGAAACCGATGGCCCGGATTTTCTCTCCGTGCCATATCAGGTTGAAATGGGACTTTTCGAACCATTTGCCCTTCTCTTGGCGATCATCCATTTGCCATGTTGCATCTGGTTTCTGTACACCATCCCCATACTCCTCCATATCATGCCCCGTTATTCCACAAACATCACAGAAAATGCCAATGTTCCTATACTCACATGTAGCATATTCCTGTCCGTGGCACCAATTGCACAACCTCCGAATATGTCGCCTGTCACGCCCAAATCGGCGTGTATTACCTCCAAGGCCCATACACAAAGCACCCGTGCCCCAGGCCGAGACCCATGTCCTAAGCCCACGAATCCTCTCCAAGGTGGATCACCAAAGAAAGGACCCAAATACCCTCACCCAAGCATTGTCCCCGCGCACAATCGTACCCTAATTACCCCGAACATCCAGCAACAAAACACGCCATTTCGTGGGGACTCGTGATTTTAAAATGGAAACGACACTGCTCTATCACAAACACTGACACACACGCACGCACTCAACTTCAGCAGCACCATCCTCAGAGCAAAGCCGAGCAGAGCTAGTTGGCATATTGGTATGCCCAAATACCAATAGGAAATTGAAGTGTTTTTAAGACGTTCCTTGACGTCTTCCCATTCCGCATTAGTCAATTTCCTATAATTTATTGGTATGCCCAAATACATAATAGGAAATTGACCTTGCTCACAACGAAATATTTTGGCATATTGAGCAACTGCGTACTGGGCATCACCGAAGCAAAACAATTCACTCTTGTGGAAATTAATCTTCAACCCCGATAATTGCTCGAATGCTGATAAAATTAATTTCAGATTCGCCGGCTTATCTGGGTCATGTTCCATAAAGAGAATTGTAGTATAGGCGATAAGGGATCACCTTCTCAATCCCTTTTTTGTTTGGAAGTATCGGCCGACGTCATCATTTACTTTGACAACCACACTACCCCCGAAACAAAATTGTGAATTAAAGCACACCACTCATCCAAGCAACATTTCATTCTTAGAGTTTGTTAGAGGAGCGTCCACTTAACCTTATCATAGTTTTTTCAAAGTCTATTTTTAAAATTACCTCATTAAGTTTTTTTTGTGCATCTCATGAAGGGTTACGTGCAACACAACGACCCCGTCAAGTATATTCCAACCTTGCATAAATGTCGTTTGGGTAGGTTTAGCCACATGATCAGCCACAGAATATAACCTAACGGTTGTCACTTTCGTAAAGATTTTGAAACTAACATTCAGGAGACATATAAGGTGGTACTGTTGTATACTCTCGGCCTCCTGGATTTTAGGTAACAAACGATTTCTCCAAAGTTAAGGCGAAATAACTCTAGTTGTCCAGCATACAAGCATCTGAATAACTCAAGTAGATCAGACTTGATGGTTTCTCAAAAATGCTGGTAAAACTTAGCAGGAAAACCATCCGGTCCCAGCGCCTTATTGTGCTCCATTTGGAATACCGCCTTACTTATCTCATCTTCAGAGAAGGGAGCAATATGAAAGTTGTTTTATGTATGAGTTACTTGGGGAATATCATCTATTCGTGAATCATCAAGAGTAAAGTTTCCTTCCACTGGAGCCCCGGACAGGTCTTTATAGTAGATGGTAATATATTACTTGAGCTGATCATGTCCTTTGATCAGACCCTCATCCTGATGAAGAGAGTCGATACATTTCTTCATATGTCTGCCATTAGCAACATTATGAAAGTACCTCGTATTCGAATCCCTTTCAGGATAAATTGAGCCTTAGATCTCTGGTACAATTTAATCTCTTCTTCCCGCAACATACATGCTACCTGCTCATTCGATTGACTTTTCAGTTCAATCTCCTGTGCTGACAAAACACGTACTTCTGCGATTTGATTGAGCTCATCAATATTGGAACACAGGCGCTAGTTTTTTTACTATACTGGTTGTGTGCCTAGCCCACCCGTGAAGGAATTTACGCAGATTATGCATCTTATTATTCCATCGTTGGATGGGCGTATCGCCAACTACCGGTTGAGACGATATCTATTTAACCAGATCATCAAAATCATTCCGCAACAGCCCTCCCAATTCGAATTTCAACTGAGGCTGAACGGGAAAAATCGATGTTCCAGTGGACAAAAATATGGGGGCGTGGTATGAGAAAGCCTCAACACGTTCCAAAGCACGTATTGTTACCAATGGGTATTTATACTCCCAGCTGGAGTCCATCAGTACACGATCCAGCTTTTCATATGTCGGCTCGGGGAGATTGTTTCCCCAAGTAAACTGTCTTTCCGTCATATATGTACCTCTCTCAAGGACAAGCTCAATGACAACATTGAACAAGAAGGGCCAATGACCATGAAACCTACCCCTACTTTTCTCGTGTCTGAACCTAAGCATATTGTAATCCCCGCCTATGAGAATAGGATATGGGTTATCTTTAGCTAGGTTGACAAACTCTCGAAGAAAAGTAGCCTAGCTTATACTCCTCTTGGGCGGCACCATACACGGCAACCAAACTCCATATAAAATTATCAGCCTTGTTTCGGATGTGAAATTTAATATGGTATTCACCATCCGTAAAAGCCAACAATTCCACGGAATCCGATTTGATGCTGAGTAACATGCCGCGAGGGGGACAAAGATGCTAAGTAAAGTCCAAACCATCTGAAAGGCGATCGAGAATAGTACTCGTAAAATCTCGTGGCAAATTGATGCGCCACCAATAGCAAATTACTAGTGGCGACTAGTATTTTTTGCGCGGCTGGACGCTTGGTACCGACATACTGGTCGCGTGTCCATTTGGTCGGTACGGAGTGGTAGATAATTATTGGTGGCCTGCGTGAATCTGGCACGGCCGGCACACCACTAATAGCTGGGCTCCTATAAAATATTCTCTACTAGTGTTATCAAGGGTTGCTCGAGAGGATGTTGCGAGTCAAGATCGGACTTCGATTGATTTCTGCTGAGTGGAGCTTGGCGACCGGCCTTTTATGTCAAATTCAATGGAGCAGAGTTCATCTGATGATTTTTGTGAAGGAGAATAGAGAAAGTGATCGCGATGTGCACCCGAATCGCCTGACAAAATTGATGGAGCCACATTATTGTTAGGAACGAGGTCCATCGAGATCTGTTGAAGTTGATTGGTGCATGCAACCCCTACCTATACTGAGCCAACTTTCGGGATGTTAATCTAATGATACTAAACTGGGGCTAGGCAGGCACCGTAGAAAGGGTTCATGCCCGTCAGGAAACATTGTCCGCATTGATCCTACTCCTATCTGGGCTTGTTTCATATTTTGTGTGCTCGGATTTCGTAGAATCGAGGGGTGCTAGATAAACATGGTATTGTGTATGTTATCCCTAGTCGAATATTGGATTATAAGATTGGATGACGATAGAGGGGATCCCTTCCCCCCTTGTATATGCGGTCGAGGGAGGGTTACAGGTCCTCCTATCATTGTACAAGTCAGAATCGTGGGTACAAACTATACTCGGGTATGCAAAGTTTGAGAACTTCACCTATTGCCTTTTGTAGAAGGTTGACGGGGATTCGTCCTTGTGTACCAGTCGGACTCCATCTTCGGTCAGCCAGACCCATGATGTCTTAATTAGTGGGTCAGTTTTCATATTTTGTGTGAGTACCTATTACCCATTGACGCGTCAGTCGTCATGCTGATACCCTCAGTCGAAAGTTGTTTTGAAAACAACAACACTTTATTTTGTTCATATTTCATTTCAACATATTATATATCGTATATCAAATAATGTTGATTTGAAATATAGATGCCCAGGAGATAATTCAGAAAGAACCACAACTGAGAGGAACTTATTGCAAAATAAATAAAATAACACTTCATATGACGATAAACGTTACTCACCTAGGTAAAAGCAACATGTTAAAAAAACTCGTAGAGATCTGATCATGAAAGAAGAGAATTCATGGTGACTATTGGACTGGCTTGGCGAAGATGTCTTCAATGTGTAGCTGCACGATCGGTATCTATTTTTTGCTGCCCTCTTGTATAATAATACTCTATCTTAAATATGAATTATTCTGGCTAGTAGCGGTGTAACCCATGTTTGGGTTCATGGCACCAATGCCACTGCCAGTGTAAAATCCTCTGTCACCTCCCACGGATCCCTCCTCGAGATCGATGCACTCTTGTAACTGCATCACAATGTCAGTCATGGAAGGCCGCTGCAGGGGCGATCGCTCAGTGCACTTGAGCGCAATCTCCGTAGTCTTCCAAACAGAATTGATGTCATGATCACCTTGCATACGTGCATCCACCACACCCTCAATGTCACCATGGGCAAGGCGCTGTCGTGCCCAGTCAACCAGGGTGATGGCCTCGGGGTTGCGCAGGATGGCTGGCTTCCCCGTGACTAGCTCTAGCAGCACGACACCAAAGCTGTACACATCGCTCTTCGTCGATGGTTGCATTGTTCTCATATACCTGCAGACTTGTACGTTTACTCAGAAAGTACTGGATTATTCATAGAGGTTATTTTGGAGAAGATGAACATACTCTAGATCCACATATCCGTGTGTGCCTGCAAATACGTTGGTGGTTAGGTGGGTGTCATCCTCGCAGTTGTAAGCCTTGGACAAGCCGAAATCGGCAATCTTGACCTCCAGCTTCGCGCTTAACAATATGTTGGTGGTTTTCACATCCCTGTGAATTATAGGTGGACTGCACCCCTTGTGTAGATACTCCAGCCCTACACGTCACCATTCCAGCCAATTCTCAGGACTCTTTACTTACAACATATTCAATGGTTGGTCATTGCAGTTTCAGGGTGTATACCTTGCGCAGATTCAAGCGCAACTCGGAGTCTTTCTCTCCAGGGTAAGCCTCGTCCGTTCCCGCCTTCTCCTGAAGATATATATAGACGTCGTAAATTTCAGATCAATGTGTACTTCAAATGGTCATTTGTAAATAATACACCCTCCGATCCAAAATAAGTGTCAAGCAGTTTTAAACTGGGGTTAGTTTAAAACTGCGACACATTTTATGGATCGAACACCCATCACTTTGGACTTTGACATGCTCTAGCTACAGGGCACATGTTTTATTGGAGATCCTGATCAAATTCTAATGCTACTGTTGGAGATAGGGTCTAGGTATAAATAGTAAATATAATTGTGACTGAAGTGTAAGATGGAAAATATGTATGTAAAGGGGAACGGGATGTAGAAGAGTAGAAAAGCTTCAGTTTCTCACCTCCCTGTACACTGTTCATATTCCAGAATCTTAATCAACGATGACCAGAAATTATGTGAGTTGTTTGTGAATCGATTCCTAGCTTCTCTTCATGGTATCAGAGCAGGACAATCCCACTGCACTTCCCTGCATTTCTAGTGGAATCGATCGATCCGTCGTGCTGGAAGGGCGGTTCTGCAGGTTATTGTTGTTGCCTGCACAAGCTGTGGTTGCCGCTGGTCTGTTTCGGCAGATTGAGCGTGTTGTTGCTCAGATCCTTCACGATCTAACAAAACAACATCTACTCATTATTTGCAGGTTATTCACAAGGCGTGCTTCTGGATTCACTCATGGTCACTCCTCCTTCCTGCGGATCAGCGTGGTCTTATGGATGTCGGGTGTACCCGTTTGTTGACGGTCCTGCGGACTATCTTCAGCCCGGCTGGGTGGTTTCATTCTAGAAGAATTGATGTTTAGTACACTTGTTTTTGAGTGGCTGATCTTTGTAGCCACCTTATGTGATCCATGAATTGTAAACGGTGTGAATTTGGATGATTAATAATTGCGGATGGCTGTGTGCATCTCTTGGATGCAGAGGCCGGGGATCCACACCCCTTATCTATAAAAAAAAAAGATCCTTCACGATCTGTACCTGGTGGTGGTTCGAGCCTGTGTGGGACTTGGAGGGTGCAGTGTTCCGGTCAGCCTGAAGAGTCCAAGGTTGCTGCTGCGGTTCGGGTTAGTACGGGTCAGTTCTTTGTGATTGGTGCTGATCTGTTTGTGATACCGGTGTTTGTTTCTCCTTCCATTGGTGCTGGGTGAAAGATTTGATCTGTGGATTTACTTGCTAGTTTTCTTGGTGTGACCTGGCTGTTGTTCTTGCTCAAAGGTGTACGTGTTTCTTGCCTGCTCTAGAAGTGTTTGACAAATTGTCTGGCAGAGCTATGTCACCTCTGTTCAAGGCAAACACGAGTGTGCTGAAATGTGAGCACTGTGAACGGAAAGGGCATGTAAAAGCCTTTTGTTGGGATATCCATGGGAAGCCAAAAAAGCACGGTTCAGAGAATGGTCGTGATGTAGATAATTGCAAGAACTGTAAACAAGTTAATATTCAAGGTTTATTTAATATGGCACTTGCGAAAGGATTGATTCCGGTTCTCATGAGTCATGATGAATTTGAATTATGGAAGCAAGTGAGAAATGCAGCTACTGGAAGGAAGCAAATGGTACAGACTTCACAAGAGTCAAAGGCTAAATTATTGGCTGTCACTTCTGAAGAGTCTAGAGAGTATTCTGGTTCGCTACATGCAGGAAGTGACAACGATTTATCAGCTCCCTGGATTATAGACTCAGGCGCGACAAATCACATGACAGGCTCATCAAGGAGATTCTTCTCATATGAACCTCGGTCGGGAAAGGATAGGGTCAGGATAGCTGATGGATCTTCAGCTCCTATCATGGGTTGTGGGATTGTTGGCTGTACTTCATCCCTGTCTTTAAATCCAGTTTTGCATGTCCCAAAATTTCCCTTGAGCTTGTTATCCGTTAGTTCCATCACAAAATCTCTGAATTGCAGAGCTGTGTTTGAGCCAACCTTTTGTGTGTTCGAAGAGCTGAAGTCAGGGAGGATTCTTGGATCTGGAACTGAGCGTGATGGTCTCTACTACCTTGACAATGAAGTTACTCCAGTGGCACTTAGCACAGTGAGTATTTCTAACACCGATGAGTTGCTATTACTGCATCACAGACTTGGGCATCCCACATTTCAGTCCCTAGGTCGTATGTTTCCCTCTCTATTTACTGCATGCTGCAAGGAGAAACTTATATGTGAGGTGTGTGAATTGGCTAAGCACACAAGAACAAATTATCCTAGTAATAGTGAGAGATGTAGTGTACCATTGGAGGTAGTGCACTCGGATGTTTGGGGACCTTCAAAAGTAACATCTCTTCTCGGAGAGCGGTGGTATGCAGGGGCGATTTTACCATACCTCCACCCTGGGCACGTGCCCGGGCTCGCCGCGGCCGCATGGCTGATCGCCGGCGAGTTCTTACGGCGGCCGAACTCGCTGGAACTGCCAGGATTCGTGACGGTGAGGAGAAAGACGACTTGTTTCCATAGTTGGGCCACTTTCCTGAGCGGCTGGGCCTTTTTCTTTTTACAGAACGCGGCTGGGCCTAAGTAGCGGCCCATAAATTATTTTTTGTTCTCCAGACGAGCAGGCGAGCAGCCCAGGCTTCTTCAGCGCAATCGATCGACCAATTCCCCATCCCCTGTACCTGTACGAGCAGTTCGAGCGCACGAAAACGGAAAACCTAGCGGAATTCCCCATCCCCAAATCGCCGGTTGCCGGTCATGGCATATGGCGGCGGGACGACGCTGCGGCAAGGAGCTCCGGCCATGTGCCCAGGCTTGGAAAGTTGGCTAGCTCCGCCACTGGTGGTATGTGACATTTATCAATGGATTCAGCAGGTGTACCTGGCTATATCTTCTTAAGCATAAATCTGAAGTGTTGTCTGTTTTCAAGGATTTCTACACGATGGTGTGTCATCAGTACAATGCAAATGTGAAAATATTCAGGTCCGATAATGGAACGGAATTTGTTAATGGGGACTTCGATAGTTTTCTGGCATCCCGTGGCATTATACATCAGACAACATGTGTAAACACAGCTCAACAAAATGGCGTGGCGGAACGGAAAAATAGACACTTGCTTGAAGTAGCTCGGTCTCTTATGTTCAAGATGAATGTACCAAAGTTTCTATGGGGTGAGGCTGTTAAAACAGCAGCCTACTTGATCAACCGTATGCCATCAAGGATTCTAGACTACAAAACTCCAGTTGAGTGCTTAAGTGGCAGTAACTATTTTATTGTGCCACCTAAGATATTTGGTTGCACATGCTTTGTTCATGATTATAGGAATTCAGTAAGTAAACTTGATCCAAGAGCGGTTAAGTGTATTTTTGTGGGGTACTCACCTACGCAGAAGGGATATCGTTGTTGGAGCCCTACAGAAAGAAAATTCTTTGTGAGTATGGATGTCACCTTTCATGAAAAAGAACCCTTCTATCCATCATATGGCAGTGATGTCCCTCATATTGATAGTAAGGGGGAGAACTCATGTAAAGATACTAATTCTGGAAGTACCATATTGATTCCTTTAGTTGATGTATTTAATCCAAAGAGTGGAGCCGAGGGGGAGGAAATTATAATTTCTGGTGAAGAAGATGTAGCAGGTGATATTTCCCCACATCAACAAAATAGTGATGCAGATGTTGATGCCACTTCACCTGCAAATTCAAGAGCACCATCTTGCGAACCTACAACTCTTGATGCAACCGAAGGAAATATTGATCAGGTTTTTGTTCCTGAGAACCTTGCGTCAACAAGGGAACTTTCTTCTAGCACTACAGAAGAAGACGGTCCTGGAGAACAAGGTATTGAATGTCTTACTCCTCCTTTAATCGATCAGCCAATTGCATTAAGAAAGACTGCAAGGAAAACTAGTGTACCAGAACGATTGAAGGACTATGTAGGCTACAAACATGATCTGGCAAAGTTTGTTAATTATGAGAGGTGTAGTTCTACCTTTAAAGGCTTTATAGCCTCCTTAGATTCAACCTCCATTCCTAGAAATTGGGAAGATGCTATGAAAGAGCCTAAGTGGAAAGCAGCCATGCTAGATGAGATGAGTGCCCTAGAGAAAAATAAAACATGGGAGTTGGTAGAATTGCCACGTGACAAGGAGGCTGTTGGTTGCAAATGGGTATACACAGTTAAACATAATCCCGAGGGAAGAGTGGAACGATATAAGGCTCGATTAGTGGCCAAAGGTTACTCACAAACATATGGGATAGATTATGAAGAAACATTTGCACCAGTGGCCAAGATGAATACCATAAGAATGTTGATATCTTGTGCATCTAATCTTAATTGGGATTTACATCAGTTAAATGTGAAGAATGCATTTCTTCATGGGGACCTTCGTGAAGGAGTTTATATGCATATATATACCCCTGGCTTCAGTTCAGCTCAAACTGAAGGCAAAGTATTGAGATTACATCGTTCCTTGTACGGCTTGAAACAATCTCCATGAGCTTGGTTTGATCGGTTTCGTAAGGCTGTGATCAAAATGGGATATAAACAAAGTAATGCTGATCATACTCTGTTTTATAATCGCAATGGCGATAAACTTGCTATATTGATTGTTTATGTTGATGATATTATCATCACTGGAAATGATAACAGTGAGATTAAAAAACTAAAGCATCATCTAGCAAAAGAATTTGAAGTTAAGGACCTGGGGTTGTTGAGGTATTTCCTAGGAATAGGAGTGTCAAGAAGTGCAAAAGGTATTTACCTCTCACAAAGAAAGTATGTGCTAGACTTATTAGCTGAAACCGGAATGACCGGGTGTCGTCCAACCCTCACTCCAATTGAGGCGAATCAACATCTGGGCAAAGGAGAAGGAACCCCCGTAGATAGAGAGCAGTATCAACGCCTAGTTGGGCGTTTAATTTACTTATCACACACACGCCCTGATATAGCTTTTGCTGTTAGTGTTGTGAGTCAATATATGCATGATCCTAGAAGTCACCATTTGGATGCTGTGATGAGGATAATTCGCTACCTCAAAGGCTGTCCAGGTAAAGGGCTATTATATGCTCCAAATAATAATTTACATGTTGAATGCTACACTGATGCAGATTGGGCTGGATCACCAGATGACCGAAGATCAACTTCTGGCTATTGCACCTTTGTTGGAGGCAATCTTGTTACTTGGCGAAGCAAGAAGCAAAATGTTGTAGCCAGATCTACAGCTGAAGCGGAATTCAGGTCTATGGCACATGGAGTATGCGAGTTATTATGGCTAAAAATCTTATTAAGTGAACTGGGTTTATTTCAGGTGAAGCCCTTGATGTTGTACTGCGATAATAAGGCAGCACTGGACATTGCTCATAACCCCGTACATCATAGCCGAACGAAGCATGTTGAAATTGATCGACATTTCATCAAGGAGAAACTAGACCATGGGATTATCTGCATGGCATATGTGAGTTCTTCAAATCAACTTGCTGATGTATTGACAAAAGGCTTAGCTGAAAAAATGTTTTCTGGTCTGTGTAGCAAGATGGGGATGTATGATGCATTTGCCCCATCTTGAGGGGGAGTGTTGGAGATAGGGTCTAGGTATAAATAGTAAATATAATTGTGACTAAAGTGTAAGATGGAAAATATGTATGTAAAGGGGAACGGGACGTAGAAGAGTAGAAAAGCTTCAGTTTCTCACCTCCCTGTACACTGTTCATCTTCCAGAATCTTAATCAACGATGACCAGAAATTATGTGAGTTGTTTGTGAATCGATTCCTAGCTTCTCTTCAACTACATTGTCAAATTAGTAACTACATACCTGCAATGTGCTCTTGTAGAGTTCCTTGAGGCATGTATTCATAGACAAGTGCCATATGCTCCCGATCCGTGCAGAAACCAATCATGGACACCAGATACTTGTGATGAATCCGTGTTAAAACTTGAGCCTGGAGAAGTGAACATGACTTCGTGAAATTTCATGGTAGAGAAATAATTTCATGGTAGAAGTGAACATGACTTCGTCAAGCAACAAGAAATTAGACCTCTGCAAGGAACTCTTTGACACCTTGATTTGAAGAATGAGACCTCAATTTTATGGCCACCTCAGTGCCATTTTCCAGGGAGCCGTGGAAGACATACCCGAATCCTCCTTGCCCAAGTTGTCGCTGGAAGTTGTTCGTTATCTTCTCCAGTTCCATGTACGTAAACTGGCGGTTCTCAAGTTCAAGTGAAATATTCCCATCACCATCATTTGTCGGCTCTATGGTGTTTTTGATTGATCCTATGTAAGCAACGAATACCACAACAAACATCGGTGCTTGGTTTTCACTAGTGGGGAACTGGACCAGAGAATATTAATTTGTGCTCATTCCAATTTAGAGACTCACCTTGCTTTCTTCTTCTTTGCGACTGAAAACATAGTATTGCCACTACAACGAACGTCACAATCACAACTACAGGAACAAGTATGTAGACGGCGAGTTTGTTTTTGCCTCGTTTGCTATTTCCTTCATCGAGCTTGCATGAGTTATCAGAACAGAGGTCGGGATTGTTGCCATATCTACAAGGAAATGAAATGAAGTTTCTTAATCGAACTTATCAAGAACTAGGTTGGATGCAACCCCAAAAAAACTGAGGAAAATTACCTTAGATCCAAGGAGCCAACTTGAAATTTCTTGAGAAGTCCGGAAGGAATTGACCCATTGAGCTTGTTGTTCGAGAGATCTCTATAGAAAGTAAAATAATATTGACATGAGCGGAAATAAAATAGCATGGGAACATTCAAATCAAGTTGTTGTTGTGAAACTTACAAAAGTACTAATGATGGTAATTGTGAAAAGGTATCTGGAATTGAACCAATCAAGTTGTTGTTTGACAGATCCCTGCAACAAATGGAGCGATAATTTCTTTTGTCAAAAGGAATACTTGAATGGGGGTAGAATTGATATATCCATGGCACAGGACGTACAAGTATTTGACATCCTTGAGATTTGCGAAAATAGGTGATATAGCACCACTCAGACCACTGAAGGAGACGTTTCTACAAATTAAGAGTAAATTAAGTGGCTCAGTTTTACTTTTACCGCACAACATATATATAAGTGAGTAGACTAGAGCTATGAATTACTTACACGTTTGAGATAACTGGGGGTGTGGAGTCGGCATAGCTGCAATTCAAGCCATCCCAGACCAGAGTCTTGGGAACGCAGGGGTCACCCATCCAGTTCTTCTGCACCTGATACATCCCCTTGATCGCAGTGATGGCAGTTACTGTTACCAAAGATAATTTTCAGAGAGAGCTATATGTAGAAGTTCCGCACATTGTGTTGGTGCACAGTCTAGCTAGGTGTTCCCTTTGTCCAAACGAAGCTCATGTGTGTGTACTTAAGTATATATATATATATATATGCTCGCACGTACCGTCCTGTGAATCGGTGCCCAGGGTTGGGATGACGGAGAATAGCTCGATTGCGTTTATGATGGGTGGCACCGTGGAGTTGGCGGTGGCGTTGAGGGTGATCATGTACTGGTGGGCTTGAAAGGGCTGAGTTGAGTGCATGTAATCGTCCACAAGGTATGGCGGAGTGTAGGGTTTACTGAAGAGCCACACGCCATTCTGGTAGATGTTGAACTCCCGTAGCGATGAGCTGGAGAGTTGTTGTATTTCAGCGAAGTACAACGCATGGGTGTAGCCCAGGGACCGGTCACTCGGGAAACTCTGGAGGTCCAACTCCAAGGTGAACTTTATGTTGTCGGAGACGTTCCGCGTCGTGATGGCCGTCTGCATCACTGCCTCCGGCGGCTGAAATCTGTCGTCATCAATCTGTACCTTCATCCCCGTTGATATGGCAGCCCAGGGAAGAGTTGTCGAGTCCGGATAAGGGTACCACAACCTGTCATACGGATCATCAGGGTACCTACATACATATATTTCAACGACTGATCAGCTGTGCTTTAATTCCTTGTGATGATGGAATGGAAACCGTCGGAGTAACTAATTACGATTTCTCTCTCACCTAATATCTTTGCTTCCATTAGTCGCGCCGAAGTTGAACCTATGGACTAGAACCAGGCCCTGCGTCGCGTTGGCCACTGGGTAGAGCTTGTTCTTCAGTGGCCTCAGATCCAACCCAGAGATGAAGGGCACCCCGCCGCCGGTGTTCACCAGGCAAACCTGCACGGAATTCCTCGGCGCGACCACGATGGCCTCCGCAGTCGTCGCCGCGAGGCCAGCTTCCGCGTTCACCGTCCTCCAGAAGTCGACGCCGACGTAGATGTCGAAGGTGGGTGGCCTGTTGAAGCCATCGTAGTTGCCGTAGAAGAACGGGCGAATAGCTCAGGTGCGACGTTTTTTTTTGAGGAATTGGACAGGCAGCGACGTCGTTGCTCGTAATAGCTCACATGCGGCATCTATTCGAGCAATAATTGCTCTGCGGCGACATGGCCGTCAAACCAAGTTTGACCCGTACATGGAGTAGTTTATCTCGAGTGGGACCCATGTGTCAGCGAAACCTGCCTCTGTTCGTGGGGGAACCATCTCTGCCACGCGCCGGCGTCGCTTGGAGCTCACACCTCACTCCTGTCCCGTCGTCTCGGTTTCTCCGGGCTGGGGGAAATTATCCTGGCGACGGCGAGTCGAGCGGCGGCAATGGAGCGGGCGACTCGAGCGGCGGCAATGGAGCGGGCGAGTCGAGCTGCGGCAATGGAGCGGGCGACTCGAGCGGCGGCAATGGAGTGGGCGACTCGAGCGGCCGCGCGAGTCCAGCGGCGGCAATCGGAGTCGACCAAGCGGGCGGCGACGCAAGGCTTGCGGTCGCAATCGTAGGTAAGGGCGTCGAGGGAGGATGGAGGATGGGGTGGTGCGGGTACATGGTCAAATAGGCGACCGGCGGCCCGATTCGTGAATCGTGCAGCGGCGAAGGATTCAATCTACCTTCACCGCAAGCGATATCAGATTTCAGTCCAGCAGGTGTTGAAGCAGGCGTGGCAGCGTAACGGCTACTACGGCGGCAAGGGTTTTTCGCTCGGCGGTGATTCGCCGCCGATGACGAGACAGAGGTTTGCCTCGATGCGCAACTGTGGCGTCCTGACCCGACTGCTATACAATGATGCTGTGTGTCACCGGTTAAGCGATACAGCCGGAGGTTATGGGTTTACCAATCCCCGGCCAAAACCTTTGGCAGGTGTTGCTCGGAATGGATCATTGGCAACACAACACCCTGATTGATGCCTTAACACAGGCACAACCCTCACTGCATAATAGAGAGATCAAAACTTGTGGAACAACTGGCACATCACAGACTCTACGACACAAATCATTATAGTTCAACTCTTATAATAGAGAAAGATAGCAAATGATATCCAGAGGTCACAGACCCAACATTACCACAAGCGGAAGCAAATTAAGTTGTTCTAAACAACAAGATCCAAATATGGCCTAAGAGGCCTACAGATAAACATCCATCGCCAGCTGTCCCGGGATGTCCCAAGCTGCCACCTGGGAACCCCAGACTACTCGTCGACGTCCACAAAGAACCCACCTTCGAGGTCGGTGAAGTCCTCCTCTGAAACAAAACAAACGACGTTGAGTTCGACGAACTCGCAAGATTATATATATAGAGTTTTAGCTCGATGAGGCTTTCAAAGTTATATGGCTATTTTGCGTAAAGCTGATTTTATTTATGAAGAACATAACTCCATGGCATCGACTATTCAGAATATTTTCAAAAGGGGTAAGAAGTGACTCTTTTCTTCTGATCACCGTTCTCACATAAACCATCATCAACCACTGTACCTGTTCAATAAAGGCACCTCCCCGAATCACCCTCGAGGAAGTCAACCTTACAATCTTGAGTGGTACCTCTAGTACCCAAGTTTTAATCATTCCGTTCAAGTTATTCTATGATCTTACCTTCACTTCCCAAGTTCGTCCATAACCGCGGACACGGCTTTTCGAAAAGATTTAACCCTGCAGGGGTGTACAATGTTTGCCCGCGTACCGTCCGGCCCATTACCTAGCTTTTAGCTCTCTTCCTTGGAGAACCGGCTGGGTGGGAGCGGTGTCGACTTCTCCCTCGTTAAGGACTTTCCAGGATCATCAGTGGCGGCAGGACAGCCAGTGCCTTCAACACCCGCCCCACGGCCACTCATTTTCCTAACACCACCATCCTCATCTCAGTTCATCCCACCATCATCACGCACGCGCAAATGGAAGCCCGAACTAGAGGACCCTGGCTAGCCCCGCCCGAGTTATTTAGTCTATGAGGGTTCCTGCAATTGCATAGCCTCACGCATGGTTGCACGCTCAGTCTTGGTTCAAGAGGTAAAGAACTCGCACCTAGGCGGCGAGAACGAGACAAAGCACCACAACCACGGTGGCCTCTCATCCCCACCTTTAAGCATTTTATTATCCGACACCACAATTTCTCCACCATCATTCTCATCTCATCACCTGTTTCCAACATGAACCATCCATCGTATAGCTATGCAATTAACTAAGCATGGCTAAGCATCAACATAGCGTAGTAAATATCTCGGCCAACAATACAATCCTATGGATAATAGGAGGGAAACAGGTATTGGCATCGGAATCTTAATGCAACTATAGGATACTCTAATCCAATAAAACTGACATTTGGAACCGCATGCAATATTATAGTGGAGAAAATATCTGCGGAAATATAGGATGAGACATGCTCAGAGGGGGGGGATTACGCTTGGCTTGTTGATACGGCTGGTAGTACGGCTCTTCGGGGTATTGTGGAGTAACCCCGGCTGCTTGATCTATCGTAGCACAGAACACGGAAGACCAATCAATCACCACATATGATTTAACAAATGCAATGCGGAACAACATGATGACATGACAATTTAAGTCCTCGGAGAGGGGATGATGCATCTATTCAATTTAAACGGAGTTCAGAAGCGCAAGGGGGCACATCTCGAATATTCCGCGGATTTAAGTAAAGCGGCTATTTTACTTTGTGAGCAATGTAGTTGAAACCCTAGGATTTAAATTGTAGATGAAATGACATGAGCATGATATTTATTTTAAAGAGTAGTTCATGTTTTTCCGGACATTTTGGTATGATACACGCAATTTTCTGAATCACCGCTAACAAGTTATTACAATTCAACTCTCCTTTTTAATTATGCCCTGATATGAGTTGATTCCACACAGTACCATCTATTTAAACCAAATAGAAAGAGAGAATAGATTACATATCAGAGAAAAAGGCTCTGGATAACTCGGAATAATCCCGGAATTCCGAAACAGTCGGAATAATCCGACCGATTCCGAGTTGAATCCGGAATTTGCAATTTCGGTACTGGATCCTGTCGGAATGAACTCAGTAGACAGCCGGAATTTTCCGGCCACCCGGAATTTCGAGTTCACTCCGGATCGATTCCGAGCGAGGAGAGAAAAAGTAGTAGTAACCGACGATTTCCAGGCGACGATGACCTACGGCGCGTCGGCGATCGTGGCTTCAGCGAGCGGCGCGAAGTAGCGCGAGAGGGGAGAGGGGAGAGGGCCAGCGAGGGCCAAGGGCTCACCCAAGCTCGCGGCGGTGCAGGAGGTGGCCGGAGATGGCTCGGCGGTGTCGTAATCGAGCGTGGAGGAGCTCGGGCGGCGGCGGCGGCGATGTCACGGACGGCGGCGTCAAACCCGTGCTCTCCGGTTCGATTCCTCTGGCAGGGAGGTGGAGCGGACCACGGCGAAGCTTGTGGTGGTCGTGGATTTGCCCGGGGTGGCCTCAATCGGCGGAGAGGCGGCAGCGCAGTGCGGCGGCCATGGCGGCTCGCGGGAGAGAGGAATGGGGAGAGGAACGGGGAAGCAGGTGGGGGAATGGGGCAGCGTGGCCTCGGGGACGCTCCTCTTCCTTGCAGGGGAGAGGCAGAGGGGGGCCCGGAGCTCGTCGAGCTGGTGCGGCCCGAGCAGCTCGCGCTGCTTCGGTCGCTACAGGGAGGAAGGAGAAGACCGTTTTCCAAAAAGCCCCTGGAGAAAATTGGTTCCACCATAGATTGATCCTTCCCGGTTATTTTCTAATTACAGCAGCAGTTCCTGAATTTTTTTAGGGCACCAAAACATTTTATAAAAATTGGAGAAAATTTGGGGAGGCTCCCCTTATCACCTAGTTACTCCACAAAAATTGGGGTTTTAAAATAAATTGTTTTGACCAACTTTTGTTCATAGGTTTCACTTATGGCAATTTTCCAAATTCTCAAAACTGATAATCCTTTAGTAAAATTAGAGCAAGTCAAAATATCAATTTGATCTCTTGGAACTTCCTTGACAAATATGAGATGTCAAAGTATTTGTTTTTGCAAGATTGAGTATCTTCATGGTGGGGAGATTTGTTGGAACAAGTTGGGCATTTAACTTTTCAATGTTGCCAAACCAACTATTGTGTTGTGTATCAATTTTAAATGGATGCCATGATGCAAGTATGGAATGCAAAAGTGAAAATTTTGTCCATAATTTGCATTACCAAAAGTGGGCTGTTACAGCAACATTGCTGCGGGCGACGAGAGCAGCTCGGGCGGGAGCTCATCGAGCAGCAGTTCAGCACGCTCAACCCCGAGTCTGGACTTCGAAGTAGCGTTGAGCCTAGAGCCTTTCAGTCTAGTTGCCGGGCTGGCGGAGGACAGATTGGTGTGCTCAGAAATTCTCTGCGAGATGAAATCGAGCTAGAAGAATCACCTACAGAGCCATGGCGGAGGGAAGATTGAGCTGCATTCTGTAGATAACAAGTCTGTTGAATTTTGTCCAGCGCTGGGAGCGTGTGTGGGAGTTCTTTTGTGAAATGGTCAAGTAAGCACCACGTCGAACACCTTGGGGGCGTGCTCTGGACGTGCCCTATACGTGCTCTGGACGTGTCGTGGCACTTCCGGTAGGTGAAACCTTGTAAACAATATGTAAATTATTGTGTTCCTTGTTTTTTTGTTCCTTGTGGCATTCGCACGCCGTCAGATTGTGGCATGCACACTGTCGAACACATTTGGGGGCGCGATCTGGACACGCCCGATTGTGGCATTCGCAAATGGCACTGCTCTGTTGATTTTTTTCTTAAGTTTAAACCGTGTCAACTAGGTAGAGGCTCTGTGTCCTATCCATTAAGATACTGCATTGGGACAATTTTTTGAATTTATTAAATAATCTGAAAATTATTTATTTTCTTTTGATTTTTGGATTCAACTTTGAACCAAAATTCAAATCTACATGTTATTTGTGCTAGGCTTGGATGTTGCAATGATTTCATACTATTATGTGGTTGTTTGATCTAACTTGCTAAGTCTTGAACAAAAAGTGTTTCAAATGAGCTTTAAAGGTAAGGTAAACGGCTCCATTACTAAGCAAGATTTTTTTCGACCTTGTCTAAATCAGCCAAATAACTTTCCTACACATCTACTCTATATATAAATACCATGTGCACTGGATTTTCATTTTTTTGGTGTTTTTTGAATATTTTATGCTTATTTCAAAATCGGTCAAACCCAAATTTGACCAACATTTGAACAAGTTTGAAACATGAAAATGAAAAACCAATCTTGGATCCTTCTTAGTCAATCCAAAATGAAGCTTTGGTGAGTTTTTTGTAAATTTCATGTTGCAAATCCCAAACCACCTGTCTTCACACATGAGAGTTCATAGTTTGAGATGTGAGATTTCACACCATATTGAACCATTTCTTGTTTAATTATATCTAGACCTTGTTTATCAGTTGGAGTTGTTAGTACATGACAAACTAAGAACATGTGCACTGGATTTTCATTTTTTTTGAATATTTTGTGATTATTTCAAAATCGGTCAAACCCAAGTTTGACCAACATTTGAACAAGTTTGAAACATGAAAATGAAAAACCAATCTTGGATCCTTCTTAGTCAATCCAAAATGAAGCTTTGGTGAGTTTTTTGTAAATTTCATGTTGCAAATCCCAAACCACCTCTCTTCGCACATGAGAGTTCATAGTTTGAGATGTGAGATTTCACACCATATTGAAGCATTTCTTGTTTAATTATATCTAGACCTTGTTTATCAGTTGGAGTTGTTAGTACATGACAAACTAAGAACATGTGCACTGCATTTTCATTTTTTTATGTTTTTTGAATATTTTGTGATTATTTCAAAATCGGTCAAACCCAAGTTTGACCAACATTTGAACAAGTTTGAAACATGAAATTGAAAAACCTAGCTTGGATCCTTCTTAGTCAATCCAAAATGAAGCTTTGGTGAGTTTTTGTAAATTTCATGTTGCAAATCCCAAACCACCTCTCTTCACACATGAGAGTTCATAGTTTGAGATGTGAGATTTCACACCATATTGAAGCATTTCTTGTTTAATTATATCTAGACCTTGTTTATCAGTTGGATTTGTTAGTACATGACAAACTAAGAACATGTGCACTGGATTTTCATTTTTTTGATGTTTTTTGAATATTTTGTGATTATTTCAAAATCAGTCAAACCCAAGTTTAACCAACATTTGAACATGTTTTAAACACCAAAATGAAAAACTAAGCCTGGATCCTTCTTAATCACCAAAATGAAGCTTTGGTGAGTTTTTGGACAATTTCATGTTGCAATTCCCAAACCACCTCTCTTCGCACATGAGAGTTCAAATGAGCTCTAAAGGTAGGGTAGACGGCTCCATTTCTAAGCAAGATTTTTTTCGACCTTGTCTAAATCAGCCAAATAACTTTCCTACACATCTACTCTATATATAAATACCATGAGCACTGGTTTTTTTTATTTTTTTTGGTGTTTTTTGAATATTTTATGCTTATTTCAAAATTGGTCAAATCCAAGTTTGACCAACATTTAAACAAGTTGTAAACATTAAAATGAAAAAATAAGCCTGGATCATTCTGAGTCACACCAAAATGAAGCTTATGTGATTATTTTACTTTTTTTTGAATTAGTTGGTCAAGCCACACAAAATCCTATTTCCCACACGGTTTGGTGTTTTTTGAATTTTTTTTGAATTAGTTGGGCCCAGCAGCAGGATTTGGCCCGCTAATGTTTTTTCGATGATAAAATGCACGGTGCGCCTTTCAATTTTGGGCCCAGCCCTTTCTCAGGCCACGGCCCAGCCGACCGCCTCCCGTTCCCCTCCCTATATAACCCCTGTGTCGTACCCTAGCTATTATCCCTCCACTCCACTCTCGCCACCGGCCACGCAATCCAGCCCCTCCGCCACAGATCAAGCCCCCACGTGCGACGAGGATGAGGCCTGGAGGTTCCTCCTCGCGCGGCGGCCATTCCGGCCGCAGAAACGGCTCCGACGAGGAGCGCAAAAGGCAGAAGCGGCCGGCGCCAGCTGACCCCGTACGGGCTAAGCTGGTTGCTTCCGACGCCAGTCGGAAGCGCGGCGCTCGCGCGTGGACGAATATGGGGCGGAAGGCGCCGCCTGCGTATGCCCGGCGTGAAGTGGAGGAGTACGACCGCGCGATGGCGGCGTCGGCGAGAGGCACAGGGAGCTCCTCTGGCGCGGGGACCTCCGCCATCGCACGAGCACCGCTGCCGCCGGCGAAGAGGGAGGAGGAGGAGCAGCAGGGTGCGGCACCGCGCGCCTGGCACGGGTATCTGCCAGGGGACTTCGTCGACGACGTCGACCTCGACTGGGTCACCGCCGAGCTCCTCGAGCGCACCAAGGATGAGCAGAAGCAGCTCGAGGCCGATCGGGAGATGAAGAAGAAGCTCTACGAGTACCAGTACCTCCATGCCATCGAGAAGTCCAAGGCAGAGATCCCATGGGGCGCAACCGACTCCGACTCTGACTCCGGCTGAGCGGCGCCGCCGCCTCATCGCCGCAGCACCCTGGGGCTCAGGTGAGCCCAATTTTGGATGGATCGATGGGGGTTGGAGCTGCGGTTGATGTCCGTCCTTATTCGTAATAGCTAAGAACTAGTGCCCGTGCGGCTTTTGCTCCGACGAGCCGCCATTAAAACTAGTCCGTGTGTAATAGTACTATAATTATCTACTATGTTTGCTTGTATGTTTATTAATTTGAGTTTGGTTCAATGTGTATTGGTTCGGTTTAATTTGAGTTATTGTCTGAATCGGAGCTCGCCGGCGTTGCGTGCTTCGTCGCCAGAGAAGAAGAGGGAGGATGCGCGTGAAAGGGGAAAACGGTTTAACCGTCGTCGCTGCTATCTGGGCCCCACGCTGAAGTGGGTCCCACCAGGCTCCACTAATCCGCGTGGGCCCACCCCTAATCCTGACGGTGGTTGCGCTTAAGGGCCATGTTGTGCCTGGGCTATTTTTGCTCAGCGAGATGTTGTAGCAGAGCTATTATAATGAACGACGTCGTTCTCCAGTGAATAGAGTGCAAAGACGTCGCACCTGAGCTATTTTCCCTAGAAGAACTTGGCGCGGATGAGGTACTTGAGCCCGGCCACGAGGGGCGAATAGCTCCTATGCGACGTTTTTCTCTGCAATTGGACAGACATCGACATCGTTGGTTGTAATAGCTCTGCTGCGACATCTCTGCAAGCACTAATTGCTCTGCTGCGACATGGCCGTTAATTCATTTTCCCCACGCGGTCAACCCCGTTTGACCGTTACATGGATGAGTTTATTACGAGTGGGACCGTGCACTGTAGCGACCCCTGCCTCTGTTCATGGCGGAACCATCTCGGTTGCCGTCCATGACCTCCTGGCTTGAGATATTCCCTGCCACGTGCCGCCGTCCTATCGTCTCGGCTTCTCCGGGCTGGAGGAAATCAATCCTGGCGACGGCGGTTGATGGAGCGGGCGAGTCGAGCGGCGGCGCGAGAAGAGAAGCGGCAATCGAAGTCGAGCAGGCGGGCGGCGACGCAGGGCTTGCGGTCGCAATCGCAGGTAACGGCGACGAGGGAGGGTGGAGGATGGGGTGGTGCGGGTCGACGGTCGCAGAGGAGACCGGCGGCCCGATTCGTGACTCGGGCAGCGGCGAGGGATCCAACCGCGATCGAGCATTGCAAGCGATACCGGATTTCGGTGAAGCAGGTGTTGAAGCAGGCGTGGCTGCGTCACGGCTACGGCGGCAAGGGTTTTCCACTTTGCCGTCATTCGCCGCCGAGGGCGAGACAGAGGCGCAACATGGCTGCGGGCGACCAGAGCAGCTCAGGCCGGAGCTCATCGAGCAGGATTTCAACACGCTCAACCCCGATTCAACGCGAGCTGAGCCTGGACTTCGAAGTAGCGGTGACCCTGGAGGATTTCAGTCAAGTTGCCGGGCTGGCGGAGGACAGATTGGTGTGCTCAGAAATTCTCTGCGAGATGAAATTGAGCTAGAGGAATCAGCTACAGAGGCAGCTGCAACAACAGAGACAGCTCCGGGGCCATGGCGTTCGGAGGGAAGATGGACGCTGGAAGAATGAGCTGCAGACTGTAGTCCGGAAGTCTGGTGAATTTTTTTAGCTGCCTGAAACTCTTTCAGGCAGTGTTTGCCCAGCGCTGGGAGCGTGTGGGGGAGTACTTTTGAGAACTGGCCATGTAATCACTATGTCGAACACCTTGGGGGCGTGCTCTGGACATGCCGATGTTGGTATTCGCACGTTCCGGTAGGTAAAACCTTTTCAACAAGAGGAACATCTAGCTAACTTTGCGTTATTCTTGTGTTCCTTGTTCTTGTTAGTTGTGCGAGGCAACATCTAGCTACCTTTGGTGAACTGTCGAACACCTTTGGGGGCGCGCTCTGGACATGCCCGATTGTGGCATTCGCATGTTCCGTCCGATTGAAAACGAGTTAGGAAACAATATTTACATTTTTGTGCGCCACACTACATTTAGTATAACTTTGTAGTTATATGTTTCCGCTAGTTTGAACCTTACTCTGTTGAGTTTTTGTGAAAAACCGGTCTTGTCCAAATGGCACTGCTCTGTTGATTTTTTTCTCAAGTTGAAACCTTGTCAACTAGGTAGAGGCTTATAAAAGATGTCATCTATAGAAGGTTTCTCCTTTTTTTTGATTTTTTATATTCAAACCCAGGGTCATATGTACTTATCAAATGGTTTATTATGTTTTTCATTTTTTTGATTTTTTTCTTCAAATGTTTTATGCTCAAACCAAGCCTGGATCCTTCTTAGTCACTCCAAAATGAAGCTTTTGTTACTCAAAGAAAATTTACTTCTTTATTTACACTTACCAAAATTTAAATATTTGTTACTCTTACCAAAATGTTTGTCACTCTTACCAAGTGGTAGATTTGTAACTATTTCCTCCTAATGATGGTAGATTTGTCGCAAACATAGGCATAGCCTAGTGGCAAAGGGTTGATGACTCCCTTTGCCCACCCAAGTTCGAGTCTCCATGCTCGCAATTTAGGTGTGGCACATTATTCCCGGTCCAGCGGCTTCGTGGGTCGGGCAACTGACTATTATAGATAAATCTATAATAGTGAGTTGTCCCATCTACTTAGATGCTGCACTGGGACAAATTTTTTGAATTTTTTAAATAATATGAAAATTATTTATTTTCTTTTGATTTTTTGAATTCAACTTTGAACCAAAATTCAAATTTACATGTTATTTGTGCTAGGCTTGGATGTTGCAATGATTTTATACTATTATGTAGTTGTTTGATCTAACTTGGTTATCAAACCGAGCCTTTTGTTAAGTCTTGAACAAAAAGTGTTTCAAATGACTAAAGGTAGGGTAAACGGCTCCATTCCTAAGCAAGATTTTTTCGACCTTGTCTAAATCAGCCAAATAACTTTCCTACATATCTATTCTATAGATTTATACTATGTGCGCAGGTTTTTTCATTTTTTGATGTTTTTTAAATTTTTTATGCTTATTTCAAAATCGGTCAAACCCAAGTTTGACCAACATTTAAACAAGTTTTAAACATGAAAATGAAAAGGTAAGCCTGGATCCTTCTTAGTCACTCCAAAATGAACCTTTGGTGAGTTTTTTGTAAATTTCATGTTGCAAATCCAAAACCACATCTCTTCACACATGAGAGTTCATAGTTTGAGATTTGAGATTTCACGCCACATTCAATCATATTTTGTTTGAATGTATCTAGGCCTTGTTTATCAATTGGAGTTGTTAGTATATGACAAACTAAGAACATGTGCACTGATAACCGCCAAGAGCAGGGGATCACTGTAGCACCTCTCAATGTGGAAGTAAGGTATCGATTCGCAGGAGCAAGAAGGAAAAGTTATCTATTCCCTACGACTAAAGTGTCACAAGTTTTAGTTGATTATGCACTAAACAAGTTTAAAGAACAAGATGGTTGATTTAACGGATGGAAGTTTAACGTAACAAAACAAGAATGTAAAAGTGTCCCAATCCTCTTCAATGCAAGAGGACAAGACAAAGGTTTTCTCTTATAGGAACAATGGACATGGGTTCATGGTTCACTTAATCCTCTCTCTCTCATCTACGGTGATTATCATGTTATAGATAAAGTACACACAATTGTCATGTTTTAATGGTAACTTTTATGACGGCTATATGTCCTAAAACACATAGTTGAAAGAAGTACTCATTTGTGTTGCTATGTCACCCTCGTAAGGCTAGCGTGGTTGCTGTCACTCCCACATCATACTCTTCCTTTTTACCCCCAGATAAAGGATGTTGGGATGTATTTCACATGTCACTCAATACATATGCCGTGTCACATCGGCCATCCCGTACCTACATACATCATACTTCATAATGGACAATATTCTAAACACTAGTGCAATGATTCATAATTCGTGTGCATGACCACATCTCTCTCATCTATCCACACTTGGTGGTGTCAATCACCTCATGACAAGGATAAACAAGGCATTATGCATAAATCAAACCATCACATGCATCATAGAATATCTCCAAAGTATGACAAATCATAAAAGCTCCAACACAACGGTAAATGTATAACAAATCATCTCAGACCACAATATCCACCATAAGAATTACATAGATAGATCCATACTTATGCAAGGCACATCATATGGACTCCAACAATGATCATACATAGAGAGATTAGATCAAGTTACCACCACAAACCAAGGTCCAGGGGGTGGACTACTCCCCCTTCATCATGGAGACGGTGGAGAAGTCGTTGGAGAAGATGGAGACCACCCCAGCAGCGCCCCGCCGGAGTTTTCCCCCTCCAATCTGCAGCTCCAGGTCTCTGTTTCGTGGTTTCTGTGTTTCGGCGGCGCTCCTTCCAGAGAACGTCGGGGGCTATTTTTATAGACGTTTTTAGGTCAAGACGAAGCCACGGAGACGAAAACGGACGGCATCGGAGCCACGAGGAATAAAAGAGGTGGTCCCACACGGCATGTACCTGGCCGCGTGGGACCATCTAATTTCTTCCTCGGACTTCCTTTTTCGCGGATCCTTGGCTGGTACGTCTTCTTATTTCCAAATATTGGGCCCCGTAAAATATTAGGTCATTTGGACGTCGTTTGGTCCCTGAAAGTCAAAACATGGAAAAAGGGGTTTTCTGTCTGCAGGGTTAATTCCAAAAAATGGAAACATAATATCCCAAAATCATTATAAAACATGATATAACCCTTATATGATGCAAATATTGGAATATAAGTAATAAAATGCAAAGTTCATGTATGCATTTTACATGCATCAACATCCCCAAGCTTAACCTATACTCGTCCTCGAGTATGAAGGTGATAAAACTAACATGGACTTTGCAATTTAATACTATCAATGGATATCAAAGATGATTACTATTGCTACATAGAGTAAAATGGTTCATTCTTAAAAGGAGTAGCAATATGCAAGATAGTTTATGAAGTGATATCAAGTATTCAATGCAAGGATGTTCAATGATAATTCACAAAGTGTAACATAAGAGAAGAAGTACTATGGACCACAAGTATGCATAATGATAAGTAAGAACATCCTACAATGGTCATAGAGTATTGATGAAAATCTGAATATAAAAGGTGGACACTTTGGAAAGATATATGTGAGTAGAGGTAAAGCATGAATAAATTTCATCTAACTTCTGAACTTCTCTACTTAAGTCAATGATTGTAATATGGTAATCCTTGGTGTCAAGCTCTCATTCCCCTATCATAGCATCTTGAATGATTAAGTTTAAAGTGAAAGCAAATATGAGTAGTGTGCTTGACAAAGTACAGGTTGAAAGTCTCATGCCCCTTGAATACAAGTACCTACTCCATGTGTTACTCAACTTGGAAAACAAAGCAAGTTCAAGTTAAATATCATTGTAAGTAATAATAGTATCATTAAGAGCGTCAACTGGGGTACCTCTTGTCCCAGGATATGGAACAAGCCCATATCAAAATGACAAGACAAACAAACAAATGAACAATCTCAACACCCTTTTTATTTACCATTAGATAGCTTTTTATTGTAAGGTGTATCACAGAAGGTTCACCATAGCATGTAAGTAAATTTCCACCATGAATGATGCATGGCTTAGATTAGCGGCCCAGGCGTCTCTCTAACCATTTATACAAACTCATTTAAACTCACTTCATTTCCACATTTATTTCACCCATGGTAAGCATCCATAAACAAAAGTACATGATATCAACTAAATGAGATGAAGTGCAATGTTGAAAGCTTGCCATGTGACAGCACATATGAGCTAACTCTCAACCAAAGACATTTGTCAAGCCCACAACATCATAATTTTAATCACAATGGGTCATATTTTATTTATGCAATGAAAGTAAAGTGTGCATCAAGTTCGAGAGAGCTCTATAACCAACTTTTCCCATAACAATCAACAACATAAGCATTTTCATTCAGAGGTATAGATAACACAAATATCATGATAAACATACTCGGAATAGCATAAAGCTAATAGGTAGATATGGTGGACTCACTGGAAAAACTTTGGTTGAAGGTGTTGGAAACAAGTTTTTGCTTGTTGGAATTTTTGGGCTAGCAAGAGGGAGAAAGTTGACCATCTAAATGCATGCATGAGTGTCCATAGAACTAACTAATCCATGTTAAACAAGGTAAAATAACATTTAGCATCAAAACATGAATAAAAGATAGCTCTTGATAAAATACTTGCAAATTATTACTCATTAACAAGCTCATGAATCATGCAACTATATGTATCTTTTAAAATCAACTCAAACATCCCTTTTCCCAATCTTATAATAGCATCCAACATAATTCAACCCAAATTTCCAGTAGCTCTCTCATATATAAATGATAGTGTGGTGGTCTCACAAAATAAAAATCAAACCTAAACAAACAAAAAGACGCTCCAAGTTTATGCGATAAAGTGTTTCGATCGAAAAACAGAAGTTAGACGTGTGCAAACCGAGAGTGTGTAGGTCCAGTGGGGTTGTCTTCACATCCCCAAGCTTATGGTCTTCACCATCCTTGGATAGCTCTTGGTGCATCTCCTCTAATCCCTGTGAAAAAACTTCAAAACACCGTTTCTCCCATTTCTTTTTCTGTGGGGTGCATTAGTAGTGATAAACAAATAGATTTCTTGCTGCATATAATCCTTAGACAAAAATTCATATGAATGTCCAGAAAGTGTATAATGTTGTATGCCTACTCATAAACTCAATTGGATCAAAAAGATTCAAGTTAAAAGTTCTAAGCATGCATCAAACAAAATGGGACAGAATCTGTCCAGAAAACAGCAGCAGCTAAACGTATTTTTCTACCCTACTTAACTTTGTCGGAAAATTCCGAAAAAATTCATGCATACAGAGGATGAAAAGTTGCCACTACAGTTCAAATATGAGCTCATTCGGAGTTACAGAATAAGAATTAAAAATCATACCGTGCACAGATTCGTGCAGGAATAAAATCTCCGAACGCTATAAGCAACTTTTTCACACCAAAATGAGTAAAACTTGGCACTTTATTAAAAATTCCAGAAACTAAACTAAACACTAAGTCTCTTGTTACAGCAAGAGGACACAAAGAAAATCACAAATAAAAACAACCGGGTTGCCTCCCGTAAAGCGCTTTCTTTATAGCCATATAGCTAGGCTTGATAGTTTTAATGATGCTCACATAGAGAAAAATATGAAACACATTTAAGTCTAACCCACTTCCTATGCATTGGGATCTTGTAAGAAAATAAATCAATAAAGCACAAAGTGACTAGCATAGGAAGGCAAAGCAAGTGCAACTTCAAGATTTTCAACAAAGAGAGAGGAGACTTAATATTATTGTGGTATATGAAGTCATGTCTCCCTCTCTCATAAAAACTTTCAGTAGCATCATTGATAAAATCTACAATATAACCATCACATGAAACATTCTTACCATGATCCATATGCATAAAAGTATCAATATTTTCCACATAAGCAAAGTTCTTATTATTAATAGCAATGGAAGTAGGATCATTGTAAAGAACTCGAACATGATAGACAAGTTGTATATTAATTGGATGGTTTTGGGTGATCCTTCCATAACTATGACAAGTTTTATGAGGATGATTGTAATTATTAGCATCATCATTTTCAGAATTAGTACCAAAGAGATTTTCAATATCAAAAGTACTATGCTTTTCCCAATCATGATCACTACTATAAGTAACAGGCATAGGATCATCATCGAAATCAGACTCATCAGCAACAACTATAATAGGAGCAACATGCTTAGGGGAAGATACCGTTTCCTCTTTTTCATTAATAAGAGTAAAACAAACATTAGTCCTTTCATATTTTGGTAAAGTAGTTCCATCTTTTATAATATTTTGTATGTAAGTGTTGGCATGGCAATTATTAACACAATAGAGATAACATCCATGTAACACGCTATTCATATCAAAAGCACTCATATCTAACGAAGAAGTTTTTCTTGATAACTCTTCACACCCCAAAAATAATGTAAGTTCATCATGTTGATTAGGAGTGATCATGTTATCACAAAAGTCTCCCGCAATATCCTTATTAGAACCTGAGCATTGAAATTCGAAATGACCCTCTTTATAGCAAAGTTCACAAATAAAAGGATAGGGGCACAACTTTTTCAGCCAATCATTAGAGCCTGCTACCATTTAGTTTTTTCATTCCTATGATGATACAATATTCCTCTTCGATTTTATTCTTTTCACAAGGTCTAAGTGCTCCACAAAAATTAACATGCTTATAAGAAATAGTATTTTCAGAAGTTTGAGCATGTTTATTGCAATCATTAGTAACAATTTCGGTTTCCAAGCAAGTGTCTTTAAAAGGTTCATGATACATGTCCCAATTTCTTTAGGAATATTAATATGAGAAGCAAAGGTTTTACACAATCAACAATAATTTGAGAATCAAGACCAAATTTAGCACTAAGCCATGAAAACTAGCAGTTTCACGAAAGACTTAATGCAATCATACTCAAGTTTATACCTGATTCTTTACCTTTGTCGTTCTCCCAATCTTCAGTATTGCGTTGAATTGTTTCAAGAAGATCCCATTTAGCTTCAACCTTCTTACTTGTGAAAGAACCACCTGAAGAAGCATCTAGATAATCCTTGTAATGACCTGAAAGCCTTGCATAAAAATTAGTAACAATTATTTCCTTAGGAAGCTCATGGTTAGGACATTTGAGTATTAATGTTTTCAGTCTTCCCCAAGCTTGAGCAATGCTTTCTCTATCATGAGGATAAAAATTGAAAATGTAACTCCTAGCTAATGCACTTCATGAAGAGGATAAAATTTAGAGTAAAAGAGAGATTCAAGCTGTTTCCAATTCGAAGGACGATCATCCAGCATCCTATACCACTTCTTTGCTTTGTCCTTAAGTGAAATGGAAATAATTTCCTCATGACATTTCTCTTGATAAACCTGCAACCTCAAACAACTCACAAAGTTTGTAAGTTTCAACAAGTGATCATGTGGATGGACTGTTCCATCCCCTGCATAACGTTCATCATAACCATTTCAACAATTTCCATAGGTATTTCAAAAGGAATACTTTCAGTAGGTGGATTTAGAATATCACAAGTATCATTAGAATTATCACATATAGGAGACAAAGTATTATCAAAGCAAATTTTCTCCTCCAAAGCTGGGGAACTACAAGGATCATTTTTATAAAAACTAGCTTCCCCAAGCTTAGACTTTTCCATAGCATTAGCAATAGTGTGCAAAGAATTTATAGTAATAACATTGCTACCATCATGCAAATGATTTTCCATAGATTTTTTAATTTTCTGCTCAAACTCATCATGTCCTAACTCAAGATAAATTTCATAAAGCTCTCTAATTTTTTGTTGTTTTCCATTTTCTAATTTTTATGGGTTTTTGATATATATAAAACTAATGAGAAACTCACAACCAAACAAGTTTAAAGGAACCTCCCCAAGCTTAGATGATTGCAAGATATAAAATCTAGTGCACACAAGAATAGAAACTTAAGCGCTACGCTCCCCGGCAACGGCGCCAGAAAAGTACTTGATAACCCCCAAGAGCAGGGGATCACTGTAGCACCTCTCAATGTGGAAGTAAGGTATCGATCCGCAGGAGCAAGAAGGAAAAGTTATCTATTCCCTACAACTAAAGTGTCACAAGTTTTAGTTGATTATGCACTAAACAAGTTTAAAGAACAAGATGGTTGATTTAATGGATGGAAGTTTAATGTAACAAAACAAGAATGTAAAAGTGTCCCAATCCTCTTCAATGCAAGAGGACAAGACAAAGGTTTTCTCTTATAGGAACAATGGACATGGGTTCATGGGTTCACTTAATCCTCTCTCTCTCATCTACGGTGATTATCATGTTATAGATAAAGTACACACAATTGTCATGTTTTAATGGTAGCTTTTATGACGGCTATATGTCCTAAAACACATAGTTGAAAGAAGTACTCATTTGTGTTGCTATGTCACCCTCGTAAGGCTAGCGTGGTTGCTGTCACTCCCACATCATACTCTTCCTTTTTACCCCCAGATAAAGGATGTTGGGCTGTATTTCACATGTCACTCAATACATATGCCGTGTCACATCGGCCATCCCGTACCTACATACATCATACTTCATAATGGACAATATTCTAAACACTAGTGCAATGATTCATAATTCGTGTGCATGACCACATCTCTCTCATCTATCCACACTTGGTGGTGTCAATCACCTCATGACAAGGATAAACAAGGCATTATGCATAAATCAAACCATCACATGCATCATAGAATATCTCCAAAGTATGACAAATCATAAAAGCTCCAACACAACGGTAAATGTATAACAAATCATCTCATACCACAATATCCACCATAAGAATTACATAGATAGATCCATACTTATGCAAGGCACATCATATGGACTCCAACAATGATCATACATAGAGAGATTGGATCAAGTTACCACCACAAACCAAGGTCCAGGGGGTGGACTACTCCCCCTTCATCATGGAGACGGTGAGAAGTCGTTGGAGAAGATGGAGACCACCCCGGCAACGCCCCGCCGGAGTTTTCCCCCTCCAATCTGCAGCTCCAGGTCTCTGTTTCGTGGTTTCTGTGTTTCGGCGGCGCTCCTTCCAGAGAACGTCGGGGGACTATTTTTATAGACGTTTTTAGGTCAAGACGAAGCCACGGAGACGAAAACGGATGGCATCGGAGCCACGAGGAATAAAATAGGTGGTCCCACACAGGCACTGTACCTGGCCGCGTGGGACCATCTAATTTCTTCCTCGGACTTCCTTTTTCGCGGATCCATGGCTGGTACGTCTTCTTATTTCCAAATATTGGGCCCCGTAAAATATTAGGTCATTTGGACGTCGTTTGGTCCCTGAAAGTCAAAACATGGAAAAAGGGGTTTTCTGGTTCTGCAGGGTTAATTCCAAATAAATGGGGAAACTGTGAATTATCCCCTAAAATCATTATAAAACATAAATATAACCGATATATGATGCAAATAAGTTGGAATATCAAGTAATAAAATGTAAAGTTCATGTATGCATTTTACATGCATCATGCACTGGTTTTCCATTTTTTGATTTTTTTGAATATTTTATGATTATTTCAAATTTGGTCAAATCTAAGTTTGACCAACATTTAAACAAGTTTTAAACATGAAAATGAAAAAGTAAGCCTGGATCCTTCTTAGTCACTCCAAAATGAAGCTTTGGTGAGTTTTTTGTAAATTTCATGTTGCAAATCCAAAACCACATCTCTTCACACATGGGAGTTCATAGTTTGAGATTTGAGATTTCACACCACATTCAAGCATATTTTGTTTGAATGTATCTAGACTTTGTTTATCAATTGAAGTTGTTAGTATATGACAAACTAAGAACATGTGCACTGGTTTTCCATTTTTTTGATGTTTTTTGAATATTTTATGATTATTTTGAATTCGGTCAAACCTATCTTAGTCACTCCAAAATGAAACTTAGGTGAGTTTTTTTGTAAATTTCATGTTGCAAATCCAAAACCACATCTCTTCACACATGAGAGTTCATAGTTTGATATTTGAGATTTCATACCACATTCAAGCATATTTTGTTTGAATGTATCTAGACCTTGTTTATCAATTGGAGTTGTTAGTATATGACAAACTAGGAACATGTGCACTGGTTTTCCATTTTTTTTATGTTTTTTGAATATTTTATGATATTTTTGAATTCGGTCAAACCTAAGTTTGACCAATATTTAAACAAGTTTGAACTCATTGCACATGAAACAAATTTAATATATGAACATGAAACAAGTTTAATCTAACTTGGTCATCAAACCGAGGCCTTTTGCTAAGTCTTGAACAAAATGTGTTTCAAATGAGCTCTAAAGGTAGGGTAAACAGCCTCATTTCTAAGCAAGTTTTTTGTCTACCATGTCTAAATCAGCCAAATCAACTAGAGTTGTTAGTATATGACATACTAAGACTATGTGCATAGGTTTTCCATTTTTTTTTTTGATGTTTTTTGAATATTTTATGCTTATTTTGATTTAGGTCAAACCTAAGTTTGACCAACATTTAAACAAGTTTGAACTCATTTGAAAGTGTGCACATGAAACAAGTTTAATACATGAACAAGTTTAATACATGAACATGAAATATATTTTGAATGTTTTTGAATTAGTTATGCTAAACCGCAAGTGCACAAGTTTTTTTTAGTTTTGTTTTTTGAATATGTCAAACACGCATTGGCCACGGTCCAAATGGTGTTTTTTTTTCTATTCTCACCGCCTCGTCACGGCCGAACGGCACGGCCCAACCAACTAAGGCCCAAACGCCTCGCCACGGCCCAATACCATGGCCCAACGCCACGCCGACCGCCTCCCGTTCCCCTTCTTATCCACCCAAAGGTGTCGTGCCCTAGCTATTTTTCCCCACTCACTCGACGCTCCCACTGTAGCCGCCGCTCCCACTTGCTCGCCGCCGGCGACCAATCCACCTCCAGTTGCAGATCCAGCACCGCGTAGCCACAATGTTTATTAGGGGGGTTCAAACGCGGGCCGCGGTGGCCATTCCGGTGGCGGTAACCGCTCCGACGAGGAGCGGAAGGAGCGAAAGAAGCGGCCAGCGCCGGAGCCGAAACCAGAGCCTGAGCCGGACGATTTGCCGGCGGAGGAGGACGACGAAGAGTTCGTCCTTCCAGACGATTTGTGACGCGGCACCCGCACCGGCACCTGCAGCTTCCGCGTCCTCCTCGACGTCGTGTTGCCAGCATGGAAGAGGGTGGACGACGCCGACGCCGAGCTGGCCGCTGCGGAGGAGGCGTTCAAGGCCGGCGAGGAGGGCGCCGAGCAGCCGTTTCGTGTGGCGGTGGACGCGCGGGAGGTCGCCGTGGCCGTCCTCCGCATCGTAGAGCAGGAGGACCTCGGCGTCGATCCGTAGATTGACGACACCGCCGCCGTACCATCGCCGCCAACCGAAGGGCAAATTTTTTAGTTTTTATATTTTGTTATTATTAGAAGTACTATGTAAAATGGCCGTTTGTGGCCCACCCCCTAAATTTGAATGAAAATGGCCCATATATGGCCTGTTAACATTTGCTGACATGGAAAAGAGGTGGGTCCCGCGCTCGAAGGTGCTCCTGTGGGTCCTTTGCTGATGTGGATAAGTGGGGGTCCCACCAGGCTCACATAATTCCAACCCCTAACCTGTCCCTTGCGGTTAAACCCGACTGTCGCACGCGAGCTATTTCTGCAACGAGATGGCGTCGCACGCGAGCTATTTCAACCAACGACGTCGCTGTCCATGGATTTGCAAGGAAAGACGTCGCATAGGAGCTATTGACCCGGCCACGAGCGAGCCGAGAGTGTAGCAGTTGCGCGCGCCGGCGGGGAAGCTGCACACGCTGTAGGCTGTACCACATCCTGGCTACCGTCGGGAGGATGTACTCCGCGGAGACGTTGTGGTTTGAGCCGGCGTAGGCGTCGATGTAGCCGGCGTCCGTGTTGTACGATAGTGCGCTGCTCACATACCCGTCTCTCCCGGGAGGCCGCAGTCGATGCTTACGAATCCTGGATGTAATCAAGTTTCATCCCATGCATATTCGTGTCCCAGACATAAGTAATATTTTATCCGTATTAAAATATAAGACTTTTTAGCTTTTTCTGCATACATGTATTTACACATGTTTTAGTGCAAGGTTTGAACCTTGCACTAAAACATGTCAAGATACATGTGTGTAGTAAAAACTATAAAATTTTATATTTTGATACGGAGGGAGTACTCAGCATATGTACATACCTGAAGTTGACTGTGCAAGAGCATGCAGCACGCCGCTGGTAGCTAGGCAGAGAAGCAGCAACCATGGCATGGCCGCGGCTCTTCTCGGCATCGCTAGCTCCATGGATCAGCAAGAAGCTACTCCCTCCGTTCCATATTACTTGACACTAAAGTGGATGTATGTAGACTTATTTTAGTGCTAGTTACATCTATTTTAAAGTCAAGTAATATGGAACGGAGGGAGTAATTAATAGAGCGTGCAATTTGTGTAGCACTAGTACCAGGCGATATCAAGTATCCGGTCTGCCTTTGTACTCAGAGGCGGAGCAAATATTTATACACGTGCGGGCGAGAGAAACAAAATATGACAAAGAGATTGATGAAGATTTAAATATATCAAGTCTCACTATACTATTGATTTCAACGCATGGAACCATATGTTTGGCAATACAAGAGAAAGATATGCCATGTAAAATTTTCTATTATTCCGAGTTCGCTCGTTTGAGCGACAAATCGATCTAGACGCGAGCGATTCTGCCTAGTTCAGCCAATCGTCGCCACGAGCCCTCACAGGGTCTCTCCCGGCCTAGTGGGCGTCTGGTTTGAAAAGAGCTAGCTTACTGTCTTCAGAATTGTGTTGTAAGCCAGCCTCCCACGGAAGCTTGTTGTGTGCCACCCTTATCTCTAAGGGTACACGTGGTTGTGTTTGTGTCAAGAACGCACTTGTTGGCAACTCCGATGGGGACGATTCCAGTCTTAAATCAGAGAGCAATGATTGTTTCAAAGGCTACTGACCCCTTCAACATCAGCCCCAACAACATCATCGAGTCTATCCTCCAGAAGTTGTCATAGGATTCAGCACCAAGCCTATGAGGCGCTAAAGAAGAAGAAGAAGAAGAAGCGCCAAACAGAGCTCGAAACATTGCAAGAGCAACGCTGACTCGAATTTGAGGCCTTGCAGAGGAAGAAGATCTGGAGTCATTCCTAGTGTTTTTCTAAAAGGTTCGCCAGGGGAACATCACCTCATTCGGCGAGCCTAAGTTGGCGCCTCTTGTCGACACACCCTCTGTGAGTACTAGCACATTTTTTGATGATCAAATAGCAATCGGTAGGCAGGTTAATGACTCTAATAATTTAACACCCTCTTGTTGTTTTTGTGATCAAGATAAAACAATTCAACATTTATTTATAGCCTATCCTTTGGCTAAGATGGTATGGCGTATAGTCTTTATGGCCTTCAATATTACACCCCCAACGAGTATCTCTAACTTATTTGGTAGTTGGCTAAGGGGGTTGATAAAATGAGAAAGCACAAATTCGAGTGGGTTCTTGTGCTTTACTCTGGGCTATTTGGAATATACGCAATAACATTATTTTTAACAATGAAAGCCCTTCCTCTTTTATGAAGGTAATTTCGATGGGTATTTATTCGATTCGTACGTGGTCCTACCTACAAACAATGGACAAGCGGGCCGTTGTGGATATTGGGTGCAACCGGCTCCTTTCGGTGGCGCGGGACTTATACACCCAGTGCAGCTGGCGTTTTGATCTTAGGATAACATGTTGATGATTAGTCATGCTATGTTATCTTGTCTTTTTAGATGGTTGATTCATGTATCAACCCTTTGTGACCCATGATGTAATCTCGTGTAAGACTTGAACTCCAATAAAATTAATAAAGGCCGCATGCATCAATCGATGCAGAGGCTGGGGCATGGCCTCCTTTTCTAAAAAAAGGTTAATGACTCTAATAATTTAGTGTACAATGCCATGATCGAATGTGTTAATGCAAGTGAAAATACACCTCACGCTAGCCCTAATCCTGTTGTGGCAAAGCTTGGTCCGGGTACTATCAGCCGGTTGGGTATAGGAGCATGACATATTCGGCTACCCAGCCAAACTCGGCCACATTTCTTTGACGGCACACGAGAACTTCGTCATTGATCCATATATACAAGATGCACAAAACATATAATAACTAATTCGACTAACTGTTGTCCTCATGAGAGGAGATGTTGGAGGGGGCAGCGTAGTCACTTGTCATAGCCCGAGAACATCAGCGGCAACCCACACGGACCTGTGCTTTTTTTGGCGTGAAAACCCGGTATCCTTGCTCCATCTTGCGCCTCTAGTCTTCTCGCGGAGTCTCGAAAGAGTCTTCCACCATACTATGCACCGTGGCCTCTTCACGACGCTGTGTCATAATGAAATTCTACACCAATCTATGCTCCTCCAGTTCTTCCTCCTGCCTCCGATTGAAATACTCAAAATATCTGAGATCTAGCAGCGACGATGAACATGACGTCGCTGAATCAATGTCGTCACGTGGGATGTACTCAGATGAAGACCATGGAGATGCGAAAATGACAGACGAGGAGAGCGACATGACCCGCTAGGTGAGGACGTGGATTCCGCGGGCTATACTCGACCATGCGGTTATTGGAATTGCTCCTCCTCTGCCTACGTCGACGCACTCGCCTTGACTGGGCCGTGCAAGGACAGTGATCCCTCAGGAGCATACTCAACCACGCGGTTGTGGGGAGTGCTCCTCCGCCAGCTCCGTCCACAGGGGCGACGGGTACCCACCATGGGTGCTCAAGGTCCTTTCGGCACTGAGGCCGCTTAATTTTTGCTACTAACCTCCGATCCGAAATAACTTTCGGAGAGAACGTACTGCCGTAGTAAACTTTTTGTGTACAGCTTGTGAATGTTATTTCGGATCGGAGGGAGTACCTAGTATCGCATCTCGTGAGGCATTTTCGACTTGTAGCAAGGCATATCAGCAGCCAGCCACTCTCCTAGTATTTTTAGCGGGGAGACGCGAAGAAGGCGAAACATCGGGAAAAGGAGGCAAGAATACAAAGCACTGGAATAACTCGTAGTTTGCGAAGGTATAGAGGCATTAGGCGTCAAATAAACTTATAGTTTGCGAAGCTTTCTAAAAATGCACGAAATTATTATGGTCAAACTCTATCTAAAGTTACGCAGACGGTTTGTTTCTCATTGTGTGCGATACGATCAAACTTCGCACATGATTTCTGTAAGTACTCGTTTAATACTATTAGAATTTCGTTTGAGATGTCACCCAATCACATACGGCTGTAACGGTTACTTTTTTTTCTTTTTGGAAAAGATCAACTGATATTACCACAAGGTATTTTACAGAAAGATCCAGAAAACACAAGATAATACAAAGAAGCCTTCAGGATCCCGATGTCGAAGACGAAGCTCAGCATGTATCGCCGGCGCGCCGCCACCACTCTTTCGCTGACACCTTGGACTAGAAGGAGCCCCTCCATGGCCAGGAAGTCGACGAAGCTTAGCTCCTAGGAACCTCCATACTGTTGAAAATATAAGCAATTTTGCATATGATTTAATTCGTGAAAACAGTAAACAAATCATGACTAGAATAATAGGAATTAAACTAATCATGCAATCTACTAAAACAGTAGATAAACCGAACGAATCTAGAGCAACTACTACAAGCAGAAACTCTGGCAGAATTTCAAACAGGAAGATGAAGAGCATGTACGATGCAGCAGCTGCGGAGCCGCTGGCGTCACCCATGTCGTCGATGAAAAGGTTGGCGATGTCGGGGAAGAAGTCGTCGTTGGGGAAGAACTCGATGCCAGTAGTCGCGCGAGTGCGCTCCCCAAAAACCTGATCGCCCCTCTCCCGTACAGGATCACAAGAGGTGGGGTTCCGGAGGCCTACTGTCCCTTCAACCGGTGCACGCCGGAAGACGGGATGGAGAAGACTTGGAAGACGGCGGCGCAAGGTTCTGGAACTAGGGCGGCGAGCTACCATGTGTTGCGTGTGTGGCGGCTAGGGTTTTCCTCTGCATATATAGTGCGGGTCTGGGTACGACGTGAGCGCAGCCCACGATTGAGTCGGTAACGTCTCCACGATCCAAAAGAATCGGAAACGGCAAAACAATTAACGCGTCCGTTAATTATTAATCAATGACTCAATAAATTTTCCCGGACTGCAAAAATATAGGCATCGGCTCGGCTCATTCCCGCAACCCGTGCGTGTCGTGACGAGACGAGCGAGCGGAGGCGGCGGAGGAGGAGGAGGAGTGCGCACGAGAGAGCCTTGTGTTCTCACAAGCTTACCAAGTAGCACAACACTCCACTATATAAGGTGGTGCAACTCTCTCCCAACTGGCAATATGAGACTAAACTTTAGTCACCCTACTCACAGCCACATGCACATGGGCCAATGAGAATTTCAGAATTTTATGTTGGGCCATGGGCAAAAGCCCACAAAATTCCAACAATCCCCCACAAAGTCTCATTGGCACATCTCACCAATTTGTTCCAAAACATTGTTTTATATACCGGTGCTTAGTGGAGACTGTTAAGTTGAACTTCCACTTAGAAACTTATGCTACACTAGATCACAACTTGGATAGTGGACTATGCCTTGAACTACAAGTTTGCTGCGAACTAGTTTCACACAAGCCCTTGACCGATACTGGGCTGCCGCAAGGCTTCCCCGCGGGTGGAGCTTATGCGTCATACTCCAAGACCTTTCATGAGTTTATTAAAGAGCACCCAACTCTCACGGACTGCGACGTTTAACAGTCAGACTCATATAGGTGTATTCCTCAAGAGATGCTCTGCAGGACAACATCTCCGCTTATAAAAGTAAGCCGCTTGGAACACATTAAGATAAATATCAACCTGCCATGCAGATCAGGAGAGTATTGCATCTTCACGGAGTGGGATAGTAAAATATAAGGATACTCTCCTCTCAGCTGTCCAACAGCTTGTCACCCACTTCTACTTCACGGGATCTCCGATCACATAGAGTGGTTTACCACTGTGGACAACTCATACTGTGGGTCTCAAACCCATCTCTCGATGCACTATCTATCACATTACGTGATAAACCCTTTGTGAAGGGATCTGCCAAATTCTTAGACGTTTGGATATAATCCAACGCAATAACTCCGGAGTTTTTCAATTTTCTGACAGATTTCAATCTCCTCTTCACATGCCTTGATGACTTTAAATTATCCTTAGAACTTTTAATCTTGACTATCACAGTTTGATTATCACAGTTCATAAGGATAGCGGGTATTGGTTTTTCAACCACAGGTAAGTCCATCAAAAGCTCACGAAGCCACTCTGCTTCAACAGTGGCTGTGTCTAATGCTGTGAGTTCTGCTTCCATAGTTGACCTCGTTAAGATGGTCTGCTTGCAAGACTTCCAGGAAACAGCGCCACCACCGAGTGTAAACACATAACCACTCGTGGCCTTAATCTCATCAGCATCAGAGATCCAGTTTGAATCACTATAACCCTCCAGTACCCTCGGATACCGGAATAGTGAATTCCATAGCTCGCAGTGCCTTTTAAATAACGCATAACTCTCTCAAGAGCATGCCAATGATCATCTCCCGGATTAGAAACAAACCGGCTCAACTTGCTCACAGCAAAAGAGATGTCAGGCCTCGTGGCACAAGCCAAATACATAAGCGAGCCAATAATCTGAGAATATCTCAGCTGATCTCTAGCACTCTGTTGATTCTTTCGAAGCAACACACTAGGATCATATGGTGTCGGAGAAGGCTTGCAGTCGTCATACCCGAAGCGACTCAAGACCTTTTCCACATAGTGAGACTGAAGCAGTGTAATCCCACCATTACCATCTCTCAGCAGCTTGATGTTCAAGATAACATCAGCCACTCTAGATCCTTCATCTCAAAACAGCGAGATAAGAAATCCTTAACCTCCTTAATCAAGTCAAGGCTGGTTCCAAAGATCAGTATGTCATCAACATACAGACAGAGAATAACTCCCTCGCCCCCACCATAGCGATAGTACACACACTTGTCAGATTCGTTTACAATGAATCCTGCAGCAGTTAAAGTTCTTTCAAACTTTTCATGCCATTGCTTAGGAGCTTGCTTCAGGCCATATAAAGACTTCAACTTACACACCTTTGCTTCCTGACCAGGTACTACAAAACCATCGGGCTGATCCATGTAAATTTCCTCGTCTAACTCTCCATTTAGGAAAGCTGTCTTAACGTCCATTTGATGAACGAGAAGACCATGCGAGGCAGCCAACGAAAGTAGCACACGAATCGTGGTCAGTCTAGCCACAGGTGAGTAAGTATCAAAGAAGTCTTCACCTTCTTTCTGGGTATAACCCTTGGCCACAAGCCGCGCCTTGTACTTCTCAATAGTACCATCAGGCCTAAGCTTTTTCTTGAACACCCACTTACATCCTACAGGTTTACACCCATAAGGACGATCAGTGACTTCCCAGGTTCCGTTAGCCAAGATGGAATCCATCTCACTACGGACAGCTTCCTTCCAGTAGTCAGCATCAAGAGATGCATAAGCTTCTGAAATGGTACTGGGTGTGTCATCCACAAGGTACACAATGAATCATCACCAAAGACTTTGCAGTCCTCTGTCTCTTGCTCCTAACAGGAACTTCATTGTCATCCTCCACAGGATTATCAGTGTGTTCTATCGAAATGGTAGGATCAGGAATATCAACCAATTCCTGACTAGATGTATTAGGTATCTCCTGATTTGATGAGCTAGGCATATCCTTCATGGGAAAGATATCCTCAAAGAAAGTCGCATCCTTCGACTCCATAATCATACCAACATTAACGTCGGATACCTCAGATTTTACTACCAAAAATATAACCAACGCTATGAAAAGCGTAGCCCAGAAGAACACAATCCACGGTTTTTGGTCCAAGCTTGCGCTTCTTGGGAATTGGTATATTGACTTTCGCCAAACAACCCCAAGTACGAAAGTAAGAGAGTCTCGTATTTTTCCTTTCCCATTCCTCAAATGGAGAAACAGTTTTCGTCTTAATGGGAACTCGGTTTAGGACATGACAAGCTGTCAATAGAGCCTCCCCCCACCATGCCTTGGAGAGACCCGAAGTGTCTAACATGGCGTTAACCAAATCAGTTAGAGTTCGGTTCTTTCTTTCAGCCACCCCATTTGACTGAGGCGTAGTAGGGAGGCGTCCTCTCATGGATTATACCATGTTCCGCACAAAACGAATCAAACTCATTGGAAAAATACTCTCCACCACGATCAGACCTTAGCCGTTTAATTTTCGATCAAGTTGGTTCTCTGCTTCAGCTTTATAGATTTTGAAGAAGTTTAAAGCCTCATCTTTTGATTTCAGAAGATACACATAACAATATCTAGTGGAGTCATCAATAAGCGTCATGAAATATTTCTTTCCGCCTTTTGTCAACACGCCATTCATCTCACAAAGATCCGAATGTATAAGTTCCAGCGGTGCCAAGTCTCTTGCCTCCGCAGTCTTATGGGACTTGCGAGGTTGCTTAGCTTGCACACACACTTGACACTTGGAACCTTTGACAGTGGTAATTTCGGAATTAAATCCAAACTAGCTAGCCGCGTCATGCTACAAAGTTAATATGACAAAGTCGTGAATGCCAAATATTAGATGAAATTTCATGGCAAATGTGATTAATAACTTTGGTGCAAAAGTCTGACAAAGATAGGCGGAACAAGCCTCCGCACTCATAGCCTTTACCAACAAATTGTCCATACTTAGATATTACAACTTTATTGGACTCGAAAACCAACTTATAACCATCTCGACATAGTAGCGATCCGCTGACGAGATTTTTATTGATGGAGGGCACATGATGACGTTATTCAGGCGCACGGTCTTCCCCGAAGTAAACTTCAGATCCACCGTACCAACACCTCGAACAAAAGCATGTGACCCGTTTCCCATCAGCACGGGAGAAGTCCCTGTGACCTGGTAAGAAGAAAACATGGAAGCATCAGCACAAACATGTACATTGGCACCTGTGTCAATCAACCATTCAGGAGAATAACAAACTGAAAGATGGTAGGAAATATATCGTACCCAGGTTCCTTCATCTCAACGTCACCAATGACAACATTGGCAGTCTTGCCGTTGTTCTCTTGTTCGCGCAGCTCATGGCGGTTGGGACAACGAGGAGCCCAGTGATTCGGATCACCGCAAACATGGCATGATCCCTTCCTCAGCTTCTTATTGTTGCTCTTCTTAAAGTTGGTAGGCTGTGAAGGCTTGAACCTTCCATCAGGCTTGCCTTTACCCCCAGAATTGCTCTTGTTAAATTTGGGCTTGTGGAGCTGCTGGTAATTCTTCTTCTATACCATATTGGCACTAGAACCAGCCTCGGCAATTCGAGCACATGTATGCTTCGCTCTCGCCTTCTCTTCAACATCAAGAGACCCAATGAGATCCGAAACGGAAAACTCTTGTCTCTTGTGTTTCAGAGAAGTAGCAAAGTTGCTCCACGAAGGTGGAAGCTTGGCGATTATGCCACCGGCAACAAACTTGTCCGGTAAATTACACTTGAAGTGCTCAACAGTCATCTTGTAGTCATAGAATTGCTCCATGATGTACAACTCGCTGCCAGCGTCTGAGGCCCCAAATTTGGCCTTGAGCGATCCCACATGTCCTTGCCGTTATCAAACGACATGTACGAGTCCACAATGAAGTCGTCAAGGATACTGAGGAGGGCACTCTTGAAGAGAGTATCGAGCCTCTCATATGCCTCCTGTTGTTCAGGAGTAAGCTCGCCCTCAGGCTTGCCTTTGATGGCGGCATAGCAGTTACTGTTTTGGAACCAGTAAACTGCTCTCATGCGCCACCGTTTGTACAGCACCTCTTTGAAGGGAAACGGCTTCGTTGACGCGAGAAAGCCAGGCGATACAAATTGCCTATAATCAGGTTTTTGGATTGTTGAAAATATAAGCAATTTTGCATATGATTTAATTTGCGAAAACAGTAAACAAATCATGACTAGAATAATAGGAATTAAACTAATCATGCAATCTACTAAAACAGTAGATAAACCGAACGAATATAGAGCAACTACTACAATCAGAAACTCTAGCGGAATTTCAAACAGGAAGATGAAGAGCACGTACGATGCAGCAGCTGCGGAGCCGCTGGCGTCACCCATGTCGTCGATGAAAAGGTTGGCGATGTCGGGGAAGAAGTCGTCGTTGGGGAAGAACTCGATGCCAGTAGTCGCACGAGTGCGCTCCTCAAAAACCTGATCGCCCCTCTCCCGTACAGGATCACAAGAGGTGGGGTTCCGGAGGCCTACTGTCCCTTCAACCGGTGCACGTAGAAAGACGGGATGGAGAAGACTTGGAAGACGGCGGCGCAAGGTTCTGGAACTAGGGCGGCGAGCTACCATGTGTTGCGTGTGTGGCGGCTAGGGTTTTCCTCTGCATATATAGTGCGGGTCTGGGTAGGACATTATTAATCAATGACTCAATAAATTTTTCCGGACTGCAAAAATATAGGCATCGGCTCATTCCCGCAACCCGCGGCGTGTCGTGACGAGACGAGCGAGCGGCGGCGGCGGAGGAGGAGGAGGAGTGCGCACGAAAGAGCCTTGTGTTCTCACAAGCTTACCAAGTAGCACAACACTCCACTATATAAGGTGGTGCAACTCTCTCCCAACTAGCAATGTGGGACTAAACTTTAGTAGCACTCCACTCACAGCCACATGCACATGGGCCAATGAGAATTTCAGAATTTTATGTTGGGCCATGGGCAAAAGCCCACAAAATTCCAACACATACTGCGCCGTCGTCTCCATCGCCTTGTAGCAGACCAGTAGAACCTTCTATATTCTTCACATCCGGAGCCGCCGTCCCGCGAACTCCGGCGAGGGCTATAACGGTTACTGACGGATTTAGTTTTATACTTGTACAACATATACTCCCTTCGTCCACAAAAGGATGCATTTGGGATAGGTTGAGACATCCTTTGTGAACGGAGAAAGTATAATATAGCACTTCATCCGTGTGCGGTTGGGAGGGTTAAAATTGCCGATCTATACAGTGATATAGTTCGTGCACCAACTTGGATAAATCTCTTCTATAAAGGTCCGTGCTCCACCCGCAATATGCCCCCATCCACGTCGATCGGTGAATTCCGTGCGTCCGATGCGGTAATTCGTCCTGCTGTTTCACCTCTGACCGTTGGATACAGTGAAAACCGATTCTTACTAATCGACCGAGGGGCACACACAATGACTGCTGGGGCCAGTTTTCTCTGGGCCCCGGTCTTCAGGCAGTGAGATAGGAGCGTATGCGTCGCTCGTCTCTTCGTGGCCCGAAAGGGCAGCGGTGAAAACCTAGACACCCAATCCCCTTTCTCTCCCGTACCCAATCCCCTTCCTCTCTCTCTCCCGTGACCAATCCTCTCCTACCTCTCTCGGGCCGTGCCGCCATCGCCATGCCCTCCCGTCCACCTCGCCACGCCCGCGCTGGAGAAGCAGGGCGGGAAGGGAGCACGCGGCCGCCATCCCGTGTGCCTCGCATAGGGAGGAGCAAGGACGAACACACACTTCTCTTTTTCCTGCGCCTCCTCCTCTTCACCCACAAGCCGCCGCCGGCGCCACCACACTCTGCTGATGAGCCACCGCGCCTCCTGTCCACGGCGCACTCATCGCTGCTGCTCGCGCCAGTCCTCCTGTTGCAGTCGCTTGTGGTCTCCGACGTTGCTGCTCCGCCCCCGAGCTAGGGTTGCAGCAGTCGGGGATTGCAGAGTGAAGAAGAAGGCGGCTCGGCTGCAGCTTTCTTCTCCGCACTGGGCGGAGACAGCCGGATTCGCGGCCAAGCTGGGAGAGGCGGCCAGGCCGGGCAGTGGCGGCGACGCCCGGCGGAGGCCAGGAAGGGAGAAGCGGTCGGGCCAGCCAGGTCGGCGGCGGCCGGAAATGGAGAAGCGGCCAGTCTGGGAGAGCTCGGTAACGAGCAGAGGAGAGAGAGCGACAGTGGCTGATGGGACCTCTCCTAGGTCGTCCCAGCACCTCCTCTCCTCCCCAAAGATCCTCTTCCTCTCCTCCACATGCCGCCGCCACCAGCCGCCACCGTGCCTCACGACGCCCTCCACCAAGCAGCAGGCCAGCAGGTCGTCACCTCCCCCTCTCTCCCATGGCCCCAACATCATTCCCCCTCGTCGGCGTTCTTGCTTGTCTTATTGAGTGCCGGTGAGATGACTGTTTTAATTTTTATCTTGCCTTTTAGTTTGTTTTCTGTCAGTTTATATCCGTTCTAATCATCTTTTTCTTATCCCTTAGGAATGGCTCTCTCGAGCTAGCACGGCAAAAAAAAAATTAGGTCTGATTGGTGTTGTTCTGGTTGATTACCATAGCAACAAAGTTGCTTCCTCTTGCAAAGTATCAACCACCACCATGCCTCCCTCCCCGTCAAGCACCACCAAGTAAGCAAGGTCCACATTTTCCCTCGCGTATATATAACTACAGATTTGATTTTGTGTAAGAGGAAGAGCACTGGTTTATAGGCAGAGCAAGGTAGCCATTGTTGTATACTTCCAGATCTAACGAAATTCAGAGGATAGAGTTTTAATATGTTTTATCTGTTTGGATTTTCGAATTGTTATAATACGTCATGGTGTCCTTTTCTAATTAGCAATTGCTCATGTTCCTTTTAGCACTAATTCTACTTTTATGTAGATTTATATAACTGCAGCCCATGTTCAAGCCATGTTCTGAAAGTGTGAGAATAGACATGAGTGCTATATAGAGTGCTTTGCTGCCATATCTAACTTAGAAAGCAAAATCCAGGTGCTGGTACATATATAAAGTGAATAGCTGTTAGTTCTGATTGCATAATTCCTTACTCAACAGGTCATAGAACAAAAGGCGACGACCCCGCCCTCGGCGAGGCTCATCGGAACAGTTGACCGGGACCAAGGCCGTCGACCCACCGCGCTACTCTCATGGCGAGGTCCTTGAGGCTCTAATTACTAGGGAAGTGGTGGCTGCAGGTGGCTTCAAGTATATCAGATTCGAGGATTTTATGTAGGCGGTGAGTTTGACCTTGTTCTCAAATGCAATTCATGGTGGCTGGTGTGTACGGTAGAGGTGAGTCTGACCTTGTTCTCAAATGCAGTTCATGGTGGCTGGTGCGTACGGTAGAGGTGAGTTTGACCTTGTTTTGATGGAAGAAAATATTGCTGAATGGCTTTTCAAAGGTTCATTGCTGGTCTTTTCCTTTGATCTTACTAGATATAAACTGTCAAAGAACACATGGATCTTTCTGATGAAGAACACAATTACAGTAGCAAATAACCAGTCAGTTTGTTCTTTTTGCTAATTCTGAATCGTTGGTCTTGTCAGATTCGCTGATACCCCTGGTGTCAAAAGAGGATTGGTATCTCCTTGGTTCACAGATATGCAATATAAGGTGGGCTTAGCCTTGACATTAGTTTTCGTACATCCATTTTGTCTCATATCTTGATGACATATTCTTAATCCTTAACTGAATCAACATGACTGGGAATCGTTCTCTTATATTTGTGGTCTTGCAACTCTTGAGTTGGTGCTTTTAAAAGCACTTTATTTTCGTCATGTATTACTCCTGAGAAGCATTCTGTTTCTTTCATTTTATTTATATCTTTATTTGTGCCCATATGTTTGTCACAGGTTCATACTTCGTCAGCCCTGCAGATGCCACCTACAATGCCTTAGGATTGATGAAATGGGTAAATGTGCAGAGCGCTGCTGCTTTGGCAGATGCCCGTGAAGTTCTGGCAAGTGGTAGTCGAAGTGGAAGTCGATTTGATGACATAAATTGTGATAAAGAAAACAAGGAAAACATAGAGGCCAAGAACGAAACAGGAACTAGCAAGTCGCAAACTAAAATCATGGTACGTGGTTCTCTAACTGCTTCATTCAATATTTGGTTAGTGGAGTTATTTTGCCATGTTGCTTGTTTTCGAATAGCCTGTTTCAGAGGTTGCTGTAGATTGCTGCTGCGTTGGCTACATGTTGCTGCTTATGGAATCGTTTGGAAATGCTTGTTTACCCATTAATAAAATGTATTTAAATGATAGGTCAATATCAAGTTTTACCAATAATTGTCAAAGGAAAGATCCAAATAAATTTGGATTTGTGTTTATTTTACTTTCAGTTTTATTAAGAGTATTTTAACCTGGCTGAAAAGGGAAGTGATCGTCCAAGGATTGCACAACTGTCTGAAATTTCAACAGTTGAATGTTATTTGTCCGAAGGGTCATTTTAAGTATCTTATGGTAAGCACATGAAGGGCTGTGTGGGCTAGACAGTAGACATTACCAACTATCTCATCAAATAAATTATCGACAAGATAGTTTTTCATGTTGTGTTGACCTGTAACTCCAACAACGTTCTATTTTGTTTTATTTATATGTGTATATTAGGACTTTAGTGTTCAGCAATTTCTAGAGTGATCGAACTGTGACGCCGAGATGCCCAGGAAAGAGAGAAACTCCGTAGAGGTTTTGGCCACACCACCCGCTAGGATTTTCCTTATACACTTAATGGGGTAATTTGTTCGGTTCAAAATTTCATCTTGCCGAAAGCGTCAATAGCACATGTACTGACTAGCTTCGGGTGGTACTGAAATTCTTTTGCACTTTCATAAGTTAGTGTTCTCCTAGATTGTCACATGTAACCATGCTCAACAAGTTTTTATCCTGGATACGGAACTAACTAACTGAAGCTGCCGTGACCATATAGATGGCGACGACCAAACGACTGTGCCGATCAACCTCTCTTCGATCAAAGCAAGACCCCTTAAATATACAACCAATAACACTTGCTTAATGCAAACAAAAGGTCCAGTTAATTATTAATGGTTCCGAAATCTTGTGGCTCCGATGATTTTGAGTTATGAATATTAATGGTTCCGAATACTTGTTCTTTAGACTATTCTGAGTATGAATTGACTATATTGTATCTCTCAAGTTAGATTTTATAATTATTACCACTGATTGGAACTAATTTTGAGTAGCATTTAGGAGAATTACTGTGTCCATTCTGATGCACATTGTCATTGAAATATGGCGCCAGCATAGCTGTGCTTTACCTCACAAACTAATTCTTAGTTGCTATTAGCTTCTCAAACTTCCTGATCAATGTTGGCCGACATCATGATGCATGTCTCTGTAAGATGAGCACCAAATTAATAAGTTTAGGTAATTGATCCTGCAAGAGTCAAGTCAATGTAGTGACAAACTTAAAGCTTACCTAGAGTCGGGTAGATTCTTTCTGGTTTAACTCTTTCCAATTAATTCAGTTGAATATGTTCCTTCTGATTTAATATCTTTTCAATTTCTATTTGTATGCTTTGTTAAAAAAATCTTGGTTATCTACTTTATTTGAATGGTCTACTCTGCTTCTTTTAGCCACTGTTAATTGATTCTAATTATGCTGGCCATTTTTGTTGTACAAGGTGCCTCTGGGAGCTGCAAACAATCTGTGCTGGTGTACTTACCTGTGTTATGTATGAGAGTTCAAGCAGCTTGCCAATTAGTTCCCACTAAAGGTAATTTACCTCTCCACCTTTATGTATCATGGATATCGATATTGGTTGCTTGATATTTTCTCTTGATTTATTCCTCAGATAGTCTAAGAGTATTACATACTAGGATTCCTTCCCCGTCTCCCTGAATTTTCCCCATCTACCCGTGCAGGTGAGCTTCTTTCTTCCTTCTCCTTTCCCAATCTCCCTGAATTTTCAGGATATGTTTTAAGATTCATATTGATTTAGTACTAATTTGTTTTATTTGTATGCATTTGAGATAACTACTATTAGGATTTCTTTGTTCGGTTAATTTCTCAAGTCATTGAACTGTGTGTTAATTTTCATTTTGCCTTCACAAATTGATTAATATTTTTTGGGTGCTGCTTGATGCATGTAGTTGAGTGATTCAGCTTATTAGTGAGCTGATACCTAACAGAACCAAAGGAATCTATCCTCTTATTTACATTTCTTCAAAGAAAAGAAAATAGCTAGGCCGTTTAATCCTCTAAATATTGTGCACAAGTATCAGTGTGTATACAAGAGTACCCACCTTATATACTATAATAGTTGAGAGATTGATATTCATAGGGTGAGTTCCCATGCTATTTTGGGAGGGCGGACATCCTGTAGTTTGTTCAGGGAATCAGGTCTGGGAAGCCAATTCTACTTATGGATCCTTTAGCGCCTTTGTCCAACATTTAACCGTGTGTCTCATTACATTTTGTACTGATTCACATAGATATGAGTGTTCAGAGTAGTATGCCTTAACATGGTTATTTCTGCAGATATAATATTCTTATCTTGGTTATGGTTTAACAGAAGAGGAAGCAAATTTGCTGAGACTGTATGTCGAGCAACCTGGTTATGTTGATCTCCATTGGGTATGTCTATTAGATTCTCTATATATTCTCATTTTCCAGCATACAACGCTCAATCATTTGGTTGTTCTTACACTTGCTTAAGTAGCAGTTTAATCTGCAGCTGAATCATTTGTTTTTAGGTCAGTTCATCACTTCTTTTTAATCGAAGTAGCAGTTGATAGCTACATATTAACTCTGAAGAGCGAAGAGTATCTATTTATTCTTCTCTGCTTGAAGAAAATTAGACCATCAATGAATTAGAAAATTAGACCATCAATTACTGAGGCACACATTAGTTCTTTGAAAAGTACGTCAATGTGACCTTCTAATTACTATGACAGCTTTAATCACCATTAGAAAATGGAAGTATTCTGGATCTATCAAAAATACTTTCAGATATTTATGCTCTACAGTTAGTGTTCAGTTAAAGGATGTTATTTCTCCTCAGACATTAGTGTTTGGTGATCAAGTGCTGAATATTTTGAAGTTACTCATGTTTTTCTTGATTTTGGAGCTGATTTGAGATTTGTTATTCTAGAAGAATTTGGTACAGGCCGTCAGGAGGCTGGACCTTTTCATTCCCCTGTTTTCTCAAGATTATGATTTGACATCCTAGATTAGTTTGTTTTGACTGCTGCTAAGGGTTAGGCAACCTTTTCCATTCATATCCATGCTGATGAGCGACACTCAGCTCATAATGTGCTCTTGAAGGGTTAGATATGCTGATAAGGAGGCTCCTGCTATGGTTCCACATTTGGAATTGGGCAGCTGTGTTCGTGATGCTGAATGCATAGGTGCAGTTCATTTCCCTTTCCTCTAGATTGTGCATGTTTGTCTGTCCCGATCCCTCCTATTTATTTTATTAGTTTGGCATATTATCAGATCATCCACAATCATTTAACTTCCTTGAAATCTAATACTCCCTCCGTCCCAGTTTATAAGGCACACACGTAGTTCAAGAAAACACTTTGACCACTAATTTAGTCAACAAAAAATAAATATTATATCACAAAAATTATATCATTAAAAACTTCTTTTCAATCTAAATCCAATGATATAATTTTTGTTACATATAATTTATATTTTATTAACCAAATTAAATGGTCAAACATTTTCTTGAACTGCGTGTGTGCCTTATAAACTGGGACGGAGGGAGTACAAAGGAGTTCTTTGTAGCTGTCATAATATTTCTGGATTGAATCTATTGTGATATATGGAGGTAACTATGCAAAGAAAAATTGTTTGCAGGTTCCTTTTGAGATGTGCTCTCCTGCTATGGTTCCACATTTGGAATTGGGCAGCTGTGTTCGTGATGCTGAATGCATAGGTGCAGTTCATCTCCCTTTTCTCTAGATTGTGCATGTTTGTCTGTCCCGATCCCTCCTATTTATTTTATTAGTTTGGTATATTATCAGATCATCCGCAATCATTTAACTTCCTTGAAAGCTAATACAAAAGAGTTCTTTGTAGCTGTCATAATATTTCTGGATTGAATCTATTGTGATATATGTTGTAATGGAGGTAACTATGCAAAGAAAAATTATTTGCAGGTTCCTTTCTGGTGTCCTTTTCCTGTGAGATGTGCTCACTGTCCCTTTGTTTGGTTGCTCCAAGGTTTGTATTCTAACCAGCAGGGATTAGACTTTCCTTCTGCTTGATACAAGTTCATAGGTATATACAATATGACTCCATATATTTGGTTTGCGGACCGCTTCTCATCTCATTATTCTAAAATTTCCAGTATTGTGTTATTTTTTTGTCGTACATTGATTTCCGACTTACTTATGAGCATATCAAAATGAACATTATGTGCTTGCATTGCTATATGAAGCGAAAAACATATACATGGAGACTGAGATTACTTGTTGGCTGGTACAGGACTGTTATATTTAAATCTGTTCACATAAAAAATTCTTTATTTTTTTGCGTTGCTAAACAAAAGCCCCACACTATCAATGGCAGTTTAGTTTAGCTGTACATATGTTTCTACCTTTGCTTGGTCTGCTGAATGTGTTCGGTCCATGTAGGTTCAGAACACCTACATGGCTACACTATATATCTACCTTCCATGTGCACTTGAATGTTGGGGTTTTAGTTTGCAGTCGAGGATGCGGCTTTGTCATTCTTCCTTCCATTGTCCTAATTAGAACATTTGGGCATTTTTAGTCACTGCTATGTTGTGCCACGTTATTTCCTTTTCATCTATTATGCTTATTTTTCAAACCTGACAAAGTGGTGTATGATTAAATGTCCCCCCTTGCAGGTTAAACTCTTATCTCATTATCTACCACGCCTCTCTCTATAACTTGTGCTTCTGCTTGCCTCAGGTAAAACTTCTCTTAAATATGTTGTAAATGCATAATTATTTCAAACTACTATTTATCACTTCGCGTGGTTCTGATCAGTGTGGCGGGTGGCTGCAGCGATGAGGCAGATCTGATCGAGCGGTGAATGTTCCTGAATCCTGAGTCCTAACCACAATTGCTCAGCTGGTTTTGCCCTGTGAGGCTTCGACACCTCGTATCGCCTCCTGCAGGTATCACTCTCCCTTCCGATTTGCTTATCTAAGTGTGATGTATACAGAAAAAAATGATACCGCTGTTAGTTTTATTGGCATCTCTTGCTCTTATATTAAACTTAGAAGGTCTCAATATAAATATCATCCACTGATTTGTTTCCAATAAATTTCTCAAGAAAAAAGGCTTTTTGATATTTCCTGTTGTCATACCAATGTGAATATGATGAAAATAATGTCTTTGGTATGTTCTTATTTTTAATTTCTCTGTATCTTGACATTTTCAATGTTTGCTGCAGCACTGCCGGGTGTCCAGGTGTTCTTCGTGAGACCGACTGAGACCTGATCCACTGCCTCCTTAATGGTCCATACCAAGTCCTCCATCAAGGTTTGAGAAACATCATTCTGGATATGAGTTTTTGTGCAGAAGAGGCCATAGAACTTGGTAAATAAGAACCGGGCATCACTAATATTTGTTGGCATCTTGCCTAAGATAATAGATAACAATTATTAAACAGAAAGAATTGAGTTCATTTTAGTGGGTTATTGCAATATCCTGTTGTCAATAATTACAGAGAGTAGAAGTGCACCTGAGCTTATGTGTTATTGTGATATTATCGTATCAACATAATAATGAGATTCCCAAATAGCTGTTTCCTCCCCGTCAAGCACCACCAAGGGCAGCCGCATTTTCTGTCCTTTAATAGGAAGAGAACTGGTTCATAGACAGAGCAAGGTAGGCATTATTTTATGGTTTCAGATCCAACGAAATTCAGGGAATATAGCTTTAATAGACTCAAGCTATTTGGGTTTTCGAATTGGTGCCGTTCATTTCGACCACTTTCTGTTTGTCATGTAGAAGCCACGATCTGAATGTGTGGGAATGGACATGTGGGCTATACGATGGTGGAATTAATATTGACTTATATGCCAAGAAAGTCTTTACGTGTGTACTTGCCTTCATATTGCTCTGTTGTTGTCTCATATGGTTTCACCATTTTATGATAATAGCTGCCAGATGGAACTTTCCGGAACACGTAATACTCTGTCCTACTTTACCATCATTGCATTATTTGTCTCAGGCTAAAGTACTTCTCCGTCTATTCCACTTGCAAAGTTGTGTCATGGACAATTTTCGTGAAGATGCAACATACATTAAAAAAAAGTAGGAACTATGTTTCTAATCAAGACGCTAGGTTTTAAGTTCTAATAATCTTTTGGCCATAGTTTATCTGCATATTCGATTTTGTTTTGACATTTCTGTACAGTTCCAGGTTTTTTGTTTGGATAAGAAATCTGTGGTGAAGATAGGACTGATGGCGATGGCCATGGTGTAGACCCTTCGCTCGGGGACTTCAAAATGGCGTGGCATTGATTCGTTCCGTTTGGAACCATGGGAATGGAATTGTTTCGGAGATATCTGGTTGTTTTTGTCTTTTTCTTCTCGCTGGATCGCTTGGTTTCTAATGCTGCCCAACACCGTTACTACTCCCTGTCCCTGATCATGGATTTTGCCTCCTGATTTTTAATCTAATGCTTTTCTCCTTTCCCAGATCAGCACGACACCCCTGGACGCGGCCAAGGTCAGGCTGCAGCTGCAGAAGAAGGCGTTGCCGGGGATCTCGCCAAGCCCATGTAGAGTGACCTGCTCGGCACGACCACCACCACCATCTCCTGGGAGGAAGGCACCGCGGCGCATCGTCCCCGGCCTCCACCACCAGTGTATTTATCGTGACCTTCACAATGGTCTCTATGAATCTTTCTCGATGTGTTGTATTACGTCCAAGTCCTTGGTGAATGAACTTGAATCGATTGTTGTGCCTGCGCCCTGCGACCTTTAGGTCAAATCCTTCATTGTTGGCGAAAACCATGTTTATATGTGCTGGCTTTCACCAATGATCCTCACTCAATTGTTCATTCCAAGTGATTTGGTGTTAGAAAAAAAAAGGTCATTTTTTTCAGACACCAGCACGCTGGTTGTTAAGATGGTTATTCCTACTTGTGTCGGTGTATAGTCTGATTCTTCATCCAAATTTAGTTCTATGACTTGCTACAAGTCGGAATGTTCCTGTACAAAACTTTATCAGAGTTATTTGATGTTTGTGAATTTCATATCTACATTCCCAGTTATATGTATTATTGTCTACGCCAAATTTTGTCACTTCAGTACACATTAATTCATTAGTTGACTACTTCATGCAAGAGCAATGATTCGATATACTTTTATCACTTCACATTCAAGAAACTAGATGGAAGGAGATTTTATAAAGCTTCAACGTTAACTATTGTCATTCCACTTGCGTAAATAACTAATTATGATAATCTCCTCTTTTTTTGCAAGATGGTGATTTTAGAAATAGTTTAAAAAGTTTTAATCACACTGGGTTTCGTGACACATTTCTCTATTGCTTGTGTCGAATGTATTCACAGTATTTTTCTTATTCCAATAAATCTATGATAACTTGGACATTTGCGCCAGACGACAGAACGTGTCACGGAACACCCAATACAGGATTAGTTATAGACACCTAAATCGAATCGAAGAAATTGACCTTCCAAAAATGAGGAGGAACATCGTTCTCTCCGGATTCCACAAAACACACGATTAGTATGAAATAATACTGGGGATGGAACACAACATTGCCACATCGAAGCTGAATACGCCATTTATTCTGATGGGAGGATAAGATTCACATCTGGCTGGGATTTTTTTGTCACATCAAACCAGCTTAGAGCTGACATGGCTGTATTTATTCTTTTTAAGAGAAACGTAGTCCAGCAAGTGAGCATGGTGTTCCATGCACTGTAGGGGTGTTTTTATGCCATCAAGGTGATCAATTGATGATGAGTAGTCACATTGTTATTTCTTAAGGATTCAAGTTTGTTTTAATTTGGTTAATAGTCTACTTTAGTACTGCAATTTGAGTAATAAGTTATTCAGCTTCTGTCTACTTAAGTACTGCAATTTCTCACGTAAAAAAAAAAGTACTGCAATTTCTTAAGGATCTTATCCTTAGTCATGATTTTTTCACTATTTTGTGTGCATCTCGGATTTTACTTTTTCCATTCTTATTTCTTGATTTTTTTGGGTGGGTAACTCCGCCTACCATCTGTATTAGTTGGTAGCTGGTTCCAAGCCCGGGTAATGGAGGACCCGATTTTCGGGTCAGCTTATTCTATGTGCTTTATTTCTCTGGTCTAATTAGATGCTAAATTTTGTTTCTTGTGCTTGCATGTACATGTGCTACTTCTCTGTTCTTTTTTTAATTTGGTACCTGCCTATGTCTAAACTTTGTCGACGCATGCCTACTTATTTACATAGTGCAAGTGCAACGTTCAAATTTCACTGTTTCTAAAACTGTCAATTCAGACATGGAAATGAAACGATTCTTTCTATTTAGGTATATGCTTCATACAGAATATGGGTTTCTATATGGTATAAGTTAAATGAATACAAATAAAATTAATTACTTTTCACCAACAAATAAAGCATGCGTCAACAATGTGGTAGTTGCATCAGGCAGTTGCGCAGTCGCGCAACGGGTCATCTAGTATAATAAACGTTGATGGAGGAGGAGGAGTCCCACGAAACGACGAGGGTGATGCATCTGTCTGGGGCTGCGTTCTGCAAGGATGACGACAAGGTAATCTCGAAATGATACATTATTTGGGTGCATCGGCGGCCGTCTCCATTGATATGATTGATCCAGGTAATCTCGAAGCTCTGGCATGCCGACAAGGCCATGCGTTGGCAACGGACCTAGCATATATATATTGCGTCCGGTTCAAAGCTCGTCATGGATGATATCACTAATGGATCCACGGGAAAATATAGTCCTATCATCAGGAAGATTAAGGACCAATACAGCTGGGCCGACGGCAATTCTGCAAAAAAGTGGGGTACGAATGTGTAATCAGACTACACAATTTTGAGCACGTGCAGGCACCCATCATAAACTCCACCTTAAAAAAGGTAAAGTACTAGGTTGGCGCCAAGTCAAGTCTTGGCATGCGGATACATATCCTTGTTTCTTTTGTGTGTGAATCCATACATATCCTAGTCTTCTTGGACTTGACAAGTCTACAAAAAAAAATTAGCCAATTGCAGATTAAGAAACTTAATTAGATCAATTCAGGTATTGCCAGCGTACCACATGACATGCCATTAGTTTATGCATCAATGCAACATGCATTCTTTATATCTTACATGATAATAATGGACATCAGCTGTCAATTGCGGCATCCGAACTTTGCGCATAACCGTGCCAGCAATAACCGCTTTTCAATTTTAGCATTTTAAACTTAGATTGTTTAATGCATCCTAAGTTTTAATAACATCTTTCCACTAATTAGTTCCAACAAAATTAACCAACATGCTTAATCATTAGTTCATTCAATGACTCAAAACAAACGCAAGGTATCAATGTATCATGTTATCAAAATCAAATGATCTACAAGACCATGCAAAAAAATAACTATCCCATTACTACACACAACAATTGTTAGTTCCAACATATAACCAAGAAACCAAACCTATTATTATTCAACTCTCCAAAAGGTACAAGTAAAGTAAGAGAATTCTAATTCTTTTTAAAATTATTTCTTAAGAAGGTGCAAGACAATGCTCTTAACAAATACAAGTGAAGCACAAAGAGCTAACAAAGAAAAACTCAACAGATATAAGTGAAACATAAAGAGCATTCTATAAAAGCTGGAGCGTTTATCTCTCCCAAAAAGAGTGCTAGGTATAACAATTTTAAACACCAACAAGCAATCACAAATAAAAAGAAAAAACACGAAGAAGCTCCAAGAATAGCACATATCATGTAAAGCAATAAACACATACTCCCTCCGTATAAAAAATAAGTGTATCAAGTTTGCCTAAAAGTGGATGTATTTAGACATGTTTCATGTATAGATACATCCACTTTTTGGAAAACTTGAGACATTTATTTTTGGACGGAGTGAGTGGTTTTAATGGAGACAACATGATAATTGTTCATAAATAAGGGGGTGCCTTAGGCATTACCAAGCTTAGACGCTTGAGAATCCTTGAATATTTTTTTGGGTGCCATGGGAATCACCAAGGTTGAGCTTTTATCTCTTCTTGATATTCTCTCATCAATCTCTCTCATGAATCTGAAAAATCTTCTTCACACAAAACTCTCACAAAAATTATTATAAAGGTTAGTACATTTTAAATAAAATACACTTAGGTATTGTATAAACAAGTTGCATAAACTCAATTTAACATCATATAATGTATACTAAGCCTTTTATCACACCGGCCTTTCCCTCAAGAGAAACAAAATAATAAATAATAAATAAATAAAGTCAGCAATCTGTCCAACATGACAGTCTCTAAAGATCAGATCTGAGATGGTAATTTTGTAAATCCAAACAACAAGTTTGAGATAGATTATGAAAGCTAACAACCAGATATTTACTCTCCCAAAAGAATCAAATCCATATCATGTTCTGATATTTCTTTATAATTTTTCTTATTAGACACAAAAAATCTATTTTTTGGACATCAAACCAGCAACTGAAACTTTCAAGCATTATGGGTTTTTGTTGGCACCAAAACGGAAAGTAAAAGATAAATGAAGTTGCTATGAAGGTAATAACTTAAAAGACTCAAGAAAAAGCAAAATAAAACGGAAAGCAAAAATAACATGGGTTGCCACCCAGAGGCTTTTTATCGCTTTTAGCTAGGTACAATGCAAAAATCAAGTTTTATCTTCTCCAGTGTCAAAGGCATCAAGAATTTCCTCTATGATGCAACTAGTCCTGTTAAGAGGGCTCTTCATATGTCTCCTAGTTTTGACACTCCTAGGTATATAATCAAGAATTTAAGTTTTCCCAATGGGAGGGTCATTATTTATCTTGTTGGTAACAGGTTAATCACTCATTATCTTCAAGTCGCCCTTAAATCTCGGTTGGGGATCTTGGGCACATAAAAAAACAGAGGACTATTTCTTACTGGGGCTTCTTCCTTCTTAGACTTAAAAGAGGATAAAGTGATTACCAAAGTATTTATGACTTTATTCTAATTTATCCACTAGTAGAAAAGTGGCCTTAGAGGCGGACCTTTAGTTGCGGCTCGTTTCCGAACCGCGACTAGAGGTCTCGCGGCTCCGACAGATCCAACGGCTAGGACAGGTGGCGGTTTGTGCTGGAGCTTTGGTCGCAGTTGGAGCCACCAACCGCGACTAAAGGTCCTCCACCTGCGGCCGGAGCCGCGCGGGGCACGCGCGAGGACCTTTAGTCGCGGTTGGTGGCTCCAACCGCGACTAAAGGTCCCGCACAAAAAGGCCGCCTGTCCTAGCGAGGACCTTTAGTCGCGGTTGGAGCCACCAACCGCGATCAAAGGTCAGTCGCCTTCATCTTCCACCCCGAGCCAGCCTTGGCCATTTCGAGCTCGAGTTGAATCTCCATTTTCTCTCCACCGAGCTCGATTTCATCCATGATTTTTTGCACCATTTGTTAAGATTGACGGTGGTGCATCTATCCAAGGGTTAGCAACTGCAAACTCTCTCTTTCGGCGCCCGTTTCGTTGGTTGTCTAGCTCATTTAGCTCAATTCATATTTGTAGTGCTAGGTAGGTGTATGATGAAATGCCTAAGTTAGCTCATTTTGCTTATTTAGCTCAATTTTGTATTGTCAATTTGATCTTAAACTAAATTATGTTTTTGTATTTCAGTGTCACAACATTCACCTCCTCACCGTCGTCGATAGACCGTCTCGTCACCGACACCACCTAGGTGAGCTTTCTTTTTTATTTAAAAAAAATCTATGTTGTATGATTTTGTTCCATAATTATTATTTGTCGCCACTCTACTTTGCTTGAATTATTATGGTCACTTATCTATTCATTACTGGCATGCATAATTTTTTTGATATACTTATATAATGCAGATGAGACGTCAATGGATGTACGGTGACCGAGTTTGTGCCGAATTCATTACTGGCATGCATAATTTTCTCCATGTGGCTGAGACAAGCAAGCGAAAGGATGGTTTTATGTGTTGTCCATGCAGTCTCTGTATGAATAAGTATACATACTCTTCCACAGACAGGCTTCACGAACACCTGTTGCGAAATGGTTTCATGCTTGGTTATTATTGTTGGACCAAGCATGGAGAAAGAGGGTTATAATGGAAGAGAATGAAGAAGAGGAGGATAATGACAACTATCCTCTGTTCAATGAACACGCTGATACTACAATGGGGGAAGACGAAGTTGAAGAGGATGCCATCTTTGATGAGCCCGACGATGATCTTCGTCAGGCCATTCATGATGCACAAATGGACTGTGGAAGTGAAAACGAGAGGTTGAAGTTGGAGCGCATGTTAGCCGATCACAGCAAATTGTTGTACCCAACTTGTACAGATGGCCAGAAAAAGCTCGGTACGATACTGGAAATGCTACAATGGAAGGCAGAGAGTGGTACTACCGACAAGCACTTTGAAAGTTTGCTGAAAATAGTTAAGAAGATGCTTCCAAATGAAAACGAATTGCCCTCTAGTACGTATGAAGCAAAGAAGGTTGTCTGCCCTCTAGGATTAGAGGTGCAGAAGATACATGCATGCATTAATGACTGCATCCTCTACCGCGGCGAGCACGAAAATTTAAATGCTTGTCCTGTATGCGGTGCATTGCGGTTTAAGATTGGGCGAGATGACCCAGGTGAAGTTGAGGGCGAGCAAGGTTGTCCAAGGAAGAGGATTCCTGCCAAGGTGATGTGGTATGCTCCTATAATACCACGTCTGAAACGTTTGTTCCAAAACAAAGAGCATGCCAAGTTGTTGCGCTGGCACAAAGAAGAACGTAAAAAAGACATGATGATGAGACACCCCGCTGATGGGTCCCAGTGGAGAAAAATCGACAGAGTGTTCCCGAAATTTTCGGATGACGCTAGGAACTTAAGATTTGGTCTAAGTACAGATGGATTTAATCCATTTGGAGAGCAGAGCTCCAGTCATAGCACTTGGCCTGTGACTCTATGTATATATAACCTTCCTCCCTGGTTGTGCATGAAGCGGAAGTTCATTATGATGCCAGTGCTCATCCAAGGCCCGAAGCAACCTGGCAACGACATTGACGTGTATCTGAGGCCATTGGTGGAAGAACTTTTACAGCTGTGGAGTGATGAAGGTGTGCGTGTGTGGGATGAGCACGAGCAAACGGAATTTGATCTACGAGCGCTCTTGTTTGTAACCATCAATGATTGGCCTGCTCTTAGTAACATCTCAGGACAGTCAAACAAGGGATACAATGCATGTACGCATTGTTTAGGTGAGACTCAAGGTAAACATATAGGTAACAAGATTGTGTACCTGGGCCATCGTCGATGGCTTGTACCGAGGCATGCAGGAAGAAAGGAAGGCCGACATTACAAAGGTGAGGAAGATATTCGGCGGAAGCCTACTCGACCTTCTAGTTCTGTTATACATGATATGGTCAAGGATTTAAAAGTAATATTTGGGAAGGGTGCTGGAGCACTATCTGTTCCGAATGACGCTCAGAACCACGTTCCCATGTGGAAGAAGAAATCTATATTTTGGGAGCTGCCCTATTGGATAATGCTAGAGGTTCACTCTGCAATCGACGTGATGCACGTGACAAAAAATCTTTGCTTGAACCTGCTTAACTTGTTGGGCGTGTATGGAAAGTCAAAAGATACACCGGAAGCAAGACAGGCCCATCGACGTATGCATTCACGAGACGACGATCATTCTGATAATCATCAAGGTCCTGCGAGCTATGCTCTTACGAAAGAAGAGAAGAAAATATTTTTTGAATGTCTTCGCAGTATGAAGGTTCCATCTGGCTTCTCGTCGAATATAAAGGGAATAATAAACATGGCAAAGCAAAAATTTCAGAACCTGAAGTCTCATGACTGTCACGTGATTATGACACAATTACTTCCGGTTGCATTGAGGGGACTTCTAAAAGAAAATGTTCGAGTACCCATTGTGAAGCTATGTGCATTCCTGAATGCAATTTCTCAGAAGGTTATCAATCCACTTACTCTAAAAGATTTAGAGAATGATGTGGTCCAATGTCTTGTCAGCTTCGAGTTGGTGTTCCCACCAACCTTCTTCAATATTATGACGCACCTTCTAGTTCACCTGGTGGAAGAGATACGTGTTCTCGGTCCTGTATTTCTACACAACATGTTCCCCTTCGAGAGGTTTATGGGAGTCTTAAAGAAATACGTTCATAACCGTGCTAGGCCAGAAGGAAGCATCTCCAAGGGCTATGGAACTGAGGAGGTCATTGAGTTTTGTGTTGACTTTATTCCTGATCTTAAGTCGATTGGTGTTCCTCAATCGCGTCATGAGGGGAGACTGCGTGGAAAAGGCACGCTAGGAAAGAAAGCAATCATATGTGAAGACGTGGATTCTTTCACTCGAGCACACTACACAGTTCTGCATAGTTCCATCTTGGTGGCTCCGTATATCCAGCAACACAAGAATGATTTACGCTCCAAATACCCAGAAGATGAGATTGATGGAGTACACATCAGGACTTTTGGCGGTTGGTTACAGAAAAGACTGATGAATGTCACCACAAATGAACTACAGCTATACTTATTGGCCAAGACACCGTCTTCGACTATATTGACTTTTAAAGGGTACGAGATAAATGGAAATACATTTTACACGGCCGACCAAGATAAAAAGAGCACCAACCAAAACAGTGGTGTCCGCTTTGATGCAATAGATGGCTGCAGTGGGGAAAAGGTAACATATTATGGTTACATAGAGGAGATATGGGAACTGTCCTATGGACCTTCATTTAAGATTCCTTTGTTCAAGTGCAAATGGTTCAACCTAGATGGCGGTGTAGCCGTAGACACACGGTACGGAATGACTACAGTGGATTTCAAGAATCTTCATTACGAGAACGAACCATTCATTCTAGCCAGTGAAGTGGCTCAGGTTTTCTATGTGAAGGACATGTCTACCCTACCAACAAAAAGAAAAGATAAGCAAGCGAATACATCAAACGATGAGCCAAAGCGCCACATAGTTCTTTCAGGTAAAAGAAACATCGTGGGAGTGGAGGACCACACAGACATGTCAGAAGATTACAATAAGTTTCATGAAATTCCGCCCTTCAAAGTGAACATTGACCCAACCATCAAGTTACTTCAAGAAGATTGTCCATGGTTACGGCGCGTTCAAAAGAAAGGGGCACACAAGAAGAACAAGTGAACAATACATAGGGATGTTGTTGGTGATGTGTAATAATGTATTAAACCTTTGTGAGTTTTCTTTTTTGTTTTCTGTTAATTAATTGCATGACGACCGGTGAAACACGCGTGGTAGGTGGTTGTCGGCTCCCACACCTCCCGTGGGAACCTCTCAAACCTCAGCTTCGACCGTCCAAACACAGTTCCCCCTGCATACAGCCCGACGGTGGCTCGTGAGTTTGAGCGCCACTTCGATCCAAGCAGCGGTAAGACGTCTCTGATGATCTACAACCGTCCGGCAAGACGTCTCTGATGATCTGCAACCGTTTGGAACGGTCGCAGGTCATCAGAGACGTCTTGCCACTGGTTGCCCAAAGATGCCTCTCCGAGTGACGCTGGAATGTTTTGTGTTTGAGCGCCACTTCGATCCAAGCAGCGGCAAGACGTCTCTGATGATCTACAACCGTCCGGCAACACATCTCTGATGATCTGCAACCGTTTGGAACGGTCGCAGGTCATCAGAGACGTCTTGCCGCTGGTTGCCCAAAGATGCCTCTCCGAGTGACGCTGGAATGTTTTGTGTGAGTGAGTAACCTGTCTGAGGAGGGCGGCTATATATAGGGTACGTGTGCTTCTTTAGTCCCGGTTGGTAACACCAACCGGGTCATGTGGCTCACGAAGTGGTCGTGATACTGCTGATCCAACAGCTCACAATCCCTCAAAAGAAACACACCCCTGATCCAACGGCTCACAAGCGCTCGAAAGAAACACACGATCCGTGTGCTTCTTTAGTCCCGGTTGGTAACACCAACCGGGACTAAAGACGGGCTTTGCGGTCACGACACGTGTCCTCCCCCAGCGCTTCCCTGGGCACGTGTCCTCCCCCAGCGCTGCCCTGGAGGTCTTTATATATTGTCGCGACGGGGTAAACCCTAATCCACCATTCCTAGCCACGAACGCATCGTCTCCACGAGATGGATCCGCCACGCCCGCCGCAGCGCCTTCTGGATGAGGTCGAGCGTGCTCGGCAGAGCGCGCTTGGGCGCAACCGCGGGAGTCTATCCCGCCGTATGCCCACGAGCCCGGCGTGGAGAGGAATGCCCAGCTACCGGCCTCCTGCTCCACCAGGTGCCGCCGCACCTCCACCTGGCGGCGCTGCACCTCCACCAAATAGTGGTTAATAATTTTTACAACACCAAACATTCATCTTACAAATATGTGATAGTTTGCTCTAAAATTGTTACAAAAATAATTTTAGGGTACACAAGTAGTGGTTACAACATAGAACCATCCATAGTTTTTGGAAATTCGACCACCTTAGATGAATAGCCATGCTCTCCATTTTGACCATTTTTTGAAAAGAAATGAGAAAAAGAGAAAAAATACTCAAAAAAATAAACCCTTTGCCATGGAGTCCTTTTAAGTGTACTAGTTTCTAGGAAAAATAGGAAAACAAATCTAAGTATATAAAAGAATTAAAATCTAAGTACATAAATGAAAACAAATACAAGAAAAGAAAATAGAAAAACAAAAAAAAAATAGAAAAGCCCTTTAGTCGCGGTTGCAGCCAGCAACCGCGACTAGAGGTCCCCCTGGGCTTGGCGCCAGAATTTTGGCGGCCCAGGTCGACCTCTAGTCGCGGTTGCTGGCTGCAACCGCGACTAAAGACCCTTTAGTCGCGGTTGCAGCCAGCAACCGCGACTAGAGGTCGATTCCGCGCCGTTTAGTGGGGGGTTTGCGAATTTTTTTGCAAACTCCCCCCAAATCGACGAATTGAACCGCCTCCGGGCTCCCCTGACGCCGCCGACGACCCGCGCGCCGTGGTGCTGCTCCGCCGCCCCGTCGTGCTGCCCCTCCCCGTCGTGCTGCCCCGCCTTCCGGCCGCTGCTGCGCCCCCGCCCTCCGTTGCGTCGCCGGCCGTCTCCCGCGCGACGACGACGCCGCCCAGGGCGCCCTGCCGCCGCCGCCGTGTCCCGTCCCCTGCCTGGACGCCGGCCGCCCTGGGCCTGCCTCCCTCGGCCTCGAGCACCACCACCGGCGCCGCCGCCGTCCCGTCCCCTGCCCTGGGCGCCCTGCCGCCGCCGTCCCGTCCCCTGCCCAGGTTAGTTTTTCTTATCTTTTTTTTTTTGCATATTTAGGTTAATTATTATCTAGTGTTAGAACTAGATGCAATTTTATCAAATAGATGTGTTAGAAAAAATGTGTTAGAAAAAATAGATGTGTTAGAACTTTTGATCAATTTTTTAGCAATGTGTTAGAACTAGGTTAATTGCAATGTGTTAGGAAAAATAGATGCAAAATAGATGCTATGTAAATTTTCATTATAGTTAGGTTATTAGTTAGATTATTAGAGCTATGTGAATTGTCATTATATAGTTAGGTTGTAAATTATAGGTATTAGTTAGATTATAGTTCATTTTAGTTAGATTAATATAGTTAGGTTGTCATTATATAGTTAGGTTATTAGTTAGATTATAGTTCAGTTTAGTTAGATTAATATAGTTAGGTTGTAAATTATAGGTATTATGTAAATTTTGTTTAGTTGTTTCCTTTTTTCATTATAGTTAGGTTATTAGAGCTATGTGAATTGTCATTATAGTTGATTTTCTATGTTTGAAGTTGTTTAGAAAATTTGAATATGTGAATATTACTATGTGTAAATATGTCAATATGTAAATTTGCTAAGTTAGTATTGCTAAGTTTGCTAAATATTACTATGGGTACCGTAACGGTTGCTAAGTTTGAATACTAATTATGCAAATTTATTGAGTGTAGGAACATTCAGCTATGGATGACCCTTTAATTGTGCGAGACGAGGAAGGAGAAAACTTATTCATGCAGGATATTTTTGAGCATCGCGATGCAAATGCTGCCGGTGGAGAAGGCGCCGCCGACGATCGAAACGAAGATTTTGAGCAATTTGCATCACAATTTTTAAACCCGTCTGGTGAGGGTATTTTAGAGGAAGAAGAAATAACAGCCTCCACCTCGAACACCCTCCACCTCGAGGTTTATATATGAATTCTATATTTGCTTGAACACAAAATGCATTAACTGATTTGTATTGCACTTATTAACGCATTATATTTCTTACTTTAGGCGTCCACCTTGCATAAAAAGGCTAAGAATCAAGCTCCTCGAGGCCCAGCGAAAAGAATGACTAGCGAAGATGCAAAGTTACCAATCTATAAAATTGATGTAGATGGCGATCCGGTGGAACCGATAGAGAACCGCAGAAAATATATTAGTCAAGCTGGAGTTATTGTTAGGGACGAGGTCCCGATCTCCATAGCAGAATGGCTTAAGCCAGCAGGCGTTGCCGAGGATGACCCTTGCTATGTCCACCAGCATTATAAAGATTTCTGCTTTGACACACTCTTGCAGCATTTTAACCTCCCGGATGGTATTGAGCCCGCCTTGAAGTTGAAACTCAAGCACTGGACTCTCTCCAAGATGGCCGACGCCTTTCGGAAATATAAGCAAACATTATGGGCAAAATATGAAAAGGTTGATCCAGATTTCAGTCAAAAAAAACTGGTGAAGCTAAGAGATCACTGGGAAGCCTTTAAGGCGTATAAGACCTCGGCTGCGGCTGTGGCCCGATCGGAAAAAAATAAGCTAAATGCTGCGAGTAAGACACACCACCATAACTTGGGGCCAGGTGGCTACAGGTTAGCCATTCCTAAGTGGCTAGCCATGGAAGATAAACTCGTGGCTGCAGGTTTCACTCCACAGACATACAGCTGGCCCGAAAGGTCCAAATTCTGGTTGTTCGCGCATGGCGCAACGTTGAACGAGGAAGGGAAGATTGTCCCGAGGGTTGAAAAATACAAGGCAACAGTAGTAGCCATGGTCCCAAAAATTGAAGATGCAATAAAGGAAGTTCTAGCGGGTACGTGGGAACCCTATAGAGAGGAAGACGAGCTGGCACGGGCCCTAGGGAAACCTGAACACTGGGGACGTTTACGAGGCTTACCCGGCGGTGCCACCTTGAAAAAACAGTATCCGCAGCACGCTGACACTTATAGAAGCCGTGCAAGAAAGAAGAAGCAGGGTGAAGAGCGGATAGCGAATTTGGAACGCCAGATGAAGCAACTCATTAATGAACGCCAGGTGCAGCAGCCCCAAGATCCTGAAGTCGTGGATGCTCGATCTCAGCTTAGAAGCAGCGTGGGTTCCACGCAACTAGAACTCGATGCTCGCTACCCCGTGGATGATATCACGGAACCGACACCATGTGAGCTACATACGCCTGTGAGCAACATATCCATGAAGGTGGCGGTCGGCTATGCTTTACCGATTGTCGACACAGCAAGCTACCATAATGGTGTCATTCATCCTGGCTATGCTGTTGTCGGGGTGGATGAAATTGTGCCGGGATCGGAATCATTGGCTCTTGAGATTCCTGGAGGTAACGGTGAGGAGGCATTGTGCGATGTCAAGGTGGTTTCGTCCAGTGGAACAAGAAATACATCAAGTTCTCAAAGCCACCGACTCAGCAAAGCCCACCCTGCCGGGGTATCGATGAGACACATCCATCTCCGGCACCGCGTGACAGGGACCCCACACCGGAAAATAATCTAGAGGACCATCTCAGTCAGCAAAGTCCATCTCCATCTCCATCTCCGGTACGGAACCCCCCACCGGAAGTGTCCGTACCGCTTAAACGGAGAAGGCGCGCGTCTTCCCCGGTCAAGAGGCGACCTGCTAAAAGGGCCACAACGCCTGATCTGAGGCAACCTTGGCAGAAGACTCTTGACCAAAACGAAGCAGCCATCGAGGAGCATAATAAATCATTGTTCGCACCGAAAGTGCCGCCGCCAACATTTACCGAGGGCTATACTGCAGCGGCTTGTCATAAAGTCATTGACAACTTATATGTCCCTCCAGAGAAGCCGCCATCTGACTATGTCCGTTCTATTCAGAAGTCATATGACGAGGTGACGGCGGCGGAGGCGCCGAAGAAAGGTGAACAAGACGCAGAGTCAGTCCCGCCGCCGGCGGCAAACGAAAAACAAGCAGCACCATCGGTCCCGCCGGCGAAGGAAGCTACAAAAGCAGCACCATCGGTCCCACCGCCGCCGAAGATAGGTAAACAAGTTCCCCAGCTCGGAGAACAACCCGTACGTTCTGTCCCCCCGCTAATTGTCCCGCCGCCGACGAACAAAGATAGTCGAGTTCCCCAGCGCGGAAAACAACCAGTACAATCTGACCCTAAAGAGCCGATGGTGTTTGACATAGAGGTAATCCGTCGTCTTGCCGCCGAAGCGCAAATGCCTATAGATGAATATGCTTCGAGATTGAATTTTGAGACTGCACCACCAGCTCCTCCAGTAAGAAACTTCGTTCCGGGGAAAGCTTTGGTGCAAATCAGGGGCCTTCCAACAAAAATGCGTACTCTGCATCAATGGTACATGAAAAATGCAAAGAAGACATCTGCTATCGTTCTGAAATGTAGGGAAGACGATGAGCACTTCTTAGAAGACTACAATCACACTGTTACGTTTAGCGAACTTTTTCAGCTATACAATCTGCGGGCACTCGACAAATCTATCATGAGTTCCTATTGCCTGTAAGTGATTTATTTAAGTCTTTACCTAGTCTCGTTCATTGTTTGTAATTATTCTCACTTTAATCTTTTGTGTGCTATATTATGCAGATTGAAGATGCTCGAGCTCAAAAAGCTGAACCAGCATGACATTGGGTTCATTGACCCGGATAAATATAACGAAGAAACCATAATAAATCCCTTGTATAACAAGAACACACCGGATGATTTGCTAAGGGTGTTCAAGCGATACCGCGACAAAAGAACTATATATTGGCCTTACCACTTCGGTAAGTTTTAGTGTCTTCTACACATTCTAATTTGCTCACCCGATGTTAAGTTTAACTGATGAGTTATGCATGACTGTGCCCAGCTACCACTGGATTCTTCTTGTCATTAGACATCACGAAGGACTTATTCATTCACTTGACTCATTGAGGTATCATCCTGACACTTACAGGAGTTGTTTCGACTTACTAGCAAGGTACATTCATTTCTTACCGCCTCTGTCATTCATATCTTGATGTCAAGTCATTAACGAATAACTCATTTGTGAATGTTCTTTGTCGGGCAGAGTTTGGGAAAGGTTTCGAGCGGAAGATCCTGAAGGTGGGTGGCGCCAAAAGCTGGATTGGAAGTTAAACCAAGTAAGTACTGCTACCTCTTCGTCCACACAACATTTCTCATGCATACTTCATTATTATTGACTGAAATCTATTCTTGTATAGTCTTGCATGGAGCAACCAAAGGAACTGAGTACTGTGGATTCTTCGTTTGCGAGTATATATATGTATTAGTCACCGAGAAATGGAATATGAGAAAGGATGCAGAGTTGGCAAAAAAGCGCGAGAGGCTACCACTCGACCACCGCTTCAGAGCAATTGGAGAGGAATTGGCGGGATTTTACCTTTCAGAGGCCTTACAGGAGAAAGGAGAGTACTACGATGCTGAAAGCATGAAATCGTTAAAGTAACTTGTTGTTTTGCTTCAACTCTTGTACTACGATAACTCTTGGCGCATCAACGAACTCTTGTCTACGATCTTCAAGTATTACTTAATTTAATTGTATGTGTTATAAATATGTGCATCGACTTCATACGACACGGGAACGGTTACGACATCGAAAACGTTACGGTTACCGTAACGGTAACCGTCACGGTTACCGTAACGGTTACCGTCACCGTAACCGTCATCGCAACGGGAAGGGTTACCGTTACCACGGGACACGGGAACCTAGCTATAACCAAACCCCGGCATATATAAACCCTAAACCCTGCAATTAAATCGAAAAAGAAAAAAAAAACCAAAACCCTTTGGTCCCGGTTGGTGCTACCAACCGGGACCAAAGGTCCCAACACCCCACGTCCCCCTAAAGCCCACGTGGAGGGACCTCTAGTCGCGGTTCGGAATCCGCCGCGACTAAAGGGTGGGGGCTTTAGTCCCGCCAGCCTAGTCGCGGTTGCCCAACCGCGACTAAAGGTCCTCTGGAACCGCGACTAGAGGTCATTTTTCTAGTAGTGATCTATCCTATAGATGGTTGTTCAAGTGGTCATAGGACTTCTCCGCGATCGCCCCGAAGATGCTGATAATGTTCATGTGGTTTTAGCGTGATCAAGCTCTATGGGCACTTTCCTAGACGCATTGTATGTATGCACAGCTCTTGCAAACTTTAGGTCCCTAGGTGTCGTCTCCTGACTTTTATGTGGAAACTGTTGCGCCAATATTTTATGTATGTCTAAACTCTCTAGACTCTTTTAAAATCTGGTCCGTAATCCGCGTAAAAGTTGTTTTGTATGGAAATGGAGCCGGGGAGGGATCTCTATTATTCTTAGAAAAACTTATACTCCGTAGAAAGAAAAGGAGAAAATCATCGGTGTGTTAAAATTGAAAAAGTGAGAAGAAAAAAACTGATGTTCCCACGGGGTCGGCGTCGTACCGTAACAGTTCGACACGGTCAACAGAATTCTAACATCTGAGGCCCATATACAAATCACCCCAGGCGGGCCGACGCCCATGTCCTAAGCCCACGAGTCCTCTCCACCGCGGAGACAAAAACCCCGCAAGAAAAGACCAAAACGCCCCCACCACATCAATGTTCCACAACTTGGTCCTCCCGTAATTACCGCACACAGCCAGACCCAAATCCGCCATTTCGCCGGGGTCCGTGGTCTGAAAACGGAAACCGCACTGGCTCTGTCAACACACACGCACTCAGCTTCAGCGGCACTCTCCCTCCCTCCTCAGAGCAGAGCCCAGCGGAGCTACTTGGCGGCGGCTAGGGTTTTGCAACCTCTCACCGGCTCTCCAAAGCCCTAACCTTTCCTTCACCCGTCGTACATGGTGGCCGCCTCCTGCTAGATTTGCTCGCGCCGGGGGTTTAGTCTAGGATTTGGGAGCTCGTGCGGCGGCGAAGGAAATGACGTCCAACCAGTTCGATCTCCTCGGGACGTCGACAACGACGACCCCTCGCAGCTCATCGCCGCCGCCGAGAAGAAGGCCGCCGCGGCGCCCAAGCCAGCCCCGGCCGCCGCCAAGCCGGCTGCCAAGCTGCCCACCAAGCCCCCGCCGCCCGGGCAAGCCGGTGAGCTTCGAGTCCCTTGCTTTCGATTTTTTTCATCCGTCGATGCGACTGTCTGATTGATGGATCTTTAGATGGTTTTGGTCCGACCAGATAGAATGCTGTAAAAATTCGCTTTTGCTGTTGCTCATTTGGTGCTCCCGATGTGTTTCCCTGATTGCAGTTGAAGAGGCCAGGAACTTCAGAGACGGGGCTGGGCGCGGGAGAGGCGGCCGGGGAGGCAGGAATGGCCCGAGACGGGACTACGGCGACGCTGACGCCAACGGATTTGAGGGAGGCTACGGCGGCGGCGGTGGCTTCGGGGGCGGCGGAGTGGCCCGCGGTGGTGAGGACGGCGAGGGGAGAGGTCGCGGACCACGCCAGCCGTACCGTGGAGGAGGTGGGCGCCGCGGCGGGTACACCGAGGGGCAGACCGCGGACGAGTTCGGGCGCCCGCACCGGTCCTACGAGCGACGCAGCGGCACTGGACGGGGCTACGGGATGAAGCGCGACGGGGCTGGCCGTGGCAACTGGGGGACTGCCACCGATGAGGGACTTCCGCAGTTAAGATCGATCATGCTTGAGCTTTGGTTTTAGGAACTGTGTCCATTCTTTTTGGCTGTGATGTATGTAGTCTGACTGTTTTGTGTGATTGATGATCAGGGAGAATGGGGAGGCTGTTAACACTGAAGAGACTGCTGCTGTGACTGAGGATGAGAAGAAGCCTGAAGACGCACCACCGACCGAGGCTGAGAAGGTCAAGGAGGGTGCGGAGAATGAAGAGGAAGAAAAGGAAGCTGAGGATAAGGTACATTTCTGGAATTAACTGTTATCTGGCTGCTTAGCATTGTGTCTTGGCATGTGCATTTTGTATTGGTGACAAAGGTGATATGGTAACTATCTTGCTAGACTGGACATACCAGATATAATTTTTTTACAAGCTTGGTGTGTATATGTTATTCTAGGGATGTAATACAGGTACTCAACCAGTTTAGATGTTTGCTATACACCTGCTTGCGCTTTTTCTCAGTACAAAAATAGTTTAAAGCTGCCCTCCATTTTGAAGGCTTGCTTTTTTTTGGTAGTGATAATGAATATGGCTGTTCCAATGAGGCTGGCACTCTCAGAAATGGATAGCTAGTGCTCAGTTTTACCGAGCCAGTTGTTGGTTCATAAGAACTGCATCACTTCTGTGATTTATTCTACTATTGTTTGGTTGTGTTACGGCAATAGTTTTTCCAGAGTTTCTGAACTGTAGTTATTTAATTGATCTATCTAGTGTCATTTTCTCTCTTTTTTGAGGTCCTGGTTAGCTTTGAGATAGTCCTGGCGTTATAACCCCTTCACCCCTCTTCTTGGGGTTGGTTTATTGTGACATACTCAACTTCTCTTGAACATTCTGGTGCTTATGTATTGTTGTCTGCACACGTTCTGCTTTTGTATTTGTGCAATGATACTCTTACATGCTTGGTATCTCATTATATGTTTGTATAGGTTTCCTGTGACATGCTTGCACTCTTTCTCATGTTTCTCCTATCTAATGTGTGCCTTATAAGGAAATTCACTGCTAAGAAAGTGTTAACAAGCCATGTCATCATCCAAGTTTTATTGCATCAGTCATTGAAATAACATGTACCCTGAATACCACTATACAGGAGATGACCTTGGAGGAATATGAGAAAGTATTGGAGGAGAAGCGGAAAGCTTTGCTCGCACTAAAGGCTGAGGAGAGAAAAGTTGAAGTTGACAAGGACCTGCAGTCCATGCAACAGCTGTCAGTTAAGAAGGACGCCAATGAAGTATTTATCAAGCTGGTAAGTTTCATATTTGGCGGTCTTTCTTCTGCGCGTGGTTATATTGATGCTAACTTTCACCCAACTTCCTCGTGCAGGGCGCTGACAAGGACTTGAAGAAGAAAGAAAATTCAGAGAGAGAGGAGCGTGCCAAGAAGGTATCTTGAGCATTTCTGTTTGTCCTGTTAAACTTTGATCTGGGTAGATGCTGTATCTTCTTAACTCTTGATCTGAGTAACTGCTCTAGTTTCTAACTATTATCTTCTGTTTCATCGCTGCATGAAGTCCCTAAACATCAATGAATTCCTGAAGCCGGCTGAAGGCGAGAGGTACAATGGCCCTGGTGGCCGGGGACGCGGACGTGGCCTCAGGGGACGCGGTGAGCCACGTGGTGGGTACAACGGTGGTGCTGCCCGGCGACAAGCCCCTGCTCCGGCGATCGAAGACCAGGCCCAGTTTCCGACGCTCGGTGGGAAGTGAAGGGGCCCATTCCCTGTGCCCTGATCCCACTGGCAGCAGCTCGGTTCACTACAAACTTCAGTTGCCAGTAGTGTGTTGTTGTTTCACCCGTCTTTGTCTTTTATCTATCGCCTTGTCGCCGCCGTCGTCTGTGTATCCCGTGTATACCCGAGGTGCACCCAACCATCCACTGCCATTGTGTCGTGTTATTCTGTTTTTCGATAGGACATGTATGAGATGCTTTTCTGGTGCACTTACTGCTCATATGTGTGCCTTGGTTCAATGGTTTTTGCTCAGCTGAGAATGAAGTCATGTTTTTTTTTATAGTATTTGTTATCAGTCTAGAGAATCATTCTGCCATGACAAGGCTCCGCTCAAAGGCTGCAATAAGACTGGAGAATATAGCTAAATCGACACAAAAATGGTCTCAGTTCATGCACAAAAACTTGCTCTCGCTCAGACCAAGATTACAATACTTTAAAGCTGAATTACTGTACTTTCTACACCACTACTATAAACGGTGTAGCAGCTAAAAACTATGATCTGTCACTACATGGTTACACAGAAGCAAATAACAGCACACATTTTCATCTTGGCTGGCCACCATCTGCAACTGAAGGATACCAGAACCTGTGAGAAAGGTCCTGCCTATCCGGATCCCAGGCACTTCTCAGTGCCTCGCGGTTCACCTCGCCGACATTCTCCGGTCGCAAGTCAGACTTGACCGGGCTGCTCTGCTCCTGATAGTGCAGCCGGTTGCTCAGCATCCGCCGGCTCATGCTCCCGGCGTCGCTGCTCGAGGTGGAGATGCAGCCGGACTCGACCACCATGTCGCCCTCTAGTATGCGCAGAACCTGTTAACAGTCAGGAGATGCAGGAGGTGAGGGTGAGCACATACATGAAGACTGTTCCTGCTAAGAGATGCAAAGGCGAAATGTTTGTGTGAATTTGACTGACGTGGGACATGCGCGGCCTGGAATGCGGATCGCGCCTTATGCACAGGTTCGCCGCGTGCAGCATGCAGTAGACCTCGTTCTCGCAGAACCGGTCCTCCAGGCGCGGGTCGATGAGGTCGTCGAGCGCGTGGTTTTCCAGTAAGGGTCGGGCCTGTCACCAAATGAAACAAACAGCAGATGGATCAAGACAGGTACCAGTCAGTTTCATGTTGGTTGGTGGCATTAACAGCATTATTTTCTTGAAAAAAAAATGTGTTCCTCAAACCAGAGGATTCTTTGGTTAATGGTTAGTGAAAACCATAACTACTGACCATCATACCAGTATAGTTATACCACTACAGCTGGTTCATGTCATTAGCCAGCATAAAAGAGATTCAGAAAGAGATTTTGATGGTAATGATAATCTAATTATGAGATGAACTTACCCATTCAGTTAGGAACTGCTGGCCCTTCGGTCTGTTAATGTCGACAGCCTTGCGCCCAGTGACAAGTTCCACTAGAACAACCCCAAACGAGTAGACGTCGGCCTTCTCAGTTATTTGGCCGCTCTGGGCATATTCAGGTGCCAGATAACTGCAAGTGTTAAAAGAAGATCAGATTTGCCAAAACTGCAACTTACACCTGAACAAGCATGGGAAAGTGCATATCTGATCGCTTACCCAAATGTGCCAATGACTCTAGTATCAACACCCATGTCCCCATCAGGTTGCCATCTAGCCAAGCCAAAATCGCCGACCTGTCACACCATTATGGATAAACTTCAACCTCATCATGTAATGACAGTCAGTATTTAGCCCAGCAATGCCGATGGGAAGACAGTTTTGTCACACTTAAAATATGAACAGATACAAAGTTTCATGAATAAATAAATCAGAAACGACAATTACAGTGGATCAGATGTGACCAGATATGTATTTAGCAAGTAGCTTAACGGATGAAAATAATCTAAGTATGTCATAAGCTTTTATGTTTGGTCAATTTTCACATTATTATTAAAGTAAATTTCAATGCATGGTAGGGACTTCCTTATATTGTAAAAGAAGTTGATGATCATACCAGTGGCTCGAAATCATGTGTGACAAGGATGTTGTTTGGTCTCATATCACGATGGATTATGCAACCCACCCTGCATTCCTCATGGAGGTACCGCAGCCCTCTGGCGGCTCCTACTGCAATCTTTTGTCTGGCAGCCCACCCCAAGGTTCCATTGTTACGCCCTAAAAGGGTGCAACCAGTAGTTTAGCAAGGTTATACTAAGCATAATAAATCGATGCATTGTTCTCTAAGCAGTTGCCACATATGAGTTTGTAAGGATAAAACGTAGCTTACCATAAAGATGTGTGTCCAATGATCTGTTGCAAATGTACTCGTAAACCAGCAACCGCCTCTTGTCTTCAACACAAAAGCCAATGAGCATCACAACATTCCGGTGCTGTGCGCAGCTCAGAACCTCCACCTCCGAGCAAAACTCAACGTCGCCCTGGGAGCTAGCAAGCTTATGCTGCTTAACAGCGATTGCCTGGCCATCAGGAAGCACCCCTCTGTGGACAGACCCAAACCCACCCTCAGCCAAGAAATTTTCTCTGGAGAAGCCACCGGTCGCGTGTTGGAGCTCCGCGTAGCTGAACCATCGTGGGGGCTTTCCGAATACAGGCGTCTTGTGCTGACATACTGAGCACAAAGGCGGCGGCCCGGGCGGTGCACTCCTCGACAGTGAGACGACATCTCTCACGTTTCCTCTGAAGTTTAAGTCTGACCTTCCTCTGAAGTTTAAGTCTGACCTGCTTCTGACAGCGCTGATCTCAGTCAGTAGGTCCAGCTTGGCGATCTTCTCGAGCAAGGCATCTGCTGTGGGGGTTCTTCTGGTCCTAGGGCGGGTTGGTGCTAGTGATTTGGAGGATGCATGTCTCTGCAGTATGTCAGCCATCCATGGTTGAAGCAATGAGGCTCCCTGGGGAGTTGAAGTTTCAGTCTCGGAATCACATACATTGACATCCAAATGCTGGACATTATCACTGGCTGCTTCTTTCTTCAAAGAGCTATCTGTTTCTGAAACACAAAGTGGAGAAGTGCCAGGGTCTGAGCTTGATAGAGAGGATGTTCCAGTGTCACTGCCTGCTTCTTTCTTCAGAGAGCTACTTGTTTCTGAAGCACAAAACAGAGAATTGCCAGGGACGATGTTCCAGTGTCCCTGGTTTCTACTTTCGTCAGAGGGATACCTGCTTCTGAATCACAAAATGTAGAAGTGGTGACAAGGTCCGAGCTTGCGACAGAGCATGTTTCGGTATCCTGGGCCGCTTCTTCTTCCTTTGGAGAGCTACTTGCTTCTTGATCACAAAATGGAGAAGCACCATTGTTTGAGCTTGCAACAGAGCATGTTATGGTATCCTCTGCCGCCTCTTTCATCAGAGAACTAGTTGCTTCTGAATCACAAACTGGAGAGGAGACAGGGTCTGAGCTTGCAACAGAGCATGTTCCGGTATCCTCGGCCGCTTCTTTCTTCAGAGAAACATCAGTTTCTGAAGCACACATTGGAGAAGCACCGGGCTCCGAGCTTGACACGGAGGATGCTCCGACTTCAGTACCACCAAACGGTGTCTCCAACTCCGAGCTGCAGCTCGGCGTCACATCGGGACCTCGGATCGAAACCGTCTCCTCCTCCACTTCCACATTGCCTGCACCTTCACCACCACCTGAACCACTCTGCTCAGGCTGCGGTTGCGGCTGCAGCGGCGGCGGCGACGGTGGAGCTGGTTCCGACCTCGCCAGATTGAGCCGGACAACTTTGGGCTGGGAGCGCTTCATGACGACGATGTTGCACTGCAGGTCCTGCATGCAGAGCCTCTCCTCCTGCCTCAGATCCCTGAGCAACAAACAGCACATGACTAACTATGCTGCAAACACTGAAGAAATTCAGGTAGTGTGACACTGTCGGGCTGTCGACGCTACCTGTCCAGCACGACCCAGCTCGCATGCGCTCGCTTTGATTCCTCGGCCACCACGCCGCCGGAGGGCGAGGTGTGGACGATCCTGACCTTCACATCGACCTGCAGCAAATCAAGCATGAGGAGTTACTTACAAGAAATTTAAGTGGCTAGAGTCGAGTGACAACTGACAGACAGTCAGCAGTAGCAGCTGGTTCAGTTCCATGTAGTAGTGAGTGCCGGACCTTGGTGGGATCGTAGAGGTCGCGGAGGCGCAGCATCATCTGCGCGCAGAGCTCGGAGACGTCGGACCTCTGCACCGGCGACGCCGCGTGTCCGGTCGCGCAGCCCCCGCGAACAGAGGGAAGCCCCAGGACCTTTTGCCTGAAAGAGGAAAGGGGCGTTGGTAAATCGTTCAGGCGGCGGAAGCCGTGATTGATTTGGTGGAGGAAGAAGGCGTACCGGGGGTGGCGGGCGGCGGCGGCGGCATGAGGACGAGGATGAGGACGGCGTCGCCGTGCCGCGCGACGTGCGCCAGCGCCCACGCGACGGCCGCCCTGGGGATCTCCCGCACCGCGGCCCGCGCCGCCACCACCACCACCGCGCCCCTGCTCTCGCCGGCGCCTCTTCCCGCCGCCATCTCCCAACGCCGGTAGCTTCTGACGTGTGCTGCTGCCTCTTTTCTTTTCGGCGTTCGAATTTTGAAGTGAGCGACCGAGAGTCAGGAGAAGAGAAGAGCGGTGTCAGAGAGATGCTCCTGGTACTAGTGTAGTGTTTCATTTCGCGTCTTTTGAAAAAAAGTGTCTTAGAAGAACTCATGATCAGAGAAGTCCAAATTAAAGTGAAGCCCCAAGTGCCACGTACATATGCGAGTACTTTATGTTCAACATTAAATGATATATGTACTTTATGTTGAACATTAATTGCTGAATCTAATATTCATTACTGAATTTCTCAATTTCCTAGCTTCTAAACAATTTTAAGTTTTCACTCGCAGTTAGAATTCTACCTTCACAACGTAATGCATTTTTGCCGGGGATTTTTTAGAAACTTTAAACATGATTTATTTATAGTTTTCACCGGTTCTCACTGAAAGTTCCACCGGCTACTTTCTCCTTCCATCCATCCTTCCTTTTTTGCGAGGAAGCCATTGACAACATCAATGGACGGGCATTACAGACAGGCACCAAACAAAGATAAAAATTACAAAGCAGTCCTTCTGCAACTCGATGCCGCCGGCGTGGAGCAGGACGTGCCGGTGACGCGCCGCCGCTGCATCTTCCTTCAAGCCTTGGAGCAGAAGACGTCCCCTAGCGGACGGGGAGTCGCCGAACCTCGAGCTCCGAGAAGCCTCCACCCAGCTCCAGCTGCTGCATCGCCGTCCTTCGATCTCGTCGGCTTCAAAGTCAACCCAGATCCGCCGCCACGCGGAATCCGGGAGGGGGATGGCGCCCCCACCAGACCTACAGGTCCCTTCCTGGTCCCTCATACCGTCACTCCTAGGCAACACCAAGGGGAAGCTCCATCGCTGCTCAACCATCGTCCACGCCTTGTTTCCTCGTCGTCAATGTCCCCGCCTCCACCGTGGTGGCGTCGGGGATCTGTCCTGTCGAGCGTGCTAGCTGGTACAGATGTTGGGAGAGGCGGTGCCCTCCTTACCAGTGCGGGTGTCAGGGCTTTCGGATCTCACATCCTATGAGAGGATTGGGCCTCGGGCAGTGTGTTGTGGCAACTGACTCGTTGTGGTGTCTCAGTGATGGTGGATGTGTCAACCTTTGTTGTATGGGTGGCACAGCGTGGCGGCAAAGTGTGCATCTTCGTTGGCAGCCTTAGCCTCAGGATATCAAGCAAAGGGGTGGCGGCACTAGTTCATCGACGAAGGCGGACGGCCATGATCATGTGAACAACATGACAAATGGTGATGGCCTTCTGGTCCCTATGCTTGTGAGGACAGTGGCGGTATGGGATGCAAACCTCATAGGACCGCGAAGCTTCTGTGGCCGGAAGCGCCATGGGACGCCGCTTCCACCTCCAGGTTCGTACAGGGCAGGTGATATGCGATGCGACTCATGCGGTGTCGTCATGATAAACATGTTGTTGTTGTCAACATGAAGACTTCACTTTTCCGTCAGAGGAGGTGACTCGAAGGTGGTGCGTCACGACTGGAAGCGGGGCGGTATGGCATATTTTCTGCTTCTTACACCATCTCTAATCTCTAGCAGTATCCAACGAGAGAAATTTCGCGATCATGGAACTTGATACAGGGAAAACAAAATTATGTGTGCTATCTCACTTCAACGGCAAGTACGTCTGTTTAGTGATTTTGCTGCCCAAATCAAGAGATTAATTTCTATTTTTTTAGGAAGAAGAAGGAGGATTAGAGAAAACTAGAGGAAGATTCAATTGTGGACTTGGGGAGGATGACAGATGAAAGTGGAGAGGGATCAGGGGAGACGAAAAAGTTGTACTTAGGGGAGACATGGAGAGAGAGAGAGAGAGAGAGAGAGAGCAATGTGGTCCCACCATGTGATTGCTCCATTGGATATGTGCGGGCTTGAACTACTACTTCAGCTGTTTTTACTTAGAGCAAGTAAAATATAGAGACAACGGCTGGTTATAAGGTATTGCCATGTTATTTATAACTAACATGTTAACCAAGTGTTTATGAGCCATGTTGTAGCTAGGTCTTGTATGGGAGTCCACTTCCCTTCTCTTTTCTCTCCTACATGTCACTAACAAAGTAACAAGTAGTATTATTTTAGTTCTTACAGTTTGCTTATATAACCTTATTCTACTTGCTCTTACGTGGATTTACGGGGCAGGTGTATACCGAGCCCCCCATAACTCATGTACATATGTGTAAACAAAATAATCTTTCAATAAAAATAAAAAAGGGAGAATTAACTCACCATCTCTGTTCAATAATGTAACACGTTTTGATAGGTTAAAATAGGCTACTAAATCATCTGACATTTTGGAACAGAGGTAATAGCTCCATATTGGACTGTAACCCATGGACAGGTGTGATATGACCGATGCAGCTGGAAACTCGAAAAGTGCATGTAGCTGCTAGTAGGTTGGCCGAATTGAAGAAGCTCTCATCTCCTTCAAATTAAGTTGGTTCAAACTAAAGAGAAATTGAAAAGGGCATGAAGCTTGGCGTGACCAATCGATATTTGAAACGCACTTGCTTTCGTGTACGTACTCAGCTTTACGCCTTTACCTAATACGTATAAATAGGGACCACTACTACTCCGTACGTACTCAGCTTCATCATGTGATCGATCCATCCATCAATTGTCACTCTCATCGACTCATCGCCATCCTTGCAAGAGGGCAAGCGAGACGCGCGACATGCCAAGACGTGATTCTGTTAATTAAGCTGATCCATATCCTTGCAATGTCACGAAGAAAAAAAATGTTGGTTCCAAGGCCCTCTTGCGGTCCTTTGGAAACATGGCGGTTCCCATCTTTAAAGTAGGTCAAATAATTCTTAGCTTCTGAGGTTTGAAACATCTTCACCGTAAGAGTTTGGAGAGCCCCACTCCTTTCGGAATCACATAACACTCTCCCGGCTGCTCTCGTCGACATTGTGGCAGATGCCCGCCCGTGTAGATCCTACTTGCGACTCACATCCACAACGCGATGTTGCGCTTTGATCCAGTGGTAAATCACTCACCTTTAATACGCGGACGACATCGTGATCCTCATAAAACTGGTGATCTTGGGGTCGCAAATATGAAGTTGTGTGTTGTTTTCGCTTTGAAAACTTGTCTGGTCTGAATATTAACTTGCATACGAGTGATCTGTTGGTGGGCTACCCCTTTTCACATTAAGAAAGTTAGAGCGCAAATAAATTTACATTAATTGGGTTTGGATCAATAATGTTTGTCTTACACAGGATCGTTTATGAATCGATTCTGCTACACTTGGATGTTCCTCGGGTGACGTTGATCGTCTTAGGGAGTATATGCAAAGATATTAGTTTCCATGATTCGTTGTTTGATCGCTTTCGTCCCGTCTCGCCTCATTTGCCACTATCCTGGTTTGCAAGGCGTGTACGAGCCACGCGTTACTAGACATAACTAGAAAAGTGGCCCGCGCACATGCGCGGGCAACACCTTGACAGTTTTTTCAATTTCTTCTAACATTTTTAATTCATTGTATATGGGTAAAATTACTACTCGATTGATCTTGTACTATTGTTTTATTTTTGAAGGTGATAAATATGGTACTCCCTCCGATCCGTATAAAGTGTCGTAAGAATATAACGTAGCATGGACGATCATACTTACCAGCGACACTTTTTCTGGACCAGAGGGAGTATTTAATTTGGTGGATAATAATATTTGCAAAAATATATTTTCAGATATTTTGAATTAGTTCACTGGCATTTTTGCATGAATTTGACGATGGCAGAGAAGGTGCCATTATCCTTTTTTCTTCACTTAGCCATCCCATACAACCTGTATATCAAAAAAATTCAACAAATGAACACAAACATATATATTCTTCGATATGACAAAGGAAAATCACATTGTGCCTTGAATTCTCACACAACCTTTGACCTTCTTAGCACATCCTGATTAGAACATTATTATTCTGAGATCGGCCCATATCAGTAGTAGTTAAAAGGTAATACTCATGTAGAATCAAAGTAAAATAATGAATCCTAATCATGTATTCATGTGTTCTTTGAATGCTCATTTCCTCTGTAAAGGTGGCAATTTATCATGGACACCTGGGATTTCATATTTTCTCATAAATGCAACGTTGCTGCATCCGTCGAAAGTAATGTTGAAGAGATAAGTAGTCAAGTGCACATTCAGAAATATAAGATAAACTGATAAAGTGCCCAGAAAGAGAGGTAAGAGTCTGAAAATGTCGTTTTGGCTCCCAGGCTACAAGGAGCACGAAATTTCCGAAAAATGAAGTGGTATTTTTGAAGTATAACAAATATCCGAATTTTTTTCTGTAGATACAAATGGATGTGCTTTACATATCTCTAAAAGTTTGGTAAATAATACATTACAGTTTAGGCTACACAAAAAAGACAAAACTGTGGGCCCAAAAAGACAAAAATAACTCGATTTTGCTCCTCACATTTTATTTGTGTCGATTGCATCTGAGAAGATATGTTAGAAAAAATTTGTACACACATACTATATGTATAGCTACTCCTATATTTTTTTTCAGAATTCGTTTATTTTTTAAAAATAATTTTTGAATTTTAAAATACAGAGTTCCTGGAGCTTTTGATCTAAATCGATTTTTTAGTAAGAGTGCAAGTTATGACTCAGAAGGCTATATGTGGTACTGTTTAGTTCAATGCTGGACTCCATTATACCGTTCATAAACTTCTAGATAAGTAGATGATAGAATTATATTAAGTAAAAATTAATAAGTAGATGTGGCTGCTGGGGTTTGGATCAATCATTAAATATATAAAAGAAGGATGGGAAAAAAGGAAAAGTTGATGTTCGAGTAACCACTGCCAGCAAGTGTATGCGTTCCATGAATTTCTAGTTATTATTTCTACAATGCTGTCCTGACCAAAGATCTCCTTCCGAAAGCAAAAAAGAGAGCGAGTACGTAAACTAAAGTTTAGATACACTTACCATTATGACTGATTGCTAATTTATACACCATGGAATACGGGATATCATACGATGCATCCTTTCAACACATGCAATTTTACATGGAAGCGACAAACTAACAACAAAGAGATACACATTCAAGCAGCCTTCTATTTTCTATCTGTAGGGAAATTTGAATCAAGATAATACACCTAGCGGGCTACTTCGTAGTATCATTCCTGACCTAAAAATGGAATTTATTACTGAGTTATAGACAAACATATATGCATGGTCATTTAGAACGTTTTGAGATTTGATCAATCTGTAATTTTAGAGGTGTGGGTTCTTCTCTTAGTGCCACCAGCTTCAGCAAAAAAGAAAGTGAAACCAATAGTGGGAAAGTTTAGATATTTACATGCAGATTCTTTGTAGCATAATTTGTACATCTATCACAAAGAAAGTCTTTTCTGTGACTTATTTTGATGTCACATAAAGGAAAGTGTATTTATATAGCTAATATGTTGTTATGATGTTGTTAATATATAGATAACAATTTATTTAACCAAGGTGGATTGATCTTCCAGATATATTGTCAGCTTAAAAATCAAAAGTGGTAACTCAATTGATAACAGAACAGAATCCCAGTGTGTATTTTGATTCTTGCTGTAGCGTTTTTCTGACATACAACTTAATAGAGATGACACTTTCAAAAGGAAGGCTAAGCTTGTCATTTAAGTTCAGGGTTTGATGGGCCCATTGTTTGAAGGAAATTGAGTTGCTACAAAAAAAATCATCCAATCCCTAATTTAAAATAACCAAGTAGCATAAAGAACTGGTAATGCAAAGCAGAGCAAACTGAAGTACTGGACATCCTGGGTATCATAGATGGACGTCTTTGGTGTATGCACTTAACAATGGTAGTGTGGTATGGAGGTTGCCTTTTGGAGCTCCAGAATGTATCTACTGTTGGACATTGAAAGAAGCAAGGGCATGCCCAGTCTTGTATATCTTTAATCAATGAATTTAGTGGTACATGAGAAATCAGATAAATATAAATCAATTTGGTTAGGCTAGAATAGGAAAATTGCTAGTGTGCATTAGAGAAGTCGAGTCAAAGAGTAGTGTGTCTGAACATCAATTAGGATAGCAATCAAACAAATACTCATATCAACTTATCTTCACAATAGGCCGGACCAAAAGAACAATCAATGATTTTGCACAACAAATCTGAAGAAAAAGGGAAAAAAACTCAGTACAGCAGAACGAATTAAGTTGTTTTGCTATTCATATATTTTCAAAAGATCCATTGTTGCTCTATCTTACTTCAGATGACATGTTGCAATATAACAAAAATAATATTTACATAGAACTGGATATACACATGCCATTTTAGAGTCAGCTGTGTGTCCATTGTTGCTCTATCTTACTTCACATGACATGTTGCAATATAACAAAAATAATATTTACATAGAACTGGATATACACATGCCATTTTAGAGTCAGCTGTGTGGTCATTTAGCATACAGAGGGTCATTTGCTTGACCGAATGATAGGTTGTGATTGTCAACGAACCAACAAATGCGTACATTTAGACGCTACTCACCATTGTGTTATTATTATTTACAGTGACACGATAATTGAGAGAAAACATACTGTAGCCTTACCCATGTATTTTAAGTCAAGCTACTAAATCATAAGGAAATGCATTACCGCTACTATGATACCATTCTTCCAGATTTTCACACATGAACACTCTCACAATACAGCCTGGTATTGTATAAGCAGCAACATCTATGAGGAAGCAAGCATATAACTGCAGGAAGGAGAATAAAAGAAACTTTCAGGTTTTAACATAGCTGTAGGTGGCTTTCCCTGACCTTTGTTGCACAATTATAAAGAAAAAATATGAATTACGAAATATGTCAGGATGGAAACAAATCTTTCAATTTTTGAGACAGTCGCTTGCATTAGCTAAACCTTTATTGTAAAACTCCTTTAGTTCAGACCCCTGGTAGTCTAAAAATTCGTGAGGTCCTGAGCTTCTCTAGCTAGCTCAGAATTTTAGTGTCTCTAATTCCTCTTGCGAAGCCCCTGCCCCGAACATTCCGAATATTTGAACAGGACATGCATGCATCAACCTTAGTACTACAGTTATGAAGTTCTCTAGCTAAACAATTTATTGTCTCCAACTCATCTTGCAAAGCCCCATCCCTGAACATCCCAAATATTTGCAAACACTTTAACAACACATGGAACAAAGTATGTCATGATTTATCTCCTCATCTTCTCAAATAAAAAAGGCCAAGCAATTGCGCAAGTGAAGCTGGATACCAATCAATAATCTACAGGCTATGTCGTGATTTATCTCCTCATATAATAGAAGTCTACACTAACACATGGGAAGGTGAATCTGAAAAGCATCCTACATCTGTATTTACCAAACCATCAGATGACTAAGGGTTTTCATCTAACGCCAGAAAACTGCACAGGTTGGGTCGTGGGTGGACAAACCTCAAGATTGCAGAGGAGCGTGAGGGCTGCTCGGGCAGAAAATCCACAAAATCATTTATCTACACTTTTAGCTGATTCACGTGCTGCTGAACCTGTAGTATTTTCCGCTACTGATCTGATCAGTGGTCAGCCAATACATGTGCTGCTGAAGCCGTGGTCTTGTTCTTCCGCTATTGATCTGATCCGTGGACAGTCGATTTTTGTGCTGCTGAACCCGTAGTTTTCTTCCGCTGCTGATCTGATTCGTAGCCATGTCCAGCCACACGTTCGAACATAGGTTTCCCTGCCGTCCACACGTTCGCCTACTTCTATCGTCCCTGGCCTTCATCTACACCGGCTAGGCCACCGCTCATAAGTAGTCATGAACTGCCCTGGACCACGGACGATGAGAACCACGCGATGAAGTGCTTCTGTCTCGACGCCATTATATTGGTTCCTGTAGATTGAAAACGGAGAGAGAGGATGAGTTGGCATGTGGTATCCGAGCGTAGAGAATAACCTGCCATGGAACCAACCACCGGAGAGAAAGGCTCCAGTTAAGAACTTGTGCTTTTGCATGTCATCTACTCACCTTCACAGAACATAAGAAATCTTCATGTTTAAAAAATAATCTTCATCGGACTACTAATGATATAGACGTTAGCTGTCAAATAGAATACTTCGGAAAAAGCTAATGATATGTTGCTATCAAATAGAATATTTACGGAAATTTCACATATGCTATACCAGTACCTATATATTTTCCTTTCTCTGGAATCTGGCGTCATGAAAACCTGGAGTATGAATCCACTAAAGCTTATTCGGAGATAAACAATTCACCATTGTTATATTTGCAGGAAAATCAAAGATCCAACTGACGACCACGATTATACTGGATCATAGAAAAAAGATAGAAAATCCATCTCAACTGTCAATATATAGAACGTGTGGCTAGTTAACTTCATGCTTGTATACCGTGGTGTCTATCACCTCCCGTTTGGGACGCAAGCTACAACCTTGTGAACCTCATTGTAGCCGGGGTCGTACTGAAACCATGAGGATTAATAACTATCGCTGGCAACTGGTGCCGTACTGCATCCTTGTGCCGCTCCTGTAGATTGAAAGCGGAAAAGCACTGAGTGAGCTATATATAGCATGTCATGGCTGAGCGTGGCTCTTGGAAAGTGCATCAATCAGCATACACATGCACGCTTTGAAAATGTGATATAAAAACAAAAATAATGTAGCAGTGTAGTGTATCACCTACCAGCACCATATCAGCGATGGCAACCATGTAACGCTCAATCTCCTGATGATGTGCGCTTGGCTTGAATCGTGAAAGCAAGAAATCAAGAGGGGAATCAACCGACACGGCCAGCGAATTAATCTTGTCCGCCAAAAATTTCTTGGCTGCCTGCAGCACACTCGAAGGAACCACCCCTGCTCTAAACGAATTGAGATTTTGTATCATCACCTTCGATTCATCCATGATCTCTCGCCTCTCTAAATCCATCAATGTTGCACCCGTTTCTGGATTATCTTAATCACTGGAGGATCTCACGGATGTGGACAATCCCTGCAGATTGGTGGATCGCCTGAGGAGATGACCCTGGGAGAGGAATCGAGGGAGGCGACATGGTTTTCTTTCTACCTCCAGCAGTCGAGGAGTCAAGGCGGCAGCACACATTCATGGAAGGAAGAAACCGGAAGTTTAGGGTTAGGGTTAGTTAGGGACTAACAATACGATATTATATTGAGAAGATATTGGTGAGGAAAGCCATGTAAGGTATGTATGTTTTTTTTTCTTAAACGTACGTAGGTGTACATGTGTCACGTCAAGTCTTGTGAGGCCCAACATGTTACGTATGTTACATAGATTGAACGGTGACAGATTCATCATATTAAGACATCCACGTGATTAAGGGCTGGTATTTTCTGATTAACGTGGGATTTTCTACAGTAATTCTCTTAATTCTGGTTAACCCATCATATACTTTTAATATATAATAGATATAATGAATTCCAGGGACACGCAAGGAGATTTGGCTCATGGGTGCATATGCACCCATTATGTAATGTTTTTTTAGTTTTTGTTCAGAATGTCAAAAAATTCCGGAAAAAAATCCGGGTGTAGATTACAACATGATGTGTTAGCACAAAAAAATTCAGGGTGAAAAAACTTTTTTTGTGATCTGTACAAAAAAGAGAAAAAACTGACGCGTATATATACGTTTCGGTGTGTCCGGATTTGTCTTTTTTGCATAGGTTGCAAAACAACTTTTTTCTTCACGAAACTTTTTGTGTCAACATGAAATGTCATGAACTGCATGCAAAATTTTTTTTTGGAATTTTTTGACATTTCAAAAAATGTTTTCCGGGTAGTGGGTGCATCTGCACCCACTACCCGTATTGAATTTCCGGGGACGCCCCGCTCATCTCATTTGTTTTTGTCTTCTATCATAGGAGTACTGGTGGAGGTATTGTCATGAGGCATGTGGATTCGGTTTTGTTTACTTTATATTTTTCTTTACAAGAAAAAGGTCATGCAAAGCCCGAGGCTTCGTTCCCCATTTCAAAAAAAAAAAAACGGCTCATGTCTTTTACCACTCGTCCTAATTTAGGAGGGCGCCTACTAACCAAGCATTGTTGGATTAAAATGAATTCTATGGACAACCATCTCGCCTCATTTGCCAATTGTCCTAATTTAGCATGGAGCCTACGAGCCAAGCATTTTCGGTCATAAAACAAATTCCGTGGACACCCCGCTCAACCCATTTGCCACTCGTCCTAATTTGGTAAGGCGCCTATGAACCAAGCATTGTTGGACATAGAAAGAATTGCATGGACAGAGACGCACGAACTTTCCCCTCCTCTCCTCTTCTTCCCCGCCCTCCGCCGGTCCCTTACCTCACGCCGGCGTCGAACCCCATGCACCGCGCGAGGTAAGGAGAGAGGAGTGCCTGACTAATCGATGGACGGAAATACCCTGGAGGAGCTGATACGGCGACTCCTGGACGGGAAGAAGAACAAGGGTGCGGGGAAGAAGGTGCAGCTGAGCGAGGCCGAGATCCGGCACCTCTGCGTCACCGCCAAGGAGATCTTCCTCTCCCAGCCCAATCTCCTCGAGCTCGAGGCCCCCATCAACGTCTGCGGCGACATCCACGGGCAGTTCTCCGACCTGCTCCGGTTGTTCGACTATGGAGGTCTCCCTCCGAGCGCCAACTATCTGTTCCTCGGCGACTACGTGGATCGCGGCAAGCAGAGCATCGAGACCATCTGCCTGCTGCTCGCATACAAGATCAAGTTCCCGGACAACTTCTTCTTGCTGCGGGGCAACCACGAGTGCGCGTCCATCAACCGCATCTACGGCTTCTACGACGAGTGCAAGCGCCGGTTCAGCGTGCGCCTGTGGAAGCTCTTCACCGACTGCTTCAACTGCCTCCCCGTCGCCGCCCTCGTGGACGAGAAGATCCTATGCATGCATGGCGGCCTCTCGCCCGACCTCGATAGCCTCGACCGAATCAGGGAGATCCAACGCCCCGTCGACGTGCCTGACCAAGGGCTCCTCTGCGACCTCCTGTGGTCCGATCCCGACCGTGAGAGCTCTGGCTGGGGCGAGAATGACCGCGGCGTCTCCTTCACCTTCGGTGCCGACAAGGTCGCCGAGTTCTTGAACAAGCACGACCTTGACCTCATCTGTCGCGCCCATCAGGCAAGCCTCCTTCCCTTACTCCGCGCGTGCATTGCAGAATAATTATTTAACTTGGCATTGATAGATGATTCTTTGGCATTGCAATGGAGTGCAGGTTGTGGAGGACGGGTACGAGTTTTTCGCGGATCGGCAGCTCGTGACCATATTCTCCGCGCCCAACTATTGCGGGGAGTTCAATAATGCCGGCGCGTTGATGAACGTCGACGCCAGCCTGCTCTGCTCGTTCCAGATCCTCAAGCCCTTGAGAGGCAAAGCGCAGACGGAGTGACATAGATTTTGATTGTTAGATGCTTGTCTAGGATCATGCATGGATATGGTTAAACAAAGTTTAATTTCATATTGCAAGTGAAGATGGAGTTTGACAGGAGTCCTCTACCTTCCACCAATTAAGAGATTGAGAGAAAAAAAAGACTAGTACATGCCTATGCCGCACGCCTGGCAGTGCAGGGCGGGACGAATGAATGGTCCGTCAAAATCGGTTCGTATTGAGAGTCCTCTTTTGCTCGACACAATGATAGATTGATAGTTGACACATTTGCTTAGGGTGGAAGTTTGAGGGGGTACGAGTGGTCGCGAATGGCGCAATAACATACATTATTGAGATGTATATATGCTGACGGAATCTTAATGTCATGACATGCATTTCTTATGCATGTTCTTGAAAAGTATATATGCTGACGGACGACACCCGCGCGCGCTGGTTTCGACAGTCCGAAGAGGAAATATCACCTTATCCTTCCAGAATCTGACCTAGATCTATTTTGAAGTAATCAAGCTAGTACTAACTTTTAGTACTCCGTACGTACTATGTATAGGAGATTAACTGTGGAACAAGTGTGATCTGATCGATGCGCAGTGATCTGTGCTGTGCTTAATTCGTTCGGTCATTCGTTCGTGCTCTGTCAAAAGAACTTTGTAGTGAGCGCAAGTTCAGACAAAAAACTAGCTAGAATCTTGTGCGCAAAAAGGATGCGCGACTGAATTCGATGCTTGTGTCTCATGTCATGCATGGCGAGAGGAGGCTAGGCAGTAGGCAGCTTTAACAAAAAGAGGACGGAGCCCCTTTGATCATTGCAAACTCATGCCGAAGCTGACCTATTATCGCCTCGAAAGCCGCACTGCTTGAATTTGAATTTGGAGAGGGCAGTTGAAATAAGAATTCAAACGTTGCCTTCTTCTCAGAGGTTCAAAAATGAAGGATTCTCTTTTAATTTGTATATCTCTTCATGTGTGCACGCACGAGATGGCCTACCCAACTGCATGTAGAGAAAACCCAAAGGGTAGTGGTATGACCACGACGCTGGCTAGCTGTTGTTCCAACATACTCGCTCCGTTTCAAATTAGTTACTTGCATTTATACAAACTAGCAAGGTGGCCCTCGCAAATGCGAGGGCATTGTCTTAAGTCTACTGACTATGTTCATGATTTTTTATAGCTACTGCAAAAATGAAAATCTAAATCCTAGAATTATATAACCGTCGTAAATATTATGGTAGATAAAATATCACATGTGTGACATCTTTTAATCTACAGGAGAGTGGAGATACTTTAAATTTTCAAAAACTACCATGTCACATATTCGACATGTTTGTTTACTTTTGATCGTACATAATGCTATTTCATATGTTTTATTCACTTTTCTCCATCCCCCACTCATCATTGTACTCTCTAACTGACACATTTTTTGTCATGGTAACAATGACTATATGTACTTAGATGGCACATGCAGCATACCTTGGATGATACATAGTTTCAATAATTTGATCAATCACCAATTAACTCAAGTCATCTCACATAATATTTTTTATTGCATCATAAAGTTCTACCCACCTGATTATTGTTCATTGAACTATCCTTATACTGCATACTCCTTAGGTTGATTATTTGATTCACATGATTTAACTCTCTCCTACTAAATCAACTATTGAACCAAATAATTATACGCTCTCACTCACTTGTGTTTTCTGTTTCACGAAACATAACTACACTTATGACAAAATTGTTTTGGCATCTTCAACGGTCATAATTCATTTTACGTGTTTTCAATTTCGAAATATGTATATCATATTAAATCTATCTATCTATACTTTTTTATAAAGAAAAACCCCATTAATTTTCATTATTATTTTTCTATCTCAACATGCAAGTTATCCACATCATCAATTCTCTTAAGCAATCAATTATCCATATCATCTCCACTAATACTTATTAATCACACATCATTTATTCCTTAAGCCATATCCTCCACTATTGAGTCATTATTTATCCAGTTCATTCCACATTTATTCATGATTTTAAAATATATTATTAACCTTTATACACTTCCTAAAGATTTATCATTGGTACAATTAACATGATCTATTGACCAGTGTTTTCTTAAGTACAACGATGAAAGTATATTGATTCCGATTTGTTCAAACACAATTATTTTTATTAAACCCACAAAAATGCTTCATAAATATATACTACTCTCTCCGTTCAGAAAAGGATGTTACAAAAATGGTTTATATACAGTTCATTTTTGTGACATCCTTTTCCGAACGGAGGAAGTATTTTATTTTACCTGATCTGGTTTCATGCTCTTGTTGTATATCGCTGGTCAAGGGTTCATCGATCCAAATTCGATCTTGTACATTTGTATGCATGCATGCTATGCAGCCATGCATCCTGGTTTATATACAGTTCATTTTTGTGACATCCTTTTCCGAACGGAGGAAGTATTTTATTTTACCTGATCTGGTTTCATCCTCTTGTTGTATATCGCTGGTCAAGGGTTCATCGATCCAAATTCGATCTTGTACATTTGTATGCATGCATGCTATGCAGCCATGCATCCTCTAGCTGCTTGCCCTTGCCGGTCCATGGAATTGCATATGTACAGGTCGGTCTATGTGGATCCGTACTTCTAAACTTGTGGTCGTAGCGGCGTGTGAGCGTGATGCATGTTGGCGGAGAATCAATAAAACGCATCTGGTTCGCGGCACCCGGCGGCCGCGCGGCCGGCTGGCTAATCTTTTTTTTATTAGGCGATGGATGAACGTGTCGTACGATGACAGACTTCAAGCCGGATCGTGTCAAACGGACATGCACTTCTACACAATTACGTTTATCTCTCTAAAATCCTGACCGTAACTTATAGATCTAACAGTTTATATTAATTAAAATGATGTGGCTTAACGTGATGTCTCGAAAACTAACTCATTTTGCTTTTAGTATATAATAGATATGGATGTATCTATACTTGTTTAGTGTCTAGATACATCCATATCTACACAAATGTATGTCAATTAATTTGGAACAGACGGAGTACTTCATTACCGAATGCACGTACGAGTCTCGATTCGTCTCCGAATTCCATCGCTGGCTAGTTGTTGTTTCAAATTAAAGACAAAGCACGTGCTACGACCACTACGCTAGAGCAGAGTAGGTACGTACCTTTTGTATCCTCAAGCTTGAGCTGAGAGGCTGAGACGACCATACAGGTGCATGCGGAAGCTTGCTGGGGTCCTTTCCGTATCTCTGTCTTTTGGAGAAGACAAAACAGTGTTGAAAACATGGCATGCTGTGCAAGTAGGATCGATCGATGTCTCAATTCACTGGAAAAACATTCCCTACAGAAAACATTTCCGTTTCAAAAATGAAAAGAAAAGAAAGTACAGCAAACAACACTCGAAAACTACGAAGAGCGCCCGGGCTCGCTTGCTCACTGTATTGACCACAGCATCTCGCCATCCAGCCTCATAAATGCATGTAGATGTACCAGGCGTAATACGATGAGCAGGTATTGGAAGTTGGTGCGGCTTAAATGAACTGCATCTTTGCTCCTACCAGTGCAAAATCTTGACATTCGCCTACATGAACATGACGTTTTTCCTGTACCAGCAGGGGTAAAAAAAACTTTTTAAGAGTTTATATTTTTGGCTTTTTGTTGAACTCTGTTTTTAAAACCTAGTGAAAGTAATTTTGGACCATGAACTATAGTTACAAAACATGAACCAATTTCAAACCACCGTAAAGAAATTTTAGGAGCCTTGTGAATTTTTTTTGAAAGGTTGAACCTTTTATTTCGAATCCGTAAAAATTTATTTTAACCCTGTGAACGTTTGGAGAACCGGTGAATAATTTTTGCTGTGAAAGTATTTTCTTACCCCCGAGAATAATTTTTTATAGTGACAAGTTTAAAAAATAAAGAACATTTCGTTGAACCATTCGTGAATTCAAATTTAGAACCATGTGATGTTTTTAGAACCGTTGAATTTTTTTTAGAAGCGATGATAATGTGGAATCGGTGAGAAGTGAACCTTTTATTGGAACCGGTGAATTTTTTTTAACGCATGAATATTTTTGAATCCTTTGAAAGTATCTGTTTTAACTCCTCGAATGTTTTTGAACCCATCATATTTTTTTTCTGACCTCCTAGAATTTTTAGAGATCTCATGATTTTCTTTTGACCCTCTGAACATTTTCTGAATCCCGTCAAATACTTTTCTGAACCATGAACAAATATTTTAGAAATCATGAACATTTTCCGAACCCCTCGAATATTTATTTAAACACTTAACATTTTATGAAACCACGTGAACATTTTATCGGAACCGTGAAAATATTTTCTAACTCGTGACTATTTTTAATCCCGTGGAAGTATTTTTTTGAACCGCATGGATGTTTTGTGGACCCTGATATATTTTTGAAACCCTTAATTATTTTTGGAAATCCGAAAACTTTTTTAAACATGTGAATTTTTTCTGAATGTTGTTTGCAAATATTTTTCTAACGCATGAACATTTTTTAAACCACCATGAATATATTTTTGAGCACATTTTTTAATCTTGAAAATATATTTAATAAAAAAGCAAAGGAAAAAATTAAAAAGTGAATTGAACAAAAAGAATGAAAAGAAAAAAGGAGTTGGGAAAAATATACAAAGAATAAAGAAAAGAAAATGAAGCACGAGGAATCGCACGGACATGTTGGTCCATCCACTTATCCCGTGTAGAAAAATGTAAAAACAAAATGTGTACAGTACCATCACTACCCCACAATTAATGAAGCTCATTTACTGCCACCATCGTACGCAATGCACGCGCTGTAATCATACATGTACCAGAACCATTTGGAATACACGCATCCCCTTCTATTCCAGGCTAGCACGACACCAGACCAGTGGCATGTCGCCACGCTTGCCGGGAGCGAGCGAGCCCGAGCTCACAAAATCCGCCTCCAAACAACACTGTCCTTATTGGTTGCAGATACCAGCAACAACCCTGCCTGCCAGTCATGGAAAACAAGTCTGAACATGATGAGCTTAGGATCATTTACATTCATCGAGACGCACCTGCTAGCTAGTAGCTACTTTCTCCGTCAAGATGTTATTACATCCAATATATAAGTATATTGTTTGTAAAGACATCTTATATTATAAGACGGAGAGAATACGTAGTATACGTGCATGAACACGATTATAGCCAGTGCAGCACTTCTTCTCGTCGTTGTTAAATAAAACCATGGCAGCTGAGAGAGGATCATCCCTGCCATAATCTCTCCCCGCGCGCTCTCTCCCCATCACACGCTCTTCTTTTCGTCGCTGCCTTTCGCGTCACCTTTTCTCTCCTCCCGTAATGATCCACAAGGCGAGAGCGACGGCAGTGGGCCGGCGTGGGAGCCCTGGTTGTGGCCGCGCAACCTCCGAAAGGAGCTCGCCGAGGAGCTCAGGTACATGCTCATGGTCCCGCCTGACTGTTGGCTGCTAGGCAGCTGGCACATGAGCGAGGGCGGGTTGCCCGTGCCCTCACTCCCCAACGTCGACACCGAGGAGATGGAGGATCTCATTCTCGACAGCTGGAATCGGTTACAGAGGACCTCAAATTCAATCCAGGCCACGTGCCTCACAACCTGCCGTTGTCGGGCATCTAGCGGGAGGAGCGGGTCGACCACTGGGATGGCCTGTTTTGTCCTCGTGACGTGAAGAACTGTGGAGGCATGTGGCGTTTCTGGACTGGGCGACCGATCCAGGAAGTCGTCGCCGATTGCCAGGCCAAACGGAATTCTCGTCTCCGTAAGCCGCGTGCATCCGCTTCTCTCCAGCGTGCATCGTTCCCTCGCTCTTGATGTCTACTACACGCTTCTATTTTTGTAGAATTGTTGGGTCTCCAAGCGCAGAGATTTGTAGGCCAGCAGCAAATTTTTCTTTAGTGAATGACTAAAGGTTTATCGAACACAGTGAGGTGTAGGTTGAATGTATCCCTCTCGAATAATCCTGCAACGATACAAGAAGTCTCTTGTGTCCCCAAAACACATAATACAATGGTTAATTGTATATGTGCACTAGTTCGGTGAAGAGTGATACGTCCATTTTGCATCACTATTTTATAACATAATTTACTGTTATTCAATGATATATTTCATATTAAGATGTGTTACTTATGTTATTTTGTCTTATTTTGCATGTTTGATGATTATTGGATAATTAACTGCCAGAGTCAGATTTCAGCTGGAAAAAGCACCGTCAAGACACTATATTTCTGGAGCTCTGAAAATCTCGTCAACAATACAGATGTTCCTATTTTATCAGAAGACGGAGGCAGCCAAAAGGGGAGGCTGAGATGGGCCAGGGGGGCCCACACCACCCCTGGGTGTGGGCCCCACCTTGGCCGCGCCCAGGCCAGGTGTGGTGCCCCTGGCCCACCTCAGACGCTCCCCCTTCGCGTATTTCATCCCCCAGAAACCCTAAGACACGGAGGGAGTCAGAGAAAATATTCCGCCGCCTCCACGGGGCGGAAACAACAGAGAGAGAAAAAGCTCTCCGGCAGGGAGAAATCTGTCGGGGAAATTCCCTCCCGGAGGGGGGAGATCATCGCCATCCTCATCGTCATCGAGCTGGACTTCATCGGGATCGTCATCATCATCATCTCCACCACCATCACCGCTGCACCATCTCGTTCCGCTGTAACATCTAGGGCTATACTTTGTTTAGTTCATAGGGGAAACTCTTCCGGTGTTAATTACTCCTTGTGGTTGATGCTATTGAGTTTTATCGGTGAATTGAAGTATATGTTCAGATTGTTATTCATCATTATATCACCTCTGATCATGATCCATATGATGTCTTGTGAGTAGTTTGTTTAGTTCTTGAGGACATGGGAAAAGTCATGCTGTTAGTAGTGGAATTATGTTGAGTAATATTTAATGGTTTGATATTTAAGTTGTGGTGCTATTCTTCTAGTGGTGTCGTGTGAACGTCGACTACATGACACTTCACCTTTATGGGCCTAGAGGAATGCATTGTGTTTTTGGTTGCTAATTGTGGGGTTGCCGGAGTGACAGAAACCTAAACCCCCGTTAGTATACCGGTGCACAAGGGAGCGTAGGATCTCAGAGTTTAAGGCTGTGGTTAGATTTATCTTAATTATTTTCTTGTAACTGCGGATGCTTGCAAGGGTATAATCACAAGTATGTATTAGTCCAAGTAAGGGTGGTGCATTAGCATAGGTTCACCCACACAACACTTATCAAAACAATAAAGATTAATCAACTAGATGAAGCGAAAGCACTTGACTAGAATCCCGTGTGTCCTCAAGAACATTTTGTCATCATAAGTAAACCAACCGGCTTGTCCTTTGCTCTAAAAAGGATTGGGCCACTTGCTGCAATTATTATTACTGTCTTTTACTTACTCGCATTTTATTTACCTGCTATATCAAAAACCTCTCAAAACTTGTCTGCTAGTGTTTACAGTGAAACCTTTACCGAAACTCATTATCAGCACCTTCTGCTCCTCGTTAGGTTCGACACTCTTATTTATCGAAAGTACTACGATACACCCCTATACTTGTGGGTCATCAAGACTATTTTCTGGCGCCGTTGCCGGGGAGTGAAGCGCTATTGGTGAGTGGAATTGGTAAGGGAAACTTTTACTGTAAGTGATGTTTTTATTTCTGCCTGCTACTTTATTTTATCATGGAGAGATCTCCATTTGAATCCCTGTTCGGAAATACTACTACCACTGCTACGGTAGTAGAAGAGGAACCACCTGATCAAGTAATTCCATTTAAAATACCTATGAAAATTGCTGAACGTGTTACGAACAACCGCTATGCAGGAGATGGAACTGTCCCTCCTGGAGATCATTTGCTATTTATTCATGAATTATGCGAGTTGTTCAAGTGTGCAGGTATTTCAATGGAAGAGGTCAAGAAGAAATTGTTCTCTATATCGTTGACAGGTAAAGCTGCGAAATGGTATAGGATGCTGAAGAATGGTCGTTCTATTGGCTGGGAGGAGATTGTGCCTCTCTTTTATTCTAAATTTTATCCTCCTAGTGAAATTCATCAAGATCGGAATCATATATATAATTTTTGGCCTCATGATGGAGAGAGTATTGCCCAAGCGTGGGGGAGATTGAAATCATTAATGCTCAAATGCCCCATTCATGAGCTTCCTGGTAATGTCGTTATTGATAACTTCTATGCAAGGCTTTCTCTTCAAGATAAAACTCTATTGGATACCTCTTGTGCTGGATCATTTACACGTAATAAAGAAGAAGTTAAATGGGACCTTCTTGATCGGATTGAGGAAAATACTGAAGGATGGGAGAACGACAAAGGTAGAGAATCAGGTATAAAATATGATTATGAATGCATTAAAGCTTTTATGAATACTGATAATTTTCGTAATCTCTATGATATGTATGGTCTTGATTCTCAAGTTATTGCAAACTGTTACAAGGCTTTTGCCTCTTATCTTGATGTTCCTAAAGAAAGTTGCAATAAGTACCACTTGACTTATAAAGATAATGCTAATTCTGCCAATATTAAAAACATTGAAGTTCATACTGTTGATCGTATCTTGCCAGAACCTTATATTGAGAAACCGCCTTTTCCTGTTAAAATTAAGGAACATTCTATAATAGCTAGTGTGGTTAATAAAAGTGCTAAGAAAGCTTTAGAACCTGCTGAAGAAATAGCGGTTGAACCTGCAATAGCAATAGTAAAGGATTTAGTAACTGAAAATGTGGAAGGAGGACATATTATCTTTTGTGAAGATGCTTCTAATATTGTTTCACATCCTAGTAGAGCTAGGAAAGCAAGTGTTCCTGTGCTTTTGGTCAAAATAGGAGAACATTGCTATTATGGTTTATGTGATATTGGTGCAAGTTCTAGTGCTATTCCTTTTGATCTTTATAAAGAAATTATGCATGAAATTGGTCCTTGTGAACTTGAGGAGATTGATGTGGTTATTCAGCTTGCTAATAGAGAAACTATCTCTCCAATTGGTATTGTGAGAGACGTTGAAGTTTTATGTGGTAAGACTAAATACTGTCACATCCCAAATTTGAAAACTAAGAAAAACTAAGTTTTTCCAGACCCAAAATTCAGAACCAACAAAAACTTTTTGAAATGTTTCACTGATGATAGTGCTTTCCTTCCCATTGCTATGCCGAACCTTGTGTGACCTGTTGTTTAAGTTGTTTGACTAGTAAATATAAGACCCAACCAATATAAAAATATATTTAACTTTGGTGATCAAGTTATGACAAGGAAATATTCCATATATCTTTTCCATTCTTATTTTGGCCAACTCCATTTCAATGACACTTGGTTTATCAGCAACCAAAACTAATACCAGTATTTGAGAAAGTAAAAGTATTTCCAAAATTGTGTGTTTCCAAAATTATGGGGATCTATATGCTATCTCCTACCTATTTCTCAACCATGGTATTTTGCAGGTGTTTACAACTCCCTTTTTTATAAACTCTTATTTTCACTCTATTTGGAAATAACACTAGTGGGAAAATATTACCCCACATATTTTGTCTTGCTCAAAACCCTTTTCAAAAATACAAAGGTGGAGTGGAGATAGTTTTAAACATCATCTTGTCATAATTAAGTGTGATCATTTTTATAAGATAGTATTGTTAATTATGTAAATGGTGGTGTGATTAATCCTTGTGGTTTGAATTGTGTGGACTTGGTTGTGGTGTTGATATTGTTGTGATTGTTTGCTTGTTGGACATATGGTTGTATTGATTGTTAATTCTTGTTTTATTGTTTGCTTGGGTGAATAATTACACCAATATACTTGAGTGTTAAGTTGAAAGCCCACTGGTCACAAAATTGGAATGTGACTTGAATTTAAAGCAAACTCCTCAAATTATTCAACAAATAGAAATTAAGATAATGAATTAAAAGAAATGATCTTAATAAATTATTTTCCCTACTTAACTATCTATTCCCTTCAAACAAATATTTTCTCTATGAAAATAAAAACTAGTTGAAGTTAATTTATTTGTCAAGGAAGTTCCAAGAGTTCAAAAATAATATTTTGAACTTGCTTTAAAATTTCTAAAGGATTATAAAATTGTATTTAAGAAAAATGTCTTATTTAAACCCTAGGAACAAATGTTGTTCAAAACATTTTATATTGACTCCCCAATTTTTGTGGAGCTTCTACATGTATATGGGAGGCTACCTGAATTTTCTCAAATTTTTATAAAATGTTTAAGTACCCTATATAAATTCCCTAAAAGCTACTGGTTTTTAAAAAGGGAAACAAAAGAAAACAGAAAAGGACTTAGTTGTAAATGGAAACAGAAGTCCAGGGGGCTATCTGGAAAAACGTCTTCGCCTTCCTGTAGCAGCAGTGGAGCTATGGCGCTAGGCCGCCGTGTCGTCGCTCGACGTCGCCCGCCCGGACCCCCCCCCCCCCCCTCCTCTCCGCTGCCCTGCGAGGAGATAAGGAGGCCCCCCAGGCGCTCTGCTCTCCCTCACTCGCTCACTCGCCCTCCTGCTCTCTCCCTCTCCCTCTGTTCTCTCCTTTGAGACCGGACCCCGTCCATGGATGCCATCGCGTATCGCCGCCGTTCCAGGGCTCCCCGAGCAAATCCAAGACCACAGGGAGCTCCGCTGTATCGTCCTCTCCATCCTCGTCCAGGGAATCGACGCGGGAAGCAGAGAATCGAGCGTAGCGTCTTCGTCTTCTTCATCCCCGGCCGCCGGACATCGAGCAAGCTCGTGAGCGATTGCGACCACCATTCTCCGCCATTTTTGCGCCTCCGGGATCCCCTCATCGCGAGCCTTCTCCTGAGCCTCACCTTTTCTTTTTAGGATCGCCGGAGCCGCCGCGCCGTCCTCACCCGAAGCTCGAGCTCGCCGCTCTGCCGTGCCTGTTCTGGACGAAGAAGAAGGAGGCGTACCCCTTCGCCAGCGCGCGCAATGGGCCGGCCCAGCTCCGGTCGGCTCAGATCTGGGCAGATCTGGCCCATTCTTGTTTTTTTAGTAGATCCCTTTATTGTTTTAGTTTCCTGTTATTTTTCATTGTAGGTTTAATTATTTTGTGGTGGATCTATGTGTGCAATAATTTTTGGTATAATATTTGTAGTGTTCCTGTATGTTTTCTTAAACATGCCACACTGGCTGTTTGCAAAAATATGATTCTGAGTGCCTTCTAGATTTAATTTTATAAAAAGTATGTTTTGCACTAAATATTTAATATCTAGAGTTTTATAAGTCCAAATATTGCAAACTAAAATTCTCTGGATAGGTTGAGATGATACCTTTCCAGATCTGTTAGCCTTGCTTGCAAATGAAGCTTAAAACAAAAGTTCTATTCATTCTTGAAAACACACTAGTGGTACTTTGGTGATTTTTGTAGATTTTTCTGAGATGAATTTTGGAGTAAATCCAATTGGCATGTCTTCTATATGTGTAGGAGAACATATCCCTAAATTGGTTTGAATTTAGGAGTCATTGATTGACTGTGCTGCTAATTATAAGGTTTAGCCCTTTTCTGCCTATTTTTATTAGGGCTTTATAACTTGTGTGTTATCACTTTATTGTTATAGATGTGTTTCCTAGCATGTGTAGGGTGGTAATCCACTGTTGTGATGTGTTTCCTTAATCTTGCTAGCATGTTAGGAGAGCTATTTGTGAATCATGTGTTTGTTAGGGTTTTATTCCCTATATAACTTTTCCTCTAGTAATTAAGAATTGCTATGCTTATTTATTTTAATGTGAGAATATTGTGTGTGATTAATATGTGTGCCTTGCTGGTTGATGATTGTTGTGGTACTGTTGTTTGCATGTTATTACTGTTTAGAAGGTTATAATATGTTAGTACTGTTAGTGGTATTTGTTAGACATATTGGTATGAGTAATATGTTTGCATGGCTTGATGAACTTGATAGTCTTTGAGTTGAGTACTAGCTTAAATATCTTGTTAGTGCATCCACCTTAGCTTGGTGAGATATTTTGAATTACCAAGATTAATTGGTAGTTTAACTTTTGTCTGAAGTATTTCCTGATTAGAGAAAAGTGGTTGTTAATTACCTCTAATTGAGGATGGCTTGGTGCTCTATGTTTTAGCATGTGTTTGGTGTTATACTCCTGTGAGTATAATGCCCTGGTAAATATAGATTTAGTTCGTTGCTTGATTAAACTAGTGCTATGTTTGTGGCTTGAGTGATTAGATTGATACTTGTGGGTTGTTCCTTGTTTGTATACCATTTGTGGTTTGGTTTGCTTATTGAGTGTTGTTTTATTTTCATGTTGCGACGCTAGAGATAAACGCTACCGGAGTGGTATTTGGAAAGGATTTATCGAGGAAGAATGGGAATTATTTCTTTGATCAATGAGGAGAAGTCTAGGAAAATCATGCTGAAATCAGGCAAGCTATCCTCTGAGCTTGCATTTATATACATCTATTTTGGTTCACATGTTTTACTTATAAAGAGCAAAAGTGATTTATGTGGTGTTTGCCATTAAAGTTATGATTTTGAAAACCCTTTTCCAAAATATAAGTATATTATTTTGACACCCTATATGGAGATCTTAGATGGAAATTCTTTTTCAAACTATAGGATGGGAAAAATATTGTTTACTCAAAACTCTTTTGAAAATACTTGTGTGGATATGGAATGCCGTGATGTCGGTGTGGAAGTGAAGAAATGGAGTATGGTGATGTTTATGAAAAATGCACATTGTGTCTTTGTACTATGACGACCAGCCGATAACCTGTGCGACCACATTTACCCACATATGGGCAAGGGCGTAGTCATATAATTTGCTCATATTAGTATGGGATGCCTCAACAACGGAGATGACTCCGTTCCATGAGGGGATGGTTTGGTGACCTACCCCTGACCTGGGTCCTCTTAAGAGAAGTCTACCGGAGGCCGGTATGAGTGTATTGGAGAAAGAGGATTGAAGACGCCACCTTTGGGTCGCCGGGCAGAACTATGAGTCCTCACACTTAGATTCCGACGGGCTGGGTTAAGTGTTGATGGAAAGTGTCATAGTGGCAGGGTCCAATACTAGCATGAGCAAAGGACATGCTATGGTCGGTGACTCAACTTCGCATACACCTTGTATGGCGGGACGTGGCTGACACGATGAGTTGCCGGATGGATGTGGGAAAAGCATGCTACCTCTGCAGAGGGTAAAACTATTCGAATAGCCGAGTCCTCGGATATGGACAGTTGGGAGGCTGTCCTCTGACCATGTGCAAGTTTTGCAAAGTTTTGAGATTTGAAAATAAAATGGAGATGTGTTGTATCTGCAACTCTACCGACGGGCTGGTATGAGGTTGCTGGAGAATGATTTGACCATGACGGGCTATGGTCGAGAAGTGAAGAGTTTTGTGATTTGAAAGTGGAAAATGTTTTAGGCAACTATACCAAAGGGCTGGTATGAGGTTGTTGGGATTGAATGATCATGAAGGGTTATGGTCGAAAAAGGAGGAGTTTTTGAGAAATAAACAAATGGTGATTTTCTGGGAAAATGTTTATTAAAGAGACTTCTTACCTTTTTCAACAAGGATGTATTTACGGGAAAAAGTTTTAAAAGCGACTTCTTACAAAAACTGATTTATGGGAAAAAGTTCTAAATCCTTCTTTCCTGTTTCAAATAAAGTTATAGGAATTTTCAAACAAAGGTTTATTAAACAAAAGTCCATCCTCCTCTTTTTCAATAAGGAGGTGGAGTTTTCAAAGCAAAGAAGGTTTTAGTTAAACAATAAAAATAGTAGTGCATGCTTATTCCGGGGGTAGTTTGCGAGTACATTCAAATGTACTCATATTGGTTTCGTCCCTGGCTATTGTCTTAGCCAGATTCTGAAGAGGAGCAGTTCGAAGAAGAAGTGGTTAATGACGTCAATGCGAACTAGGGCGCTTCCCAGTCAGCTGCCTGTAGGGTTAAGGCAAATGACTTGGGCTCCACGCTGTTTGGTGATTTCCGCTGCAAGTACCTGTTGAAGTTATGACTTCAATCAAGTAAGTAATATCATTCGGTAATTATGGGTGTTCTGTGATACCAATTCGAGTTATGTGCAACAACAGACTGATCATGGGATTGTTGCAGGAAACATAACGAGTATCTCGGATAGCTAATCCGGGGTCCTCACAAATACCCTGCTGATTTTCTAGTACTTGGTTCTGTTGCTAGAAACTTGTCCCATTATTTTTGGTAGACCTTTCTTAAATACATGTGGTGCAATTATAGATTGTAAGAAAGAGAAAATCTATACTAAATTTAATGGAGAATCTTATGAATTCAATTTTTCTAAGTTTGGTAAAAGTCTTTATGAAACTGAATTACCTAATGAGAATTTTGAAGTTGAACAACTTGCTTCTATTGCTGTTGCTCCTAACAATGCCTTGCAGCAATTCATGGAGGAACACGAAAGTGAAGTATTTATGGAGGAGAGGAATGAGATTGACAATGCCTTTCTTCGTCAACCACCAATACTTAAGCATAATTTGCCTGTGGAAGATTTGGGTACCTCAGCGCCTCCTAAGGAAGATCCTGTTTCGATTTAAAACCTTTGCCTGATAATCTTAAATATGTTTATCTTGATGAAAGAAATATATCCTGTTATTATTAGTTCTAAACTTTCAGGTAATGAAGAAGCAAGGCTATTAGAAGTATTAAAGAAACATCGAGGAGCTATGGGATACACTTTGGATGATTTAAAGGGGATTTCTCCTACTATATGTCAACATGCCATCAACATTGAACCGATGCAAAACCTGTTGTTGAGCATCAGCGTCGTTTGATCCCTAAGATGAAAGAAGTGGTAAGAAATGAGGTATTAAAACTTCTTGATGCTGGTATAATTTATCCTATTGCTGATAGTAGATGGGTAAGTCCTGTGCATTGTGTCCCTAAGAAAGGAGGAGTTACTGTTGTACCAAATGAAAATGATGAACTTATTCCTCAAAGAGTAGTAGTTGGGTATAGGATGTGCATTGATTTTAGAAAGGTCAATAAAGTAACTAAGAAAGATCATTATCCTTTGCCTTTTATTGATCAAATGTTAGAAAGGTTGTCTAAGAAAACTCATTTTTGTTTCCTTGATGGTTATTCTGGATTCTCACAAATTGCTGTTAAAGCACAAGATCAAGAGAAAACTACTTTTACTTGTCCTTATGGAACTTATGCTTATAGACGTATGCCTTTTGGTTTGTGTAATGCTCCTGCTACGTTCCAAAGATGCATGTCTGCTATTTTTCATGGTTTTTGTGAAGAAATTGTGGAAGTATTCATGGACGATTTTTCCGTCTACGGAACTTCCTTTGATAATTGCTTGCACAATCTTGATAAAGTTTTGCAGAGATGTGAGGAGACTAATCTTGTTCTTAATTGGGAGAAATGTCATTTCATGGTTAATGAAGGAATTGTCCTAGGGCACAAAATTTCTGAAAGAGGTATTGAAGTGGACAGAGCTAAAGTTGAAGCAATCGAGAAAATGCCCTGTCCAAGGGATGTGAAAGGTATCCGTAGTATTCTTGGTCATGCCGGTTTTTATAGGAGGTTTATTAAAGATTTTCTAAAATTTCAAAACCCCTCACTAATCTTCTTCAAAAAGATGTACCTTTTGTTTTTGATGATGATTGCAAGGAAGCTTTTGAAACTCTAAAAAAGGCTTTAATCACAGCTCCTGTTGTTCAACCTCCTGATTGGACTTTACCTTTTGAAATAATGTGTGATGCTAGTGATTTTGCTGTAGGAGCTGTTCTTGGACAGCGGGTAGACAAGAAGTTAAATGTTATTCATTATGCTAGTAAAACACTTGATGCCGCTCAAAAGAATTATGCTACTACTGAAAAGGAATTTTTAGCAGTTGTTTTTGCTTGTGATAAATTTAGACCTTATATTGTTGATTCAAAAGTTACTATTCACACTGATCATGCTGCTATTAGATACCTTATGGAAAAGAAAGATGCTAAGCCTAGGCTCATAAGATGGGTACTTTTACTGCAAGAATTTGATTTACATATTGTAGATAGGAAAGGTGCTGAAAATCCTGTTGCTGATAATTTGTCTAGATTAGAAAACATTTCAGATGATCCTATACCTGTTAATGATAGTTTTCCAAATGAACAATTGGCTGCGATAAAGGTAAGCTCACGCGAAAGTCCTTGGTATGCTGATTATGCTAATTTATTGTTGCCAAGTATTTGCCTCCGACCTTTACAGCTCAGCAAAGAAGAAAGTTCTTTTATGATTTGAGGCATTATTTTTGGGATGACCCACATTTGTATAAAGAAGGAGTAGATGGCATTATGCGAAGATGTGTTCCTGAGTATGAACAGAAAGAAATATTGAGCAAATGCCATGGAAGTGCTTATGGAGGACATCACGCTGGAGATAGAACTGCAAAAGGTTCTACAATCAGGTTTTTATTGGCCTACCCTTTTTAGAGATGCAAGAAAATTTGTTTTATCATGTGATGAATGTCAAAGAGTAGGTAACATTAGTAGACGTAATGAAATGCCTATGAATTATTCTCTTGTTATTGAACCTTTTGACTGTTGGGGATTTGACTTTATGGGTCCTTTTCCTCCCTCAAATGGTTATACTCATATACTTGTTGCTGTTGATTATGTTACTAAATGGGTAGAAGCTATACCAACTTCTAGTGCTGATGGTGAGACATCATTAAAAATGCTTAAAGATATTATCTTCCAAGGTTTGGTGTGCCTAGATATCTCATGACTGATGGTGGTTCTCATTTTATTCATGGTGCTTTTAGAAAAACTCTAGCTAAGTATGATGTTAATCATAGAATTGCTTCACCATATCATCCCCAAACAAGTGGTCAAGTAGAATTATCAAATAGAGAGATTAAGTCTATTTTGCAAAAGACTGTTAATAAATCTAGAAAAAATTGGTCTAAAAAGCTTAACGATGCTTTGTGGGCTTATAGAACTGCTTATAAAAATCCTATGGGAATGTCTCCTTACAAAATGGTTTATGGAAAAGCTTGTCATTTGCCTCTAGAATTAGAACATAAAGCCTATTGGGCGGTGAAAGAACTTAATAGAGATTTTAAACTTGCCGGTAAAAAGAGATTGCTTAATTTGAATTCTTTAGATGAATGGAGAAATGCAGCTTATGAAAATGCTAGGCTCTTTAAAGAGAAAGTTAAGCAATGGCATGATAGAAGAATTCTTAAGAGAGAATTTAACGTAGGTGAAAAAGTTTTATTGTATAGGTCTCGTCTCAGATTTTTTGCAGGAAAATTACTTTCAAAATGGGAAGGACCTTATATTCATTGAGGAGGTCTATCGCTCAGGTGCGATTAAAATCAATTCACTAGATGGGGACAGACCACAAGTGGTTAATGGTCAAAGACTCAAGCATTACATTTCTGGAGATTCTTATAATGAAGATGTTGATTTATCAAAGTGGTAACTCCAGAGATTTTATAAAAAGTCAAATTCAGACAACTGCAGAAGCTGATTTGGAATAGGTAACAGTTTCGGTAAGAAAAAGTTCGCGATTTACTTTCCAACCTAAATATTTGTTGTTTTTACATAATATGGAAAATTATGAGTCGGAAAAGGGTAGGAAACGGTGCCCGAGGGCACCACACCACCCCAGGGCGCGGGCCCACCCTGGCCGCGCCGTGGGGCGTGTGGGCACCTCGGAGCCCGTCTCCGACCCCGTTTCGTCCTGTACCTTCCTTTTGTTGTAAAACTTTTTGCTATATATACCCGGATCTCCCGAGGTCCGTATATCGTGTTTTCGTCGTGTTTTGTTTTCGAGCTGTTTTCTGCCAGGACTGTTTTCAGATTTAGAACGCCATGGTCTCCTCCAACGACAACGAGAACAAGGAGGCCTGAGGACATCATGGACCAGAGGATCGAGGAGGAGTCAAGAGCGAAACTGATGATGAAGTAGAGGAAGACTCAACTCCACGCCTCGCGCTACTATTGCGAGCATCGGGGTGACTGCCAACCCGTTCAATCCTATGTGAGCACAGGAAGTAAGGCGCCGCGTCATGTCTCGGTCCCAAGACACTCTCCTCAAACACCAGTAACCCTTTTCATACCCTCATCCACAAGTATCAATTTGAGAGAGTTCCGGAGATGGAGTTGCCTACTTGTTGGGATATAGATCGATCTAACAATGCAGGAAAGAAAGCCCTAAGTCTAGTGAGAAGTGGGGAAACAATTCCAAGAGCTGGGATTCACCTTCTGACCAGTTCATGAACCGCATCGAACACAATACGGAGATGATTCGCATCCTCACATACAAGATAGATGGATTGAAGGATTTGGTCGAGAAGCTCATTAAGGAGTCGTCACCAAGAGATCAAGCTTAAATCGTCAAGGGGTAATGGCACTCCCTTGGCTTGTTCCAAGCTTGGGGGAGTGCCCAGTATCATCTTTATCTTTTCGTTTTTTACAATTTCGTGGTCATATCATGAGTAGAGAAGTTATTGTCGGAGACTAGTCCCAGAAACTAGGGGTGTCTCTCAAAAGCCAGGAATCGAGTAAGGGGCTGAACACAACGTCAAACAGATCCTCAACAACCTCGGCGACGGTGCTCATCGAGCTCGGTGAGGAACATCACGACAGAGAGGGAACACGAGCCGCTACCCAGGTTCAGGCCCACCGTGAGGTGTAAAAGCCCTACGTCCTGCTAAGATGTATTGCACTGCTTGGAGAGGTTCACAGTACAAGGTGCTTGCCGAGGGCACAGTTGTGGCTATGGTGGACTATGGTGGAACGAGCTCCGTCTTCTCCTTCAGACGTAGCTGCTTGGGTGTTGAATGAGTTGGTGAAATGCGGGATCCCCCTCCTAGGTCGTACACTGGCTCCTTATATATTGGCCTTGGTCCTCCTCCCCGAAAACCTCCGGCGGGAAGGGATACCACAATGCCGCCAAGTTGGAGCACAGCACACAGCGTGGGGGTGTCCATGGACGCGGTCCATGGCAGGGAGTACGTCGTCTTGGCAGAAAATGCCACCGTCCAACCAGGACGGTGGGCTGGTGCCGCAGAGCTTTGTGGCGTGCCCCCACGGTGACGTCGCAGTTGGAGCGTAGCGGCGGTCGGTCGCTTTTCACCAGATTGGCAAGTCTTGGAGTCCGCTTTGCCTCCTCCAGCTCTGTTGACTGCTTTATACACGAGAATGGCAACTGCGGCGTCTTCGTCATCGCGCGCAGGCGCGCGCGTCACTCTGCGGCGGGCACAGAGCCCATGTGCGCTCTGCAGCGTGCACAGGAGCTTGCTTCCACTTGAAGGAACCCCGCGAGGGCCTGGAGCCTCGCCGAGGCTTTGTAGCCGTTGACTCCTCGCGAGGGTAGCGCGGAGACGCGCCAGGACCCGATGGTCCTCTAGGAGAGGCCTTCCTGGGGCAGAAGTTCCTCTCGAGGCCCCTTAGGCCGAATGTCTGGTCCTTAGCAGAAATGCTCGGTCGAGCAAAGAAACCCTCGCGAGGAAAAAATCCCTCGCGAGGCTCGTCAGGCTGAGCGCATGGTCCTTAGTAGAAATTCCTGCGGAGCGTTTGAGGGCTGTGGCAGGCCGGCCCATGGTACCCTGGTTTCCATTGGGCCGACAGTAGCCCCCGGGCCTGCTATGGGCACGCTGGAGCTCCTCAGGCGGAGGCGAATCGTCGTGGGCCCAAGAAGCCTGCGCAGCCCGAGACACGTGGAGCGTCGCGGCTGGACACGATCCCACGATCTCCTCTGAAGTAACGGGCGTAGTGGTGGGTCCCGCCACGTCCTGGTAACGGCTCGATGAGCCGATATAAGGCGGAGAGCTCGGCGCAGGCGGCCATTACTCCATTCGTTCCCCTTTCATCTCCTTCTTCCCAGCGCTCAATCCCCGAACTCCTCCTTCGCAACCTTGCTGCAATGGCGCCCAAGAAGACCACCGCATCCTCGAAGGGCAAGGCGGTGGTGCAGGGCGGCGAGTCTCCCGCGATGCAGCAGGATGGTGATTTGGCGCCGGCTTTGACCGGCTTCCGCTTCGAAAAGGAAGCGCAACTGGACAAGGTGCGTCACATGGCGGCCTCGGCGACCAACGAGCACGGCGCCACGATGCTCAAGCGAGCGGGCAACTCCACGGCAGCTTCTACCCCATCTTCATGCACACTCTCTACGCTGGGCTCGTGCCTCCCTTCTCCGATTTCTTCCTGGCGGTTCTGGAGCGCTACCAGATCCAGGTTCTTCATCTCCACCCCAACTCCATCCTCGTCCTCGCCATCTTCGCCTATCTCTGCGAGGCGTACATCGGGATCCCGCCCTCGGTGGACCTCTTCCGCAGCTTCTACGCGCTCCGGTTCACGGCGAACAAGAAGCGGTCGGGGTGCGTGTCCTTCCGCATCACCGATGGCATGAAGGGCGTCTACATCCCCATCGCGCGGAACGGCGAGAACATTGTGACCAGCGTGACAAAGAAGGTGGACGACTTCCGCAAGCGCTGGTTCCTCATGCAGTTCGGGAGCCAGAGCGCCTTCTTCGGACTGCCTGAAGCGCCTCCGACGAAGAGGGCGAGCTGGTCTTTTAAGGCACTCAAGGCGCGACACTGGGCCCCGTGGTGAGGCGGTTGAAGGACCTCCACGAGGCTGGTCTCACCGGCAGATGGTGGCCAAGGACTTCGTGAGGCGTCGCATTGCTCCACTCCAGAGGCATGCGGACGCGATGTGGCTGTACTCCAACCAGAGGGACAAGATGCGCCTGAGCGCTACCCTCTTCACGCAGGAGGAGGTGCACAGCATCATGGAGACCCTCTTCACGTCTCCGGACATCCCCGCGCCTACCGACAAGGCTGTTCCGCTCCACAGGATCGATCTTGGGCGTCGCGTCTCGCACGTGTAGACGATGCCGAAGTTCGACCAGTGGGGCCTGGTGCCTGAGGGGCATGTCGGGCCTCGCGAGGACTCGGAGTCAGCGGCGCAGGGGGCGCCAGCTGAGGGCGACGAGGAGACGACGGAGACACCTGCGGAGTCTGACGCAGGCGCAACCGGCGCCTCGGGAGGCCCCGCCTCTTCGGCGGAGAACTCGAATGCCTCGAAGAGTGCGGCGCCTGAAGTTGAGATCCACGAGATCTCTTCAGGCAGCGGCGACCAGTTCGTGGTCGCTCCCTCGCAGCGCGTCGGGGGAAAGGAGGAGAGCGACGATGATGGCGCTTCGTCAGGACACTGCGAGCCCCGCTCCAAGGCGATCCATGACAGGAACGCCGGAGCCCGGGAAGGGCAGATGCACGCACGAGCGCGGAGCCCAGCGCTCCGCCTGCGCGGCGGATGAAGAGGAAGTGGGTCGACACCGCGGCGTAAGTTTTGTACTTCTTTTTCTGTTTGATGTCTTTCTTGTGTAAGCCTCTCGAGGAGTTTTTGAACCTTTCCCTCTCGAGGAGTTGTGTAAACTTGGGGAGATCTCCAGTGCAGCAGCGGCGTCTGCAGCGCCTACGGCTGAGGAGGTGCCTCTCGAGGCCACCGCATCTTCTCCCGAGGCTGCGGCGCCGCCTCCTGAGGCAGAGGGGCGCCACGAGGAGAAGGAGGAAGGGGCGGAGGTGACGATGCCACCGCCTGTGCGGCCTGGCGCCTCTCCTGTGCGGCAGGAGAAGACGCTGGAGAAGGATGCGGCAAGGGCCGCGTCGCCGGCGAAGGAGTGCGCGGCGGAGACAGCTGCGTCCGCAGAGGCGCACGCTGACGTCGAGATGGAGGAGACCACCGTGCCGTCGCCTCCACCGAGCGCGAGCCTTGGAGGGCCTACGGTGGACACTGAGGCTGCCGCGGGGGCGGCCTCAGCAGAGAAGGCCAACCCTGCTCCTGTGGGAGGGGAGAGCGCTCCCCAGGGGCAGAAAGATGGTGGGGTTGATGGTGAGGGTGCCTCGAGCCCCCAGAAAGCCCCCAGCGCGGAAGGCGAGGGGGGCTCTCATCAGAGCCCCCAGAAGGCCCTTATCGTGGAAGAAGTGGGAGGCTCCCACCAGAGCCCCCATGCGCGCCTCGAGGACCCTTCGAGCCCAAGGCGTGACATTCCGGAGTCCTCAGCAGGCGCCGGCGCTTCCAGGCCTTCTGGTGAGTCATGGGCCTTAGTCCTGCGGGGTCGGCGCCCAGCTGCAGCTCGCCGAGAGGCTGTCCTTCGCTCGGCGAGGGAGGTGCTCGATGGGCTTGAGGCCCAGCTCGCCGAGGAAGATCGCGCCAGGGCGGAGGAGGACGCCGAGCTTGCGCGGGGCTGGGCTTGCCTCCAGGAAACCGTGGAGTGCTGCCGCCGGAAGAACGAGGCAGCCCAAGCTCAACGCGAGGCAGCGCTGCGCGATGCTGAAGAGATCCGCATCAGCGTGGTCCGCGAGGTTGAGGAGACCCTTGCGGACCTAAGTGCTAGGTGCGAGGCTCTCGAGGCGGAGACTGAGGCCAAGCATCAGGAGCTGGCGGCGCGCGAGGTGGCGGTCTCCACCAAGCACCAAGAGCTTCTGGACCGTGAGGCGGGATCATTGCCGAATCGGAGAACGTGCGGCAGGGCTTGGAGAAGCTCCGTGAGGACCTGCGCATCCGCGAGGGCATGATCGTGCAGCGCGGGGTAGAACTTGACGCCCGCGAGACTGAGCTGCGCAAGCGCGAGGAGCAGGTTGAGCAGATCGAGAAGGATCAATCCGCGCAGCGGGAGCACCTGGAGTCTCGCGAAAGCAAGGTGGCCCAAGATGAGGCGTTCTACCAGAAGCGCCTCGTATAGACTAACGAGAACCTCGCCAAGAAGGAGGAGAAGATGGCGGAGGAGTCCGCGACCAGGGAGAAGCTCTTCCGTGACAACTGCGGGCAGAGTTCGCGGTGAAGGCCAAGAAGCAGGAGGATCGCTTCACGAAGAGACGCAACGAGCTCGATGCTCGCATCAGTGAGCTTGAGGCTCAGAAGAAGCGATTTGACTCCCCCTCCAGATTGCTGTGGAGGCTCGGTCGCGCGCGGAGCAGGACCTCGCCTGCTTGACGCAGGACATGATTGAGATGCAGCAGCAGGTAGGACCTGTTGTAGAGCTTGTCGAGGAAGCTCGGCAAAGCGCTCTGGCTTCGCAGGTCTTGTCGCGCCAGCGGGAGCGCATGTTCGTCTCCTTGGTGAGGCGTGCGCGGACTGTTGCAGGCCGCCTGGGGCCGAAGCCCCCGTGCTTCCTGTCGAGGGAACTCCAACGTCGCCACTTACCTCGGCTTCTTCGAGCAGCTTCTCACCAGCCTCGAGGAGGTCGTGACGAACCTCGACGACCTGGTGGACAACGAGAGCCGCGAGCTCCTTGGCGTCGCGGTCGGCCAAGTCTTCGCCAACCTTGCACACCTCCACCCCGGCTTCGACTTCGCGGCGGTGATGGAGCCTTGGTGGCTCTAGGTTAATAGTGCCAGAAACAATTGCTTGTACGTCACACGTCAGTTGGGAACCCCAAGAGGAAGGTATGATGAGTGCAGCAGTAAGTTTTCCCTCAGTATGAAACCAAGGTTTAATCGACCAGTAGGAAAACGAGGTTTGCTTCGAAGGTGTTGGTGAGGAGTGTAGTGCGGCGCAACACCAGGGATTCCGGTGCCAACGTGGAACCTGCACAACACAATCAAATTACTTTGCCCCAACTTAACAGTGAGGTTGTCAATCTCACCGGCTTGCTGAAAACAAAGGGTTAAACGTATCGAATGGAAATGATGTTTGTTTGCATAAAACAGTAGAGAACAATGATTGCAGTAGATTGTATTTCAGATGTAAAAGAATGGACCGGGGTCCACAGTTCACTAGTGGTGTCTCTCCAATAAGATAACTAACATGCTGGGTAAACAAATTACAGCTGGGCAATTGACAATTGATAAGTGCATATAACATGCATGTGTGAGCTGTGGTGTCTACTATGAGATTCATTTGGGCATTACGACAAAGTACATAGACCGCTATCCAGCATGCATCTATGCCTAAATAGTCCACTTTCCGGTTAACATCCGTACCCCTTCCAGTATTAAGTTGCAAGCAACAGACAATTGCATTAAGTAATGTGCGTAATGTAAACAATACATTCATCCTTGAATAAAGCATTGCTGTTTTACCCCTAGTGGCAACAACACATCTACAACCTTAGAACTTGCTGTCACTATCCCAGGTTAAATAGAGGTTGAACCCAACTATCATGCATAAATACCCCCTCTTGGAGTTACAAGTATTCACGTGGCCAAGGCTTCAACAAGTAACGGAGAGCATGCAAGATCACAAATGACATAGACATGATAATATAATATTCAGCTCCACATAGGTATCAATATAAGTCAGATCCCAGCAAACACAACATGTAGCATTACAATAAGATGATCTTGATCATGATAGGCAGCTCACAAGATCTAAACATGATGGCACAAGTGGAGAAGACAACCATCTAGCTACTGCTATGGACCCATAGTCCAAGGATGAACTACTCACGCATCACTCCGGAGGCGGGCATGGCGATGTAGAGCCCTCCGGTGATGATTCCCCTCTCCGGCAGGGTGCCGGGAAGAGCTTCAGAACCCCCCGAGTTAGGGTTGACGACGGCGGCGGCAGCGAATATGTTCTGGATGAAAGGCTCGGTGTTTTAGGGTTTTCGCGTCTCGGGGAATAAATAGGCGAAGGGGCGATGTCGGCGGACCCCCGAGGGGCCCAAACCACCTGGCGCGGCTGTGGGCCCAGCCGCGCCAGGTGGTTTGGCCACCTCGTGGCTCTTCGTCTCTCCTTCGGACTCCGTGTACGTGCTGGAAAAATAGGGACTGGCCTTTTGTTTCGTGCAATTCCGAGAATATTTCCAGAAGTAACTTTCTGAAACCAAAAACAGCAGAAAACAGGGAACTGGCACTGTGGCATCTTGTTAATAGGTTAGTCCCAGAAAATGCATAAAAGTGATACGAAGTGTATATAAAACATGTAGCAAATGGTATAATATAAGCATGGAACAGCAGAAATTATGGATACGTTGGAGACGTATCAAGCATCCCCAAGCTTAGTTCTACTCGTCCTCGAGTAGGTAAAACGATAACAACAAATAATTTCTGAGGAGACATGCTTTCACACAATCTTGATCAATATATTGCAAGGCTCATGTCATGAATGAAGTGACTCAAAGCAATGATCTATAGTTTGCTAACAAATAGATAAAGAGTAAACAATGAATCATATAAGCAAAAACTTTTCATGAATAGTACTTTCAAGACAAGCATCAAAAAGTTTTGCATAAGAGGTAACTCATAAAGCAATAGATTCAAAGTAAAAGGCATTGAAGCAACACAAAGGATGATTAAGTTTCAGCATTTGCTTTCAACTTGTAACATGTATATCTCATGGATAGTTGTCAACATAAAGCAATATAACAAGTGCAATAAGTAAATATGTAAGAATCAATGCACACAAAGTTGACACAAGTGTTTGCTTCTAAGATAGAAAGGAGTAGGTAAACTGACTCAACATAAAGTAAAAGATAGGCCCTTCGCAGAGGGAAGCAGGGATTAAATCATGTGCTAGAGCTTTTTAAGTTTTCGAAAGCATATAGAGAGCACAAAATAAGTATTTGAGAGGTGTTTGTTGTTGTCAACGAATGGTAGTGGGCACTCTAACCCCCTTGTCAACCAGACTTTCAAAGAGCGGCTCCCATGAAGGACGTTATTCTACCAGCAAGGTAGATCATCCCTCTTCTCTTTTGTTTACACATGTATTTTAGTTTCTTTATAGATGACACTCCTCCCAACCTTTTGCTTACACAAGCCATGGCTAACCGAATCCTCGGGTGCCTTCCAACATTCACATACCATGGAGGAGTGTCTATTGCAAAATTAAGTTGCTTACTGATAAATCAGGGCAAAACATGTGAAGAGAATTATTAATGAAAGTTGTAATTAATTGGGGCTGGGCACCCCGTTGCCAGCTCTTTTTGCAAATTATTGGATAAGCGGATGTATATGCCACTAGTCCAGGTGAAAGTCTGTCAGAAGTAAATGACAAGATTGAAAGATAAAACACCACATACTTCCTCATGAGCTATAAAACATTGACACAAATAAGGAGTAATAAAGTTTTGAATAGTTTAAAGGTAGCACATGAAATATTTACTTGGAATGGCAGGAAATACCACATAGTAGGTAGGTATGGTGGACACAAATGGCATGGGTTTTGGCTCAAGTTTTGGATGCACGAGAAGCATTCCCTCTCAGTACAGAGTTTAGGCTAGCAAGGTTGTTTGAAGCAAACACAAGTATAAACCGGTACAGCAAGAATCACATAAAAACATATTGCAAGTATTATAAGACTCTACACTGTCTTCCTTGTTGCTCAAACATTTTACCAGAAAATATCTAGACCTTAGAGAGAACAAATATGCATCCCAAGTCTCAACAAGCTCTACGGTAGTTCTCCACTACTAGGCTTTAACTACATGATGCAAGAGCTTAAACATGATCTACTTGAGAGCTCAAAACAATTGCAAAGCATCAAATCAAAACAAGACAATGATCTACAAGAATGCATATGTCTTTTCCAATACCAACTACTACATGTAGCATTTTCTTTCTTCCAAACAAACACCAATAATTTATTAAACATAAACTCTCCAAATGATAATATAATGCAGCAAGAGAGTATTTATAAACAAGTGCTAACAGCTCGAAGAGATGCATGAAAAACAGGAGCTAAAAGCACTGCAGTAGCTAGTTAAGAATACTCAACAAATATAAGTGAAGAACATGAGTATTCACATGAAAAAGCGGAGCGTGTCTCTCTCCCACACAAGGATTGCTAGGATCCGAATTTATTCAAACAAAAAAAAAATAAAAACACACAGACGCTCCAAGTAAAGCGCATAAGATGTGAAAGAATTAAAATATAGTTTCACTAGAGATGACCTGATAAGTTTGTTGATGAAGAAGGGGATGCCTTGGGCATCCCCAAGCTTAGACGCTTGAGTCTCTCTGAATATGGTTGGGATGAACCACGGGGGCATCCCCAAGCTTAGGCTTTTCACTCTTCTTGATCACATAATATCACCCTTCTCGCTTGATCCTTGAAAACTTCCTTCACACCAAACTCAAGACAGTTCTCATTAGAGGGTTAGTGCATAATCAAAAATTCTCATATTCTGTAATGATACAATCAATCCCAAAGCTTCTGGACATTAGCTACAGCCACCAATGCTTTGTGGAGCAAAGAAATCCACACAAACACAGTAAAAGAGCGAATGCAAAACAAAAGGCAGAATCTGTCAAAAACAGAACAGTCTGGAATGACGAATTTTTTCGAGGCACTTAAGTTGCTCAGATGGATCTGGCCTAAAATAATGAAAGTTGCGTACATATCTCAGGAATATGCGTGATTTTTCTCAGAATTTTTTGAATTTTCTACAGGGAGATAAGCTCAAATCCGTGACAGCTAAAAATCTGTCACTGCGCAGAAATCCAAATCTTGCATCAACTTTCAATATAGAACTTTACTTGGCACAACATTGCGATAAAATAAAGATACAAAGGAGTTGCTACAGAAGTAACAAAACTCCTTGACTCAAAGAAAACAAAAATAACAGCAAATAAAAACGATGGGTTGTCTCCCATAAGCGCTTTTCTTTAACGCCTTTCAGCTAGGCGCAGAAAGTGAAAATCAAGTGTTGTCAAGAGAAGAAGCATCAACATCATAACTTGCTCTAACAATAGAGTCAAAAGGTAACTTCATTCTCTTCCTAGGGAAGTGTTCCATACCTTTCTTGAGAGGAAATTGGTACCTTATATTACCTTCTTTCATATCAATGATGGCACCAACAGTTCGAAGAAAAGGTCTTCCCAAAACAATAGGACAAGATGCATTGCATTCAATATCCATAACAATAAAATCAACGGGGACAAGGTTATTTTTACGTAATAAAAACATCATTAACTCGCCCCAAAGGTTTCTTCATAGCATTATCAGCGAGAAAAACATCCAAATAACAATGTTCCAAAGGTGGCAAATCAAGAATATCATAAAGCTTCTTGGGCAAAACTGAAACACTTGCACCAAGATCACACAAGGCATTGCAATAAAAATCATTCACCTTTACCTTAATGATGGGTTCCCAACCATCTTCTAATTTCCTAGGAATAGAAGCTTTAAGTTTCAACTTCTCCTCCCTAGCTTGCAAAAGAGCATTTGTAATATGCTTTGTAAAAGCCAAATTAATAGTGCTAGCATTGGGACTTCTAGCTAATTTTTGCAAGAACATAATAACTTCAGAGATGTTACAATCATCAAAATCAAAATCATTATTGTCAATGGTGGTGGAACCATTGTCTCCAATAGTTTGAAAAATTTCAGCACTTTTATCAGAAAAAGTTTCAGCAGTTTTAGGCAATTTCAAACGCTTGCAGAAGTAGTAGAGACATTATCAACACCAATAACATTACCATCAATAGTAGGAGGTTTACTAGCATGTGAAACATTAGCATTACTAGTGGTGGTGATAGTACAAACTCTAACTATACTATTCTCTTTTTCAAGTTCTTCCTCTTTTTCCCACCTAGCATGCAATTCAGCCAACATCCTAATATTATTATCAATTCGAACTTGGATGGCATTTGCTGTAGCAAATGACTTAATATCTTTAACTTCATTAGGCATAACTTTCAGTTTTAGAATTTCAACATCATGAGCAAGACTATCAACTTTAGAGACAAGATCATCAATTTTTTCAAACTTTTCCTCAACAGTTTTATTGAAAGCTTTTTGTGTGCTAATAAATTCTTTAAGCATAGCTTCAAGATCAGAGGACACACTTCTATTGTTGCTGTAGGAATTACCATAAGAATTGCCATAACCATTTGAAGGATAAGGCTTATAATTGTTGCTACCAAAATTATTCCTATAAGCATTGTTGTTGAAGTTGTTGTTTTTAATGAAGTTTACATCAACATGCTCTTCTTGAGCAACCAATGAAGCTAAAGGAACATTATTAGGATCAACATGAGATCTACCATTCACAAGCATAGACATAATAGCATCAATCTTATCACTCAAAGAGGAGGTTTCTTCAACAGAATTTACCTTCTTACCTTGAGGAGCTCTTTCGGTGTGCCATTCGGAATAGTTGATCATCATATCATCAAGTAGCTTTGTTGCTGCACCTAAAGTGATGGACATAAAGGTTCCTCCAGAGGCTGAATCCAATAAGTTCCTTGAGGAAAAATTTAATCCTGCATAAAAGGTTTGGATGATCATCCAAGTAGTCAGTCCATGAGTGGGACAATTCTTCACCAAAGATTTCATTCTTTCCCAAGCTTGAGCAACATGTTCATTATCAAGTTGTTTAAAATTCATAATGCTACTTCTCAAGGATATAATCTTAGCAGGAGGATAATATTTCCCTATGAAAGCATCTTTGCATTTTGTCCAAGAATTAATACTATTTCTAGGCAAAGAAAGCAACCATTCTTTAGCTCTTCCTCTCAAGGAGAAAGGAAAAAGTTTCAGTTTTATAATATCCCCATCCATATCCTTATACTTTTGCATTTCACAAAGTTCAACAAAGTTATTAAGATGGGCAGCAGCATCATCAGTACTAACACCAGAAAATTGCTCTTTCATAACAAGATTTAATAGAGCAGGTTTAATTTCATAAAATTCTGCTGTAGAAGCAGGTGGAGCAATAGGAGTGCATATGAAATCATTGTTGTTTGTGCTAGTGAAGTCACACAACTTAGTGTTCTCAGGAGTACTCATTTTGAAAAACAAAATAAACTGAATTAAACAAGTAACTAATTTTTTTGTGTTTTTGATAAAGAAAGCAAACAAACTAAATAAAAATAAACTAAGCAAGACAAATAACAAAGTAAAGAGATTGGGTGTGAGAGACTCCCCTTGCAGAAGCAATTGTTTTCCCCGGCAACGGCGCCAGAAAACGTGTTGGTGGCTCTAGGTTAATAGTGCCAGAAACAATGCTTGTACGTCACACGTCAGTTGGGAACCCCAAGAGGAAGGTATGATGAGTGCAGCAGTAAGTTTTCCCTCAGTATGAAACCAAGGTTTAATCGACCAGTAGGAAAACGAGGTTTGCTTCGAAGGTGTTGGTGAGGAGTGTAGTGCGGCGCAACACCAGGGATTCCGGTGCCAACGTGGAACCTGCACAACACAATCAAATTACTTTGCCCCAACTTAACAGTGAGGTTGTCAATCTCACCGGCTTGCTGAAAACAAAGGGTTAAACGTATCGAATGGAAATGATGTTTGTTTGCATAAAACAGTAGAGAACAATGATTGCAGTAGATTGTATTTCAGATGTAAAAGAATGGACCGGGGTCCACAGTTCACTAGTGGTGTCTCTCCAATAAGATAACTAACATGCTGGGTAAACAAATTACAGCTGGGCAATTGACAATTGATAAGTGCATATAACATGCATGTGTGAGCTGTGGTGTCTACTATGAGATTCATTTGGGCATTACGACAAAGTACATAGACCGCTATCCAGCATGCATCTATGCCTAAATAGTCCACTTTCCGGTTAACATCCGTACCCCTTCCAGTATTAAGTTGCAAGCAACAGACAATTGCATTAAGTAATGTGCGTAATGTAAACAATACATTCATCCTTGAATAAAGCATTGCTGTTTTACCCCTAGTGGCAACAACACATCTACAACCTTAGAACTTGCTGTCACTATCCCAGGTTAAATAGAGGTTGAACCCAACTATCATGCATAAATACCCCCTCTTGGAGTTACAAGTATTCACGTGGCCAAGGCTTCAACAAGTAACGGAGAGCATGCAAGATCACAAATGACATAGACATGATAATATAATATTCAGCTCCACATAGGTATCAATATAAGTCAGATCCCAGCAAACACAACATGTAGCATTACAATAAGATGATCTTGATCATGATAGGCAGCTCACAAGATCTAAACATGATGGCACAAGTGGAGAAGACAACCATCTAGCTACTGCTATGGACCCATAGTCCAAGGATGAACTACTCACGCATCACTCCGGAGGCGGGCATGGCGATGTAGAGCCCTCCGGTGATGATTCCCCTCTCCGGCAGGGTGCCGGGAAGAGCTTCAGAACCCCCCGAGTTAGGGTTGACGACGGCGGCGGCAGCGAATATGTTCTGGATGAAAGGCTCGGTGTTTTAGGGTTTTCGCGTCTCGGGGAATAAATAGGCGAAGGGGCGATGTCGGCGGACCCCCGAGGGGCCCAAACCACCTGGCGCGGCTGTGGGCCCAGCCGCGCCTGTGTGGTTTGGCCACCTCGTGGCTCTTCGTCTCTCCTTCGGACTCCGTGTACGTGCTGGAAAAATAGGGACTGGCCTTTTGTTTCGTGCAATTCCGAGAATATTTCCAGAAGTAACTTTCTGAAACCAAAAACAGCAGAAAACAGGGAACTGGCACTGTGGCATCTTGTTAATAGGTTAGTCCCAGAAAATGCATAAAAGTGATACGAAGTGTATATAAAACATGTAGCAAATGGTATAATATAAGCATGGAACAGCAGAAATTATGGATACGTTGGAGACGTATCAAGCCTCTGGAGAAGAAGCTCGCCTCGAAGCTGATGCCTCGGTGTGGGACGAGGTCGAGCAGTACATCCAACGCTTCAAGAGGGTCGAGGTCGAGGAGAGCGATGACGAGGCAGGCGCTGAGGAGGGGGTGATGAGGCTGTTGACGGCGACGACGACAACGATGACGGCCCTGCTGCCTAAAACCGTCCTGTGGAGAGGTGTGCCTGGAGCACCAGTTATCTTAGGACTTGTTGCTTTACTTTGTAATGGTTTGTAAAGACACTTTTATTTGTGCAAGTGTGAGTGCCCCTCGGGAGGCCTTTTATCTGTTCCCTCATGTCTTTTTCGCTCTACGTCGTTAGGACCCTGCTCTTAGCGCAAATAGCACCGCCGCTTCGGTATGCCGGAGTCAGGGCTCGACAAGGCCGGGGGGTGCGTAAGGCTTAGAGAGGTAAGAGCTCTTGAGGCGCGATGCTCGGGAGCCCCCCTTTGACGTGCAAGCAGCCCATGAGGCGTAAGAGAGAAAAGAGAGGCTCGAGGGGCGACAAAACCAGCGAGAGGGAAAAGAGCTCGTGAGGCGTAAGTTCTGGACTTAGCTTTAGCGAGACGCCTACCTCATAGAGCGTGTTGTGTTCCTGGTGAGGTGCTTTCCCTCTCGAGGCTGCCTGAGGCTGGTTTGGAGCTTCAGAGCCCTGCAAGGCGTCTTGTTCCCTGCGTTGGAGAGAGAGAGAGGCGAACCCACAAGCAATGCATAGTTGTACAACTCATGCGCGCTCATAGATTTCCTCATGGGTATCTCATGAGGAGAATAAGCACCAAGGTCCTTGGTGAGGTGACGTGCATGGGAGCTAGCCCACGAGTCAGAGCTCTTTGGTGAGATAACGGTCGTGGGCGGAGAGCCACGAGTTAGAGCTCGGATCCTTTGGGTTTTTCGATACTGCTGGGATGCTCCCGAGGCACAGGCACCGTGCTCAGCCCCCGCTCGCGAGGTGCGCATGGGGAAAAATGTGAGCGCGAATGAATGCAAGAGAACAAAACTCACCAAGCAATATTACATAACGGCGCCGGAGCGCAAAAGGTTCATGATGACCTGAAATTGTTCATTACACTTGGCGAGGCCAAGACAAAGTCCGCCATGTCTGGGCATGGGGTTCCACATGGAGTGGCTGAGGCTTCCCGCGGCCCGTGGCGACGCGTTGTAGGGAGCTCTCAGTGGAGATGGCCCTCGTGAAGGGAAAGCTTGGTGAAGCTGGGAGGTGAAGGCGCATGCTTCCCTCATGAGACAAAAAATGCCTGCCGCGACGTGATCACGGGTAGAACTTGCGTAGGTGCTCGATGTTCCATGATTTTTGATTGGATGGCCGTCTTCCGTTTCGAGCCGCACCGCGCCAGGCCTGGCGATGTGCGCGACCCTGTAGGGGCCTTCCCACATGGGTGAGAGCTTGTGGAGGCCCTCTCTGGAGAGAATCCTCCTGAGGACGAGATCGCCCGTCTCGAGGGTGCGTGGACGTATGTGGCGGCTGTGGTAGCGGCGCAGGTCCTGCTGGTACTTTGCCGCTCGAGGGCGGCACGGCGACGTAGTTCATCGAGCAGCAGCAAGTCATCGTTGTGGAGCTCCTCTTGATCGTCCTCGTTGAAAGCAAGGATCCGTGGGGACCCATGCTTGATCTCGGTGGGGAGGACTGCTTCAGCGCCATAGACGAGAGCGAACGGCGTTTCTCCGGTGGGCTTCGTGGCGGTGGTGCGGATGGACCAGAGCACAGAGGGGAGCTCTTCGATCCAATTCTTGCCGTGGGCCTTGAGGCGGTTGAAGCTTCTCGTCTTGAGGCCTTTGAGCACTTCGGCGTTCGCTCGCTCAGCCTGCCCGTTGCTTCGTGGGTGAGCCACCGAGGCGAAGCAGAGCCGGGTGCCAAGACTCTCGCAGTAGGCCCTGAAGATGCCGCTGGTGAACTGTGAGCGATTGTCGGTGATGATGCGATTGGGCACGCCGAAGCGATAGGCTAGGCCTCTAATGAATTTCACCGCTGATCTCGCCGGGATGCTGCGCACCGCTTCAACCTCCGCCCATTTGGTGAACTTGTCAATGGCGACGTAGAGGTAGCGGTAGCCCCCGCTGGAGCGAGGGAATGGCCCCATGATGTCCAGCCCCCAGACCGCGAAGGGCCAGGAGAGCGGGATGGTCTGGAGCCCTAGCGCAGGCTGATGGACTTGCTTGCGTGGAATTGGCATGCCTCGCAAGCCTGGACAACGGTGGTTCATCTTGAAGCACTGAGGGCCAATAGAATCCACTCCTGAAGACTTTCCCTGCAAGGGTGCGTGATGACGAGTGGTGGCCACATTCTCCACTGTGTATGTCCTTGATCAGCTGGCGGCCTTCTTCGGGGGGACGCATTTTAGTGCAACTCCATTTGGACGCTTGCGGTACAGGTCTCCCTCGTGAAGGCAGTATGACTTGGCCTGGCGAGCAATTCTCTCTGCTTCTGCATCCTCTTCAGGGAGGATCCGTCCTGAGTACTCCTTGAGCTCATCGATCCAGCCCGTCTCTTGATGCTCATGGCCAGCAGCAGGCGTTCCTGAGGGTGGACCGCAGCTCGGTGCTCCAGATGTTGGTGTGGTGGGAGCTCTTCGTCGTGTCATTCGACCGCTTCTTTGGCTGTTTCACCGATGCCCTGGTGAGTCTCTCCTCGAACACACCTGCCTGCTGGGCTTCTCTGCGCGATGCTCGCCTGGCGATGTCGTCGGCCTCCTGGTTCTCTTCGTGGGATGTGCCTGAGCTCCATCCCCTTGAAGTGTTTCTCGAGCTTGCGGACCTCCTCGAGGTAAGCGGCCATGTGGCCGTCCTTAGGGTATAGCTCTTGTTGGAGAAGTTGACGAGGAGCTGGGAGTCGCCCTTGATGAGCAAGCGCTTGATGCCGAGGGCGATTGCGGCTCTGAGCCGGCGAGGAGGCCCTCGTACTCGGCGATTTGTTGGAGACCTTGTCTGTCGTGAAGCACAGCTGGACGGCGTAGTAGAGCTTGTCGCCCTTGGGTGAGGTCAGGACATGCCAGCCCCTGCGTTCGGCATGCGAATGCTCCATCGAAGTGCATGGTCCAGTGGCTGGCACTGTGTCTCCAGCTGGCGTGGTTTCCGCCTCATGAGGCTCTTCTTGCTGCGTGTCTGTCCACTCGGCGACGAAGTCCAGCCAATGCCCTCCCTTGATGACCCTGGTGGTGTCGAAGCGCGGGCCAAAAGGTTGCAGCTCAATGTTCCACCCTGCGACGCGATCAGTGGCGTTTGGTTGCGCAGGATTTGCTCCAGAGGGAAATGATGTGACCACCGTGATGGGGTGGCCCTGGAAGTAGTGGCGCAGCTTCCTGGAAGCGATGAGGAGCGCGAGGTGGAGTCTGCTGCATGTGTACCGCTCGCGAGCGTCTCGCAGCACAGTGCTGACGAAGTAGACGGGATGCTCGACGAGGGTTGTCGATGGTGACGCAGCACTGGGCTCCTCGGGAGCCTTGTCGAGCCTCTCTGAGGTGACCCTCGCGAGGGTGCCTTTGGTTGCGCGGGCATGACATGAGGCTCGGGCCTGAAGGGTGCTTCCTTATCGGGGGGATCTGGGCTTGGCGTGGCAGTGTCCTTCTTGGCGAGGACTGGCTCTTCCCTTTCTGCCACCAAGGCTGCGCTCACTTTTGTGGAGTGGCTGACAGGTACAGCTTCAGATGCTCGCCAGGCCTTGGGGCAACCATGACAGGTGGGCTAGCCAAGTACTTCTTCAGGTCTTCAAATGCTTTGTCCGCCTCGGCGTCCACTTGAACGTGCCAGACCGCTTCATGAGCTTGAAAAATGGCAGCGCCCTCTCGCCGAACTTGGAGATGAAACGGCGAGGCTGGCCATGCATCCCGCGAGGCGCTGCATGTCCTTGAGGTGACGAGGTGGCTGCATTTCTTCTATGGCTTTGATCTTGTCAGGATTCGCTCTATGCCGCGGTGAGACACTAGGAACCCGAGGAGTTTGCCTGATGGTACCCGAAGACGCACTTGGGGGGTTCAGCTTGATGTTTACTTTGCGCAGGCTGGCAAAGGTCTCCTCGAGGTCCTCCATGAGGGTGTGCTCTTCGCAAGTCTTGACCACGATGTCATCGACGTAGGCTTCTGCGTTTCTTCCCATCTGAGCCCCCAAGGCCTTCCTCATGAGCCTCTGGAAGGTGGTGCCGCGTTCTTCAAGCCAAAGGGCATGCAGACGTAGCAATACACACCACAAGGGGTGAGAATGTCGTCTTCTCCTCATCCTCCTTCGCCATCTTGATCTGGTGGTAGCCTGAGAAGGCATCCAGAAAACAGAGGAGGTCGCAGCCGGCGGTGGAGTCCACGATCTGGTCTATCCGAGGCATGGGGTACGGGTCCTTGGGGCAGGCCTTGTTGAGGTCGGTGTAGTCGATGCAGAGCCTGCCCCCCGGTGTGCTTGGGAACGACCACCGTGTTGGAGAGCCATGTGGGGTGTGGAACTTCTTGATATGTGTGCTTCCTTCAACTTCTCTACTTCCTCTTGATCTTGGAGCCTGGCGCCGTCCTTTCTGCTTCACGGGGCGTGCGTTTGGACACACGGCTAAGTGGTGCTCGATCACCTCCCTCGGTACTCCGGACATCTCTGACGGTGTCCATGCGAACATGTCAGATTTGCCCTGAGGAAGGCGACGAGCGCGCTTTCCTATTTGGGAGGCAAGCCAGCGCCTATGGTGACGCTAGCCCCGAGCCGCTGGCGTCCAACGACACCTTCTTCGTGGCTGCCTGCTCCTGTGAGAACAGCTGCTTCTTCTTCGCGGGCCTCTCGAGGGGCTCCATGTCCTCGTCAGCGGGGAATGCCACGGCAGCGGCCTTGTAGGCGGTCTCGACAGAGCGCATTGCGTCCTGGACTTGACGTGGATGGCGATGGTGCCACCGCTGCCTGGGAATCTTGACGATGTTGTACGTGGTGGTGACGGCCATGAACTTCGCGAGGGCGGGGATAGCCAAGGATGGCGTTGTAGGGCAGGCCGATGTGCGCGACGTCGAAGTCGATCTGCTCGGTGCGGTAGTTCTGGGCGTGCCAAAGGTGACCGCGAGCCGCACCTGCCCAGCGGAGTGGTGGAGCCACTCGTACCCCGTGAAGGGCCTGGAGGGCATCAGCCACTCGTATGGCACTTGAAGCTGCTCGAAGGTCTCGACAGAATGACGTTCAAGCCCGCACCCCATCTATGAGTGTCTTGGCGACGGCGATGTTGTTGATGATGGGAGTGCACACCAGGGATGGTGCCAACGGCCTTGGTCGACTTGGGGTGGTCCTTGGAGTCGAAGGCGATGGTGTACTGCGACCACTTGAGGGGCTGGGAATGCCTCAACCCTGGAAGCGCTGCGTTGACCTCGCGAGAGAATTGCTTGAAGTGGTTGTTGGACTTGGGCGCCTGGGACCCCGAGGATGCAGGCTATTGCCCCCTGAGGGGCCTGGTAGCCCCCAGGGTTCTCGTCGGGGAGGTTGCCTTTTGCCCGGCGTTGTTCCCCCGAGCCCTGTGCTAGAAGTTGTGGCGTCCACCTCCGCGCCGCCACGGCCTCCGCCGCGGGCCGCGGCCCTGGTTCTTCTCGCGCTCCTTGCTGAGCTGCTTGAGCTCTCCAGCAGTCTTCAGTTGCATGGTTGTGCCTGTTTGGTAGCAGAATGGGCGATTGTCCACTTTTTTCTTCAGCCGCGGAGAGGCCTCGCGAGGCTGCTTTGCGTCGGCTCTGCCGCGAGGATGGCGGTGGTCTTGCGCTTCTCGGCAGGCTTCTTCTTGCTCCTGGACCCCTCAGGAGGGTCGTCCTCCACTTCCTTCTTGACGAAGAGGAGGCCCTCTTCAGCCTTGGCGCACTTGTCAGCCAGATCAAAGAGCTTCACGCAGAGGAGAGGGTGTCGTGGATGCCGAGCTTCTCGAGCATCTGGTGGTTCGTGACGCCCTCCCTGAAGGCGGAGATGACGTGCGAGTCCGGGATGTTCGGAATCTTGTTGCGGACTGCTGAAGCGCTGGATGTATCTGCGGAGGGTCTCGTCAGGCTTCTGGCGCACCGCCGAAGGTCGTTGTAGGTGAGAGCGCGCTCGTAGGTGCCCTTGAAGTTGGCGACGAAGACCTTGCAGAGTCCTCCCACGTGTCGATGGTGTTCTCGGGGAGGTTCATGAGCCACGAGAGCGCGGAGTCCTTGAGCGCCATGGAGAGCCAGTTGGCCGTCACCTTGTCGTCGCCTCCCGCCCTGGATGGAGACGGTGTAGAGCTGCAGGAACTCCAGAGGGTTGGTCCTGCCGTCGTAGCGCGGAGGGAGGTCTGGCTTGAACTTCACGGGCCAGACGACGCGGCGCAGGTTGCGGGTGAAGGCGGTGCAGCCGTGGCGTATGTACAGCGCCACCAGCGAGGCGCCGCGGTTCTGGCGACCTGCAGCAGCAATCTCCTGACGACGCGGTTGTGGCGGTCCCTCTGGCGCTCGATCTCCACGGGCATCCGGGAGTTCGCTGCACGATTGGCAGTCGTGCGGCGAGGATGCGTGCGACACGCGCGGTGGTTTGCTGCCGGAGCTGCAACTGGAGGAGGTGGCGGAGGCGGAGGGGGAGGAGGAGCGCCGTGCGCTATGTTCCCCTCGCGTCCGGAGTGGCGCACCAGCGAGCGGAGGGCGCTGGTGCTGCTGTGTAGCGGCAGGAACGGCGGCGGCGTTGATGAGCTCCTCGAGGCGCCCGAGCCAGTTGTCGTGGCCCGCCTGCGTGGGACGGTAGCGCAGCAGCTCTGCGCCATCAGTAGCGCAGTGCTGGGCTGGGCGCCGCTCGGCCTCGTGGAGGCGCTCTCGCGCCTGGATGGGTGCAGGAGGAAGCTCCCTCGTCCTGCGTCGTTGCCGTCGTTGCCGCTGCCGTTGCCGCCGTCGTCTCAGGATGCTCGACGCGCGGCTCGGCGTTGCGCTCTGAAGCGCGGTTGGCGCGTGGGAGACCACGCGGGTTGTTGTTGGCGCAGGCTCGGTGTTGGCTGCCGGACGTCCGTCGCGCAAGGCGCGCAGCTCGCGTGTCAGTCATGTCGCGGAGAGGTTGAAGAAGTTGAAGACGCGCCTCAGCCCCCTACCTGGCGCGCCAAATGTCGGAGACTAGTCCCAGGAACTAGGGGTGTCTCTCAAAAGCCAGGAATCGAGTAAGGGGCTGACACAACGTCAAACAGATCCTCAACAACCTCGGCGACGGTGCTCGTCGAGCTCGGTGAGGAACATCACGACAGAGAGGGAACACGAGCCGCTACCCAGGTTCAGGCCCACCGTGAGGTGTAAAAGCCCTACGTCCTGCTAAGATGTATTGCACTGCTTGGAGAGGTTCACAGTACAAGGTGCTTGCCGAGGGCACAGTTGTGGCTATGGTGGACTATGGTGGAACGAGCTCGTCTTCTCCTTGACGTAGCTGCTTGTGTTTGAATGAGTGGTGAATGCGGGATCCCCCTCCTAGGTCGTACACTGGCTCCTTATATACTGGGCTTGGTCTCCTTCCCCGAAAACCTCCGGCGGGAAGGGATACCACAATGCCGCCAAGTTGGAGCACAGCGCACAGCGTCGGGGGCGTCCATGGACGCGGGTCCATGGCAGGGAGTACGTCGTCTTGGCAGAAAAAGCCACCGTCCAACCAGGACGGTGGGCTGGCGCTGCAGAGCTTTGTGGCGTGCCCCTGGTGACGTCGCAGTTGGAGCGTAGCGGCGGCCGGGCTTTATCACCAATTGGCAAGTCTTGGAGTCCGCTTTGCTCTCCTCCAGCTTTGTTGACTGCTTTATACAAGAGAATGGCAACACGGCGTCTTCGTCATCGCGCGCAGGCGCGCGGTCACTCTGCGGCGGGCACAGAGCCCATGTGCGCTCTGCAGCGTGCACAGGAGTTGCTTCCACTTGAAGGAACCCCGCGAGGGCCTGGAGCCTCGCCGAGTATTGTAGCCGTTGACTTCTCGCGGGAAAACCTCACGAGGGTAGCGCG